>MNCI01003588.1:241993-276478 GCA_015680685.1 Gnetum montanum | reverse complement strand
CAACTTTAATCCAATCAGTGATGGTGTGGGTTAATATGATAGTATGTGTTGGATGCAGTTATTAGTTCGAAGGAATCTTTGAAGATTCAAATGAGTATAAGGCATTCAGATAATTAGCTGCTTGTGGTTGTAAGGACTTGGTTGGACTATTGGTTCTAAAGAAATGTCTCTTCTTTGATCAGTTGTTTGAACTAGTAGTAGGTTGAAGATTGATAGCCCTTATAGCATTATGTTGTTGTGGTTGGGCAGGAAGCTCACCCTACATAGTTGGAGTAGATGGTAATGGAGCCGAGGGTGGAAGAGATGTAGACAAATGAGAAGGATAGTACGTATGTGGAGCATCACCCCGAGAAGAAGAAGTTCTATAGTACTTGAGGGTCTGGTAGTGAGGCTGAAGAGCAACGTGACTAGTAGAGTCATGTGGAGAGATCTGTTGTTGAACATAATACCCGTATGGGTCAAGTTCATGGTAAGGGTATTGTTGATGTGGTGGTGGCATTTCCCATAATTGTGGGTGTTGCCACCATTGATACTATTCATTTGGTTGTGGTGGAGCTCCACTTGGATAATATGTCAAGGGTTGGTGGAACTTCCTTGGGTTACCCTGAGGATAGGGTAACCTTCTAGGTGTTTTCCGTTTGTTTAATAATGGGTTTAGTGCATACAACCTATACTCTTGCAAATGTGACACCACTGGGCAACATCCCTTAGGATGGTCATATTGGAAAATCTTACATCCATCATCATTGTCCATGTCCAAATCCACAACCTCTTCAATTACAACAACCTTGCCCTTACCTTTGTTACATGCATACTTAGCTTCTTTCTTTTTCCTTCTCTCTTGGTCACCACTTTGTTCTCTAGACTCCTCTACTATTTCTAGGATAGTTTGAAATTTTTTGTCTAGTGAGTTTCACATTTGATCCACCTTTGTCGATACTTCTGATGCAAATTTTTGAATGGGCAAAGTCTTTCTATTCACCATCTCTTCAAGTGGTGACTCTTCTTCATCTTCACAAAATCTAATTTGCTTCTTTTGGAGGGAAAGATCTTTGTTGTACTCCTCTGCATTTTTCCTTTTCCTCAACTCACATTCCTCTCTTGCAACTTGCTCCAACAATCTTTGTATTTGATGGGCTCTAAGCTCAGATAGCCTTTCTTGGGCATAAGTCCCAAGGGTTCTTCATGTTTTGTACCTAAGCCCATGTATGACATAGTGTAGTTGTTCCTTTTGTGAGTAACCATGACTAGGGCAATATGTAATAATGAATAATATCAGTCCATGGTAGCATCCAAGAGTTCATGTCCTCCTTGTTTCCATCCTTGGATTTGCTTATGTAGGTTGGACACTTGGGAGTACGTTTGATACTTATCGTTTAATAGCTGCAACATGGCACTCCATCGATGAATGGATTTTAGTTTTAAGGATTGGTACCAACTTTCTACTTCCTTGATCAGTGTTCATGGAAATAACTTTAGCTTTTGCCACTCATTTTCTATATTTTTCAAGTCACATGCATTGTGGAATTCTTGTAAATGGTTTTGAGGATCAGCATTGTATCCCCCTTCAAATTGTGGGATGTTATTCATATCTAGTCTTTTGATCCTACTTTTTTTCTAGTGCCTTTTGGGATCCTAATGACCTTTGTTATATCTAACATACTTTGGGTGGTGAGTAGGGGTTCATAGTGATCATGGTTTCTATGGCGTCTATGATGCCTATGATGTTTCCTACTCTTCATTCTTTCATGATGTGTCTCTCTGGAATGCCCTTATCCCCTTTCTCTACTATTTTCTCTATGATTTCTATTTTTCTTACCCTTGTCCTCATGGTCTTTCCCATTGTGACTACATTCGGATCCTGAAGGAGAGGGGGAAGAAGATGATGAAGGTGAAGAGGAAGGGGGCTGGTACCATGACGGTGCCTGTCACCTTATTTTTGATGATCGTGGCCTTGGTCATGGTTACAATCAAAATGTTCATCATTATCATGTGTTCATGTTCCTTTTTCAGATCCTTTGTGTCCATTGGTACTAGAACTTGGGTTATGAATAGTTGAGTGAATATTATGATATACAACTCCTTGACTGAGGTCAATGAGAGGAACAACATTTTGTGGAAAACCTCTGAGATAGGTTCACCATCCTCATTTTCACTTAGGATATATGAGACATCCTAAGACCACTTCCCCTTCACAGATTCATAATGTCTCTCCTAGTGTAGATTCCTCTAGCGTTGTGCCTCCATGGGTTGATACTCTCTCAAATCTTGTTCATGGACAACGTACTCTAACTGTAAGTGCTGCATACCAATTCATGTGAGAGCACGAAGAAGCATGCTTGGGATCGAGCAATTGGGAGGTAGCACTATGTTACTTTCTAAATCACACCATTGCAGTTGTTCATGCTGGTGAAGGATTAAGGTAAAGTTTGGTATATACTCATCAAGATGAGCGTATACCATGCAAAACTTTTGGGGCACTAGTAGAGCATCATGTGGACCCTACCTCTGATTATTCATGGTGTTAGACCTAGTTGGTGAAGCATTCTCATAAGAAGAAGAAGACATGATTGATTATTCAATGTGCAATACCCTTTTTTGGTAATTGTAGGATAGCTAATTTTAAGGGTTCATTCCAACAATGGAAGGATTTCCAAAGTTCTAATCAGCGCACAAACAACAAAATCCCTAGTAACGGTGCCAATGATGAGTGACAAGGTACCCCTACACCCAACCATACAAATATGAGCGTTCAAGCATGATCTGGTCAAACTTCAAGGATTAAGTACTTATGCACCTACATGGAACAAGGATGAATTATGTAGTTATTATCTTTCCAAGCTCACTTGTAAGGCATAATTGTATGGTTAAGTAAACTCGAGGTATATGATTTTTATGTTTTTTATATTTTCTATCTTACTCTCCTAAGTGTGTGCACTAAAAATATTTAATTAACTAATGGGTTCTTGTAACTCTAATGTGAATCAAATCTTAACACCAGCATCTGTTTCCACTCTCTGGACACATCCTAAACCAATGCAACACTACTAGGATTATCAAACGTTAGTTGTTGCTGGGTTACCAAGTGTTCCATGTATGCTCTAAGTGGTCATGCTAAGTGTTCTAATTCATTGATAATTGATAATTAATAATTTGATAGAAATGACATTAATTAACTAATGAAAGCATCAAATAACAATAAATAACATTGAATGTAATAATTAAGCTATTTTGAATGTTGCAAGGTTATCACAAAGTTCGTCTTTATTTCTAGACACAAGGTGTGCTTAGGTACACAATGCTCGAATAAAGATCCGTTCACTTTATGACTCCTACTATGGGTGCTCAAAAATAATTCTAACTTTGGAAGGGAAAAACTACAAGAGTTTAGCTAAAGGACTGAAAAACTAATGCAAAACCAAGTGCCCCTATCTCTTATTTATAGGCAATGAGACAGGCTCCGATATCACATGTCCAATATAGCTTTGGCATCTCCGGTATCATGTATTCGATATCCAGGGTTCGATATTAGAACGCATCACAAAGTTTTCTGATTAGCCCTAGAAAGGCATAAATCTCCCTTTTGTCTTGAGCCACATCTTTGATTTTTTGGATCAAGGCCTCATAAAGGAAGTAGGGGATGTTGATGACACACTTCCCCATAGTTATTGTCATAATCTTCACCCCCCAAGTAGAGATATCTAATGGTGATTCAGTGGGTAAAAAGTTGTATGTGAATCTTATATATAACATTGTGAACTAAGAAAACTTTGGACATCTTCACCTCTACTTTATTCATGTTAGAAGCCTTAAATAGGATCTTCAACCTAAGCTTGGGCTTAGTCTTTTGGGTCCATTTCCATGAATTGTAAGTCAACTCATTTGAAAATCTTGTGACCTTGGAGATTGCCCATGTTGAAATGGGCACAAGAATCCCACTAACAAAAGGTCATGGCATTGTTTACTATAACGTTCTAATAGAACTCTTCTAGCTTATGTTAGTACTAGATAAAGAATTGGATGAAATACTTGTAGAAGCTTATCCACTACAATGACTTCTTAAGCTCAAGAGGACTGATCTTAAGGAACTAATGATAATTTTTCTCTTTATAGATCAATCATTGCTGAATGTTGTGTGCATCCACACCTCCTTGGACATCACTTGGTTTATCATCATCATCTACGAACTTCTCTAGCACTTGCTCAGTTGTCTAAAATTGCATATATGTTAGACCTAAAGATCGAGAGTGTGACATATTGCTCTTGAATGTCATTGAAAATGTCAAATATACATTATATTAGACATTATGCGTAACAAGACAATTGATGAGTCATCATTTTAGTTGACCATGATATTGTGTATGTGATCGCATACACGATATCGTAGCTTATCTCCTCATCTATAAATAAGAGGTAGATAGATCTGATAGGCAATTTTTTTAGTTCTTAGTTTAAGTGTTAAGTTTTATGAAGTTGTTCTCTTAACCCTTCTGTCTCAGTGTATGCTCGCAGTGTGGTGATTGTAATTGTACGACATCCTTATTCGAGTGTGACGTACTTGGACATGCACATGACCAAAAATAAAGATCAAGATTACTTCATCATTGTAGCATTCACTTAGCTTAATTATTTATTTAATTGTTAATTACTATTTTCTTAGCCAATATCTCTTCACCATAAACTCCTGTTAAACGTGAAATGAGTATGACTTGATTACGAGCATCTAAGTGTGACTACTTGGTAACCTAGTAGCATACCTAGGATCTGCGCTTGGTAATCCCAGTGGTAGTCATGCACGAAGTCCAAGATGTGTACCGATGATTGAGGAATGGATGCTTATTGCACTTAGGTTAGCTTAGATTCTTTCTCACCCTCTCTCTCTTAGCTTAGTTAATATCATTTTCCATTACACTCAGGAGTAGCATTAGTATAGGAACACATCATACACCTCACTTTGGACTAAATCATACGCGACAAAGTTAACACTAGTCTAGATGGGAAGACAGTGAACTATGACCTAAGAATAACCATCTTGATACCAAAACTAGTTCATCCGCAGAATTCGACCAGATCGTGCGTGAAACGCTTGTATTTGTATGGTTGAGTGTAGGGGTACCTCACCACTCATCATTGGCGCCATGGCTAGGGATGGGGCTAGTTATCTAGATTAGTTATATCATATAAGGTTGCTGTATAGGAATTAACGATATATCTTTTAGGAAGAAATAATTATAAAAGGTCACATATAAATTCACACACAATTGCACAACCATGCCTCTCCTATAATATTATGATAATGCCACACCTAGTGAGGAAATTCATTGGAGAACCAATGAATTATATGACAATGAAGATGGCAGTATGCAACCTAAGGTGGGGGTTTCTTATAAACATAAACGAAGGCAACATCATCCCAACACACAAAAGCATAACTTACTTGATGATGATGAACCCCTACTACCCACTACAAGCCTAATGCAAATACAAGAGGTTGTTTGAATCTCCCGTAGGCATCGTAAAGAGAGCCATCTACCCAGGCTCAATTTAAATAACTTCCCTAATTTTTTAGGAGGCTATGACTTAGATCTACAACCATATTTACAAGCCTTCTACGATGCCTATACATGGAACAACATTGATAATAGTTGGCAAAAACTCAAGCTCTTTCCTATGACACTCGTTGGCCAAGCAAAACTATGGTATAGATCGTTAAGACAAAATTCAATTCAACATTGGCCAACAATGGTAGAACTCTTTAACGAAAGATATCAAACCTACGCAAGAGTGTCAGCCTTGAGGAAACAAATCCAAGAGTGGAAACAAGCACAACATGAACCCTTAGACATGGACTTAGAAAGATATTATGCACTATTAAACAACTGTCCAGGCCATGAGTTTTTAGAAGAAAGGCTAATGTACCATATCATTGATGGGCTTCATGATGCAACAAGAGAAACCCTAGGGATGTATGTCCAAGGTCAACTATACAAACTACGAACCCATCAAGTCCAAGAGCTTATTAAGCAGGTAGCAAAAGAAGAAGGAGAAATGGCTAGATGGGAGAGTATTGAGAAACATTAATGGGATCAAAATCTCAACTTAACAAAGGTTCATAATCACAAAAAGGAGAAATCAACCAATCTCAAGGAGGAAAAACCATCTTTGCCAGTACCACAATCATTAGAGGAAGTTGAGGCAAAGGTTAATAAGATGTTGGAATGGATGCATAAAAAGTATGGAGAATGTATCGATATTATTGGAGATAGAGTTTTGACAACCTGAGAAGCAGGACAAAGTATCATTAGACAATCAAAAAGAAGGGATGAGGAAGATAAGAGCTCAACTGCCAATCATACATATGAATGCAACCTTTGCCTGTACGATCACCCAAAGGGCCAATGCCCAATCTTGTTACATTTATATGAGCATTGGGGAAGCACATTACATCTAGAGTTCGTATAGAGATACTATGTTTGATCACAGTGGCAACAATCCCAGTCGTGGGGGAAGCCACCCCTTAACTGGAGACACCCTTCATATCATCTGAATCCAAATGCTTATCTAGTCTAATACCCTTTTTCTCCAACTGGGCCAACATACTCTACCTCATCACATTACTATTCTCCTTAATACTATCAACCCATGTACTCAACACAACCACTACCTTATGTACCTCACACTTCTTCTAATTTTCAACATTCTCATCCTTTCGCTCCTTCTACATTGCCACCAACTATTCCTAAGGTGTCTGCACCACAACAACAACCCTTGAACATTACTTGTGCTACTATTGCTAACAGTAGGTAGAGACCTCAACAACATCGAAGGTGTCCCTTCTTTAGAAATGATCATAGGAAGGGACAACACAATTCCAAGGCCACTACATCCTCCAACTCAGCACAAGTCTAACACTGTGGCACACCCCCTTCTTTGAACCCAATGCCTCATGTCACTTCATCAGGGTCACTAATTAACACTCCAACAACCATACGGCCCAATGAATATAGCCATGGAGGGCGACATCCTGATCCTTGCATACCATTGTATGGTCACAAATATCATAGTGGGTCAACTCTTTACTGAAGAACCACATCTTATAAATTGCCCCACTACACTTGCTACAATCAAGTGTGTGAACCCCAATGGGGTAAGTATGACCAAGTTTCAATACTTCCAACATGCAACGATCCTCATCTTTCATTTATTAATCCTTTCCATGCTCAACCATTTAGTTATGAGGGATACCCCCCATTCCAATAACAAGCAGGATTAATAACCACTTTTTATTTTCTTTCATTTTACAACTTTTTGTTTTCCAGTTTTTCAGTTTTCAATTTCTTGTTTTATCATTTTATCTTTTTACGTTTTTGTAAGTAATCTCATCTACGAATAAAACACTCATGTGGCTCATTGGTTGCGGTGTGTTCTATGTTATTAAGTCTTGAACGATTAATTATGTGGACAGTGAGCCCATTACACCCACTCATCCATTCTACAAATAAGAGGTTCTGTTCGAGGGTACAGTGATATTCTTGACATTCTTAAAACTTAAAATTAATTTTATGCTCATTGTACCCAGAATGAAGAAGGATGGACCAAGAGGGAATGATTAGGGTGTGAAATCAAGGGGACTTGCGGATTCTCTTTGGTAACGTCTATGAGAGTTATCACGCAACGTGGTTGTACTAAGATCCTTGTAGATCTAATGCAAAAATGGGAGTAAGAGTAATCAAAAGGGCATTCAAAAATCCAATGCTATTATAAGGGGTCCCATTGGAAAGACATGCATCCATGCCTGAAGGTTGGTGGCTTCTCTGGATTCAGTACTTCCAAAAAAAAAGAAAAAACAAAGGAAGTGTTGCAAAGCAAAAATCACTCCTCCCTTGAACAAAATGCCAAGTGATCGTATGCCTTGTTGTTCTGATACTCTCATAGTTGCTCATCATGGGATGAAACAATGCAGTGTCACTGATTAGAGGAATGGACTTGGTCCTGATCTTGGAACGATGGGTTAATGACACATTAATCATGCTTTACACACAGAATTCATTGTGCCCTAGGTCAGTTACCTCATGCCCCCATCTCTACAATCCCTTCTATAGTCTGTCTCATCTCACTATTCATGTAATTTTTGTTTATGTCTCGTATAGCGTAGAATTCCTACCTTACTCTAGTGATACTTACATGTGTGTGTTTTTTGGAACTAGTGTGGATTACATTTAACCCTTCTAGTGCCTACAAACATTTTAAGGTATGGTTATGCAAGGGCATTATAGGTTGGAACCTACTTTGGGGAGGACCCATTTGCATAATTTTTATAATTTGCACTTATAACATATCTTCCACACATCATCTATTACCCTCCATGTATTTTCCACAATATTCTTTCCCTTATAACTACCCTTCCGAATTCCAACGTTTCTATGAACCATTACATGGCCTTTTTCTCTTACTTACCACCCAAGACTTTATTGATCAATTCCACCCACATATGATTATTCGTGCCTTCAAAACTATCTAAATTACCCTAGAACCCTTTAACACATGCCCACATGTCCTTAATTTACATTGCTAATTTTAGAAAAACCTTCAAAATTTGATATTTTCCCTCGGGCCTAAGCATCGATAGGCCACGATATCACGTACATGATATCACAGCCGATGCAATATCTCATACATGATATCACGGCCGACGCAATATCTCATACATGATATAGCATCACATCAAACTATAAATATGTGACCCCATGCAACACTTACCATCATCTTCAACAATTCACGCGAGGGATTTTTTCAAATTTTTCTCTACGACTTGCGATTGTGAGACCCTTGCTTTTATACCTATATCTTGCTCGTTGGTACTCCGATTTTCATTCCATTTGAACCTACTTGAACCCAGAGTGTTCAGCTTAGTCGTGGGGGAGGAACACATGCCAAATAGCACATAACTTTTTTGGAATTTTTCATCGCCTGAAGGACATTATCAAGGATAATTAGTTATAATATTAATGATAATTGTGCTGAAAATAATTTCATCCCTTTAGGTACATCGGGAAACTAAAATTGGAAACCACCTAAGTAAAAAGGACTTACTATTATAATATTTTGGGAAACATCACATGGAGATAAAATAAATTAATTAAGGAAAGCATTAAGGTATAACTTAACTTCAGAAACAACCTTACTAATGCTTGGCCCGTGTGATTGCGGATGGCCCCAAAACATGGACAACAGGAAGGTCCTGCTCAAGGTGGAAGCAAACGAGCAAGTCCCTACTGGACAACATGTAGAGTAGGAAGAACAATCATTTAGCATTCATCAAGAAGACCCTGCTACTGTACAATCAGGGCAGGTGGAATGAGGAGTTGCTGCAGCACCTGAACAAGGACAACATCTCACGTTGCCCCAGGATTGTGTTTAGGATATCCACAAAAGGTCCACATTCACTAAAGTGATTGTGGAATTAAATTTTGAATCTTTCATAGAGTTTTCTCCTAAGGTTGTTAGGGATCATCTCAAAGGGTCTCCCTTATGGCCTATCCTCTCTGCAAGTAGTTCCTGGTACCTAGGGGAAACATACCAATTCTAGCACAACAAAGGACAAGGCACCACCATTAACATTTATGGTGTAACAGTTGATTTCTCTGTGTAGGCCATTTCAGAAGTATTAAACCTTCCAAATATAGGGCCAAAGGTTGCTTAGTTATCTACTTGTTCAGACCTTGATCCATGACAAGTTTGGTTGGAGAGGGCATATGGCAAGGATAAGAAATTTGGAGAGTTAACGATGGAAGAGAGGATCTATTTCAAAATTGGAACGTATCACCTCTTCCCCATGAAGGGCCTTAAAAGGATCTCAACATATGTGGAAAGGGGGTGTGCAATGCTTATGGGAAATATTAATGCTAACCTACCTCATCTATATTTCACGGAGATCCTGAGGCAGTTCAAAGAACGAAAGATAGGGAAGATGGCGTTGCCCTTCCCTTGCCTTATCAGGAAGCTATGCTGATGTGCTGGTATCAGAGGATACACTAATGATGTCTCCAAAAAGCCCAAAATGCTTCATATGCTAAATTTTTAAAACCACCAGCCACAAGGAAAATAACTGGTGAGACGCCGGGATTGGAATAAGAAAACGAACAGATAGCAGGGCCAACTGCAACTCAACTTGTAGGACCCAGCCAACTTCCAAGTACGAAACCCAACCAACAACAAGAAGTAAGGCCCAGCATAGGCCAAGATTAACCATCGTCACCACAAGATTACAGATCGTTGATGAGCCATCTCAGGGCCATCGTTGAGACAATCAGTTGGGGAAGTTGTGATGATGCGAATCTCTTCTGCATCATTGACAATGCTATACAATCCATGGTTTCTTTGGATCATGCAAGGGGTGAAGTGTCCATTCATACAGGAGGAGGGGAAAGCACTTGGTCACAACAGATCTCAGGAAACGTTGCATCTTTCCAAGTGTAATTAGAAACTGGTGAAGGGGCCACAGTGGTGGTCATGCAACACCAGGATGCAGCAAGAGCCATAGAAGTGGTCGTAGACCACATTAAAGAATCATTCAATGTACCTATTGTGCCACTAGCAGATCTCATAGGAGCACAGGATGCTCAAACTTTGGCTAGAATCTCAATGACTGCTGCAGAACATGAGGATGTCCTTGATCGATTTCTACAAACAGCACAAATAATGACATCCCTGTTTAACATCCCTTAGGATGTTACGACAATTCAATCAGACCTCATTTCCACCAAAGGAAAGCTAGTCTTGATAGAGGTGAGGGCCAAGCATGCTAAAGCAGAGGTGCAAAAATTACAAGAAAGGCTCATGCCCCTACAAGCAGCACAGCGGGACCCTTTGCAATTTGTCCCTGCAGACCAGCTAGATAGTTTCAAAACTAAGCAACTAACCAAACTACTAACAGAGAATAAGAAGGTGGAAAAAGAAAAAAGAAGGCTGTTTGGTATGCCTCTGTAGCACAAGCGTAAACTCATTCGCATACAAAGGCACTGAAGGCCTTACAAGAGGAAAACAAGCAGCTTGTTGCTGATAACCTTCGGTTGACCGCTATGGAAAAGCAAAAGAATGTTCTCAAAGAAAATTTCCATCAGTTACGAGAATAATTCATCCAGGTCAACCAAGACATGAATTGTTTAGATAGGAAGAACCAAACCCTCTCAATGGAGGAGGTACATGCCATCTGCCAAAAGATAGCTATCGAAATCAGCGCATGGAAAAATGAGGCTAAATGGCATGAAAAGCTAAAGGAGCACTTCTAGTACTAGGTAGGGATGTACAAATAGATCATTGAGAAGGAGATCCATATGGCCAAGACCCACATCAATGCTATCAGTGCTCAACAAACTAACTGGTGGGCCATATTGGACACATATGCATTTGCCCACCAAGCAAAAGTTAAGAACTGGGACCTGTAGATCCAAGACCTTATAGAATACATGGAGTTGGCAAACTTGCGGCATGCCAACCTTGCCATGTTAACAGCAGGGCACCCGAGAATAGAGCTTGAGCAATAAGTAGCCACCACCTACAGCAAATATAAAATAGAATTTATAGAATGCAAGAAGATATTGCAAAAACTGGAGATTGCAAATTCTGAACTTGAGGTGGTTAAAGCAAGCTACCAGGGACAAAAAGGTGTTACAACAAATTTGGCTTGATGGTTTACAGATTTCCAAGAATACAGAGATAAAGCCAGTTCCTACGAGGAGGAACGATGGGTGTTTGTGGCTTGGTATGTCAAGGCAAATCAAATGTTTCTACAACTACCTTGCCCATGGGAAGTGCCAACTCCATCAATCATCGAAACATTAGCATGGACAGCACAAGACTCTCAGACCGAAGAGGAGAAGCTCTAGGCCATACTTCAATGCCATCAAGTCCCAAGACTTGGAGCACAAGACAAGGGAAAAGCACCCATGGAAGAGCCACCGCCACTAGGAACTACATGAGTTCCATCAATTTTGTAGCTATAGGATTTCCTTTCACATTTTTTGTGTTGTGTTTCAATTTTGTTTTGATTCCATACTACAACATGAACCCATTCTCACCATTCAATAATCCCATACCTATCCACTGTGTAATCAATGGAGCTTGTTCTCATTGTAACTCAAGGATGAGTTTTCATTCAGTCGTGGGGGTATGATGAGTCACCATTTTAGTTGACCACGATATCGCGTATGTGATATCGCGTACGTGATATCGCAACCTATCTCCTCTTATTTAGTACACGATATCGCAACCTATCTCCTCATCTATAAATAAGAGGTAGAAAGATTTGATAGGCAGTTTTTTCAGTTCTTAGTTTAAGTGTTAAGCTTTATGTAGTTATTCTCTTAACCCTTCTCTCCTAGTGTATGCCCACAGTGTGGTGATTGTAATTGTACGACATCCTTATTCGAGTGTGATGTACTTGGACACACACATGATCGAAAATAAAGATCAAGATTACTTCATCATTGCAGCATTCACTTAGCTTAATTATTTATTTAATCGTTAATTACTACTTTCTTAGTTAATATCTCTTCATCCTAAACTCCTGTTAAAAGTGGAATGAATATGACTTGATTATGAGCATTTAAGTATAACTACTTAGTAACCTAGTAGTGTACCTAGGATCTACACTTGGTAATCCCAGTGGTAGTTGTGCATGAAGTCCAAGATGTGTACAGATGATTGAGGAATGGATGCTCATCGCACTTAGGCTAGCTTAGATTCTTTCTCACCCTCTCTCTCTTAGATTAATTAATATCATTTTCCATTACACTCAGGAGTAGCATTAGTATAGGAACACATCATACACCTCACTTTGGACTAAACTATACATGACAAAGTTAACACTAGTTTAGATGGGAAGACAACGAACTGCAACCTAAGAATAAACGTCTAGATACCACAACTAGTTCGGCTATGGAGTTCGATCAAATCGTGCATTAAACGCTTGTATTCATATGGTTGAGTGTAGGGGTACCTCGCCACTCATCAACAATATGACAAACATTAACTATATGTAACATTCGACAGTATGTGTATAGAAATTAAGAAGAAAAATATAGAAAGAGAAAGAAAAGGATGCTTTATTGATATGGAATAGAGTATTTGGATCATGCTCGAAGAATTTTTTTGGGATTTTGGTCCCTCGACATCTATCCCCTTAGAAGCAATCCAGCACTGCTGCCATGATTAGGCCTACAACCAGCTAGAAGGAATGGCTAGTCTTCTTCCTATCCTACTTCACTTGGCACTTGTTACTTGCCTTTACCAGCTCTACAATGTCATGCTAGCATAACCTCTAAGCCTAGGTATAAATGCCTTAGGTCAAACCCCCAAAGGTTACCTCAAGAGACACATTTGTTATTATAATACATGCTTTCGGGTCTTGTTATGATGACAATAACACTTGTTATTAAGAGGCACAATATTTGTTATGGAGAAACACCATTTTGGAATGGGGACATTATAGAAAGTATGACCACTTGCCTCCAGATCTATGTTTAGGTGGATGTCTTTCTAGAGTAGGTTTTGTAGACTCTAGATTAGAAGATCTAAGCTCTTCTCCTTTCTCCTCCTTAGAAATTAGTGGTTTGCATATGAGTTCCTAGTTGAAGGCTTAAGATTGTTCAACCTATGTCCTCCTTAGTCTACAGAGCTTTGATTGTGACCACCCTAACATGATTAGCTATGATGACTACTAAAATTTAAGTAAGTCCCTTAGGAATTATACTATCATGCAAAAATTGCATAAAAAAATAATGATGAATATAAACCTTGGGAATGCTTGAGAAACATTATCATATCTATAAAATCACAATGTGCATGGGTAAGTAAAGAGTAAGATAGAAATGCTTATATAACTACCACATGCATTAAATAGATACCCAAATTAATACCTCTTCTTCACAACTAAGTTACAAGATACTAGGCTTGAATTACTAAAAGAACACCAAGGATAAGAAAGACCATGAGGAATGCATGTAAAACTAAATAACTTGCATAGGTATAGACCCTCTATGATAAGGGCCCTCTAGTGATCACAAGGAACCTCTATGACATACACTTTCTTGTTAATGACCAAGAATTTTTCAAGATTTTGGAGCTCACATCCTAAGGTATGGACCCATCACCTACCACTAGTTTTAGTAGCATCAACTTCAATAGCTCATAGTGTAAGTCCTAGTTCTTTGTTGAATCTGAGCCTACTTTACTAGTGATGGAAAGAGGAAATTTTGGTGTATGAATTTTGTTGTCAGAACATTTCATTGGTCAAGGCTCCACTTAGGACCTATTTGGCACTCTCACATCATCATTACATTTGTAAACTCATACATCCACCATTGGCTTGCTAGATGAACATTCATACATTAATTGATTTTCTCATACACACATAAAACCACGTTAAAAGAAAATAAAATATCATAGAGAATTATTCCTTAAGCTAAAAAAGCATGAAAATTATAACTAAATACATCATCTTTATTAAATGAACAAATGAAAAATAATAGGAACAAAAGAAACATTTTTGACATAGCATGGAGGATTTCTCTACTCCATGATTGATCCATGTCTATTACCTAGTAGACCTCTAAGTGTAAGATTGAGCATTAGATACTCTTAAAGGTGAAAAATATCTATTGTGTACTCTAGGTATTTCCAAACAATGAGAAATGTTCCATCTAGCTTTCTTAAACGACACATGGACATGATGCTACATGATCAAGAAGGATCACAAGGTATTTCCTTGTAAACCATCCTTCTAGTATTATCCTTCATGCCAATTTCAAGATGGAGGTCTTGGAAGACCAACCTAGCATTGATGGGATTTGATAACCACCTACTTGTACACCTTGAAAGAAAAGGTTGATAGGAAGTGTCATTTGTTATTCCATAGAAGTGGAAAGATTCCATTAAGTAGCATCATAAGGATTTAGAGCTTACCACAATTGTCAATATTATAAGCTATGGATATGAAGCTCCAAGATAGTATGAATGGTAGGGTATAGAGTCCTCTTCATTTGCCTTTTAACAAATTTGAGATTCAAAGGCATCCCAAATCACCTCATCTCACTAATCATGTGGATCATGACTGGGTCGCACTGCAAATCATGAAGGCTTGTGTAGTATTCATAAGGACCCTCATCATGAGAGAATGAGGAAGCCTCATTTGGATCTTTATAAATGCTCTTAGAATGAGAGGGCTTATCTTCACCCTTACATTCATATATCTTTTGATGTTTAGGTGATGCAACTACTTTGGTTGCAGCTTCAACCACCTTCCCATCAAAGTTCTTAAGGGTAGTGATCATTTTTTCATCCATTACATTCCAAACTCAGTCCGCGCTATGGGCCAAGTCTATTGAGACCTACCTTGTTTTGACTTAATCTTGTACCAGGACCTTGACTATAGTGTAAGGTTCAACGATATGTTCAATGTTTTTAGCCTCACTTCTACATGCTAGGTCATGATTATAATTCTCAATGGATTATCACTTTTGCCACTTGCCCTCCATGCTTATTATGGTATCTAAGAGCACTTTGATTTGGGCCATAGACTTTTTGTAAACCTAGTCCATCATATACATGTTTACTTACTCTCTTGTTTTCTACCTTAGGCCTTCTACAATGTGCATTAACTACTTCATTTGACTAAAGCCATGGTTTGGATAATGATGAGTAGTTTTCATATACCTCTTGATGAGTTATGATTTACGTGGCTCCGACATTGGATACCTGATAATGGGCCCATAGATGTGTTATTGGATACATGATATCGAGGGGTATGGGCTAGCCTATAAATATAACACTTAAGCGCATAGTTTGGGCAATAGTTTTGCATTAATTTTTCATAGTTTTGTTAATAAAGTAGCTGAACTCTTGCAATTTTATTCCATAATCTTATAAAATAGTTAGTGAGTGTCCACAAAGTGGATTTGAGTAAGTTGTATGGAGTCTTATTCGAGTGGAAATGTACCTAGACATATTCCATGAATGGTAATAAGATTAACATTGATTCTTATTCATTGTAGTACTTTGACTTAGATTAGATTTAATTTTGATGAGCAGCAAGGCACCCCTACGTCCAACCATACGAATACGAGTGTTCATGCATGATCTGGTCAAACTTCGAGAATTAAGTGCTTATGCACCTACATAGAACAACGATGAGTTATGCAATCATTATCTTCCCAAGCTTACTTGTAAGGCATAATTGTATGGTTAAGTAAACTCGAGGTATATGATTTTTTATGTTCTTTATATTTTCTATCTTGGTCTCCTAAGTCTGTGAAATGAAAAGATTTAGTTAACTAATGGGTTTTTGTAACTCTAATGTTAATCGAATCCTAACACTAGAATCTGTTCCCACTCGTATGAAAAGATTTAGTTAACTGTAACACTACTCGGATTACCAAACGCTAGTCATTACTGGGTTACCAAGTGTTTCACGTATGCTTGAAGTGGTCATGTTGAGTGTGCTAATTCGTTGATAATTAATAATTCTATAGAAATAACATTGATTAAATAATGAGAGCATCAAATAATAGTAAATAACATTAAATGAAATAGTTAAGTTATTCTAAATGTTGCAAGATTTATCACAAAGTTCGTCTTTATTTCCAAACACAAGGTGTCTTGAGGTACACAATGCTTGAATAAAGATCCATTCACTCTATGACTCCTACTATGGGCACTCAGAAATAATTCTAACTTTGGAAGAGAAAAATTGCAAGAGTCTGGCTAAAGGACTAAAAAAAATACTATGCAAAACCAAGCACCCCTATCTCTTATTTATAGACAACAAGATAGCCTTCAACATCATGTGTCTAATGTTGGGGATCCGATGTCACTTGGATGATCTAATATTGAGTATTCGATATCAGGGGTTTGCTATTAGGTTGCTTATTTGGTGACTCATCATACCCCCATGACTGAATGAAAAATCATCCTTTAGTTCCTTACAAAATATTGGAAAGGTATGAGATTATTAATTGAACGACAACTAATAGTGACATGGAATGACAGACTCAAAGTGCCCGATGAACAGATCAACAAATGTATTACAGCATTGGTGTTCATAACAATTGTGATGAACACTATACATAGATGACATCTAGACCCTCATTTGACAGCTTGAAGAGAGAGAGAGAAAAGAAAATGAGATGCATTGCTGCCAATGTAAAAAACGTGCACACCATTATTTATCCATGGCTACATGACTAAGCTTATTCCTTGTGTAAATGCTCTTGCTCTAGTCCATCCTGAGTGCTTTCTCCTATCCTAGTCCATTGTTCATGTGATCACCATCTACACATACAACACAATCACGAATTAGCAAGGATAGATAAGATATAATGTAGTTGATACATTGCCTCGATATGAAGCACATTGGCTAGGATGTGGGTATGGTAGATACTGGGTTACAGGTTTGTAACTAATAACTACCCAAGGTGTAGGGGTGAGATAAGTAATGGAATGGAAAAATTTACGACAAGCCCCCACGACTAAGAGTGAACCTTCTGTAGAAATAGGATGGAAAACGAAAGAACAAGGAAGATAAGAGAAATAACAATGGTGAAGCCAATAAAAATGCATAGAAGGGAAGAGAAAAACAAAAACGAATGTCATGGATGGGGTGAAATGAGAAATAGTTGATTGCAAGATATGTTTAAGGGAAAGAACTTAATAATTGCACTAAAAAGGAATGCCAATGTGTCCTCCCCAAAGCAGGCTCATGCCCTTTATGCCCTAACAAACCCACAAACCAAAGAGTCCATAGGCTCTAGGAATGACATATGGAAACAATAGTTAAGAATTTACCCACAAGAATTTACCAAAGAATAACAACATATCGACCAAGATATAGACTAATCATAAAATCGGCAATGATGTAGAATATGGGAAGCAATACAGAAAGAGAAGAGAGAATGGAATGGAATCTTGAAATCAAGGTTGTGTAAAGTTCCTTATGTATTATGTGGTTAAGGTGACTTAATAAAATTTAGTCCAAATCTAGATTAAAACTAACCACATCCAGTGGCCTTGCATCAACACACTTGACCAACCCATCCTTCTGAAGTAACAAGAATGCTTCCACAGAGCAACCACCATCCCAAAAAGAGAAAAATAGAGAAGCAAGAAGTGAGAAAGGGCCTTAGTTAGAGGGAACCTTCCGGCATCGGTAGCATGTCTTTCTAGTGCCATAACCAGTGCTTGTAGCCCATGTTTCTTTATTATGTCTAAAGGGTATGCTTTGAATTCCCACCAATTTTTTTTATGAGTGGGAAACACACCATGCAAAGACTTATTTGATTTATTCAATGTCCTGGTATTAGTTGATAGTGGAATGGTGGAAAACCTATGAAAAACATCCAAGTACCCAAGAGAATAGCTAGCACAAGTGCATCAAATCCCCTTGAAGTCACACCCTTTTCAATCCATTTGAATCTTTCCTTGGTTTGAAAAATACCAAGCCACAAATTCATTAATAGGTTTGATTAGAAAAAGGGATAGTACATTTCCAAAATATAGGGAGACCATAGAGTTGAATGGATGAATGGATGACATGGACTCATTGCCCATTTTATCAAAAGAAACCATATCTTAACATTGAATTTTAAAGTTAAAGGTAAAAACCAAACATTAGCAATCAACACGATTATAGTACAACCCACCATCATAAGCACTTATTATGTGATGAATGAGAGTAAATAAAACAAAAGGTAATAGAGAAAGAAATAGTAAAAATGTTAACGATGGTGTAAAACAAAAACAAGTAAAGATGAAAAATGTGTAAAAGAAAAAAGACAAAAGAAATTGAGGGTGTAGAATAATTAGCATTGGTGGCCATCTCCCCCACAACTGAGTTGAAAGGAGAAGAATTGAAATAATGNTGAACCATTAACAAATATAGGCGAGCTTGGAGCACCAAACTGAAAGATTCTCTTTGGGCCTACTGCTCCACATGGAAACTCCCTATAGGCTATTCTCCCTATAAGGTAGTATACAGTAACTTCCAATACTTCCTATCCAAGTTGAGTTCCATACACTATCTATAGCATGTGACATTAACCTTGATCTCAATCTAGCACAAAAAGAATGGTTAATGAATCTTAACTTGCTAGATGAAAACTGATTAGCCACCCTATCATCCAACAAACTGCACAAGGCCTTCAACAAACAATGTCATGACCTTAGAATTAGAAAAGTCAAATACCAACTAGGAGATCGGGTTCTTTATTGGAAANGGTATAGTCATTTTATGCTCAACTCCTAAGCATTGCATCAATTTTTGAAAAGTCACACCAATAAAATATGTACCATTATCAGAAATAAGTGCACAAGGCATGCCAAACCTACTTACGATTTTTTGTTGAACAAATCATGCAACGGTAGGTGATGTACAATTAGTAATGATGGTTGCTTCTACCCATTGTGTAAAATAATCAACAGCAACAACAATGTATACTTTTCCATTGGACATTGGTGTAATAGGCCTCATAAGATCAATACCCCATATGTCGAAGGGTTCTAAAGGTTGAATCCATTGTGGGATCCTCCATTCTAGTAGTCATTCCCCCATCATGTTGGCAGCACTCACAAGATTGAAAAAAATGATGGGCATCCCAATATAATGTAGGCCAATAATATCTTGCAAGCAAGATTTTAATGGCTATTCGTCTCCCAATGTAATTACCCCCACAAGGGCCCTCATGAGTTTCTTGGAGAACTCACAATTGATCTACGTCGGGAAAACACCATCAGATCAAGCCATCAGAACATACCTTGTAAAGGTGTCTGTTGATTTCCATGAAATGTTTGACTTGGTGGAGAAACTGTTTCTTTCTAATGTCTAGCCCTTGTGGTGTTTCTTATGTGAGAAGATAAGTAAGAATGCTACTATATCAATTTGTATCTATGGGTGATTGATTGTTTATTACACCTACAAAGAGAAGCTCATCAGGGAAGTGATCAGAAATTGGATATTCATCCTCTTTGTTGTCCCATTGTAACCAAGATAAATGATTGGCAACAACATTCTTGGTGCCTTTACGATCTACCATCGTGACATTGAACTCTTTCAAGATCATAAGCCATTGCATGATGCAAGGGCTCATTGTTGATTTATTCATAAGGAACTACATCGCACTATGATCTGTGTGTACAAATACCTTATAGCCTAATACATAGTTTCTAAATTTCTCTAGTGCAAACACCATGACCATTAACTCTTTTTCTATTGTGGTATAGTTGAGGTGTGTACCATAAATGCTTCAACCTACATAGTGAATGTAATAGGGACATTTTTGGTTATCTAACTATGTAAGTATGGCTCCTAAAGCAAAATTGGATGCGTCAGTCATTATATGGAATGGTCTGGACTAGT
Organism: Gnetum montanum; assembly: GCA_015680685.1. Classification (NCBI taxonomy): domain Eukaryota; kingdom Viridiplantae; phylum Streptophyta; class Gnetopsida; order Gnetales; family Gnetaceae; genus Gnetum; species Gnetum montanum. The sequence goes on along the minus strand of MNCI01003588.1, from coordinate 256,071 downwards.
CAGGAGCTGGTAGAATGGGTGTTTCTACAAGCTTTTGGTTCAAGGTTTGGAAAGCTAACTCACATTCCTTGGTCCATTCAAAGGGTATGTCCTTTTTCATTAATTCTACCAATGGTTTTGCAATCCTTGAAAAGTTCTCGATGAAATGTCTATAATAGCCAATATGTCCAAGGAATGATTAGACATCTTTTACAGTTTTAGGTTGACGAGTGATTCCTTAGATGACTTTAATTTTTTTAGGATCTACCTCTATCCCTGTTTGTAAAATTTTATGCCTTAATACAATGCCCTCTTGGACCATTAAGTGGCTTTTCTACCAATTGAGCCTTAGGTTGGTTTCAACACATTGTTTTAGCACTTTCTCTAATCAGTCCAATGCTTGTTAAAAGTATGCTTCGTAGGTGGAGAAATCATCCATAAGAACCTTCACACCATTCCCTATTTGCTATTGAAATATACTGAGAACCAAACATTGAAATGTTGTTGGAGCGTTGCACAAGACAAATGACATATGCCTATTTGCAAATGTTCCCCAAGGAATTGTGAATGTAGTTTTGGCTTGGTCTTCTAGTGCTATTTGGATTTGACTATACCCACTGTAACTATCCAGAAAAATATAATAACAATGCCCTACAATGGTATCTAAGACTTGGTTAACAAATGGTAATGGAAAATGATCTTTAAATGTTGCCATGTTTAATATCCTAAAGTTTATACACACCCTCCATACCATATTTTTTAGGCACAATGACTAATGGACTAACCCATTCACTGTTAGCAATGGGGTAGATGAACCCGGCCTTCAGAAGTTATTCAATTTCTTCCTTAACTACTTGCTTAAGCTTTGGGTTTAGTCATCTTTGCAGTTGTCATTGAGGCTTCATAGAGGGGTCAATGTAAATTCTATGTTGGCATATCCTAGGATGTATTCTGGTTAATTCGGGATATAACCAAGCAAAGGCTTTTGACCATTTGTTTACCATCTTCAGTAGTCCTTCTTTTTGTTGACGAGCGAGCTTAGCATTAATGATTACCAATTTTTCATTCTTAATAAATGCATACTCCATACCGGTGGACAATAGTTTTAATTCAAGAGGCTCTTGCTTAAACTCATCAAGGATTTTCAACTTCCCCTAGTTGCTATCTTCAGTGTCAGTACTTGGAAGTTGGCGATGGACTTGCTCTAATGCATATATGCTATCGATATAGGCACAAGTCAAGCTCTCAATTAGTTCCATGCATAAAATTGAATTGCTCTCTAGGTCAACTGTTAGCCACTGGGTGCCTTCCTATCTTGTGGCTGCTGCATATAGGCATCTTTGTATGTTAGATCCTTGTGCATACTAGTTGCATGCAAGAAATGTTAAGCATTATACAAACCAAGACTTCTACACATAGTTGCACCCTCTATCACTGTATGCAATGCATGAAACTTTCTTCTTCTTGATCTTCCCAAATGCATTTTCTTTTGATATCTCTAGGGAAAGATCATGTATTCCTAGGTGCACATCAATTGTACTTAGCCATGCTCTTCCCATTATGATTGGTAAGTCCCCCTTGTAGTTGTTGACTTGGATTACTAGGAAATTAGCTAGATATGACCACCCACAAATAGTGGTGACAATTTCCTTCACTAGTCCTAATGGAACAGTGATGGACTGGTCGGCCAACTCTAAAGGAATGTTATTCTTTAGTAGAGGTAGGTTCTAGGCTTTATACATTCCCTAGGTGATCAAATTAACACCAGAACCTGAATCCAAAAGAGATTTATAAGGATCGTTTCTAGGGATTTGTAGATAAATAAGAGGACTTTCAAGATCATATAATTTCCTAGGAAGATGGCCAGCTTTAATCCAATCAGTGATGGCATGAGTTAACATGATAGTGTGTGTTGAGTGTGATTTTTGGTTCGAAGGAAGCTCCAAAGATTCAAATGATGATGAGGTGTTTAGATAATTAGCCACTTGTGGTTGTAAGGAATTGGTTGGATTGTTGGTTCTAAAGAAAGTTCTCTTCTTTAATCGATTGTTTGAACCAATAGTAGGTTGAAGATTGAAAACCCTTATAGTGTTATGTTGCTGCGGCTGGGTAGGAAGCTCGCCCTGCATAGTTGGAGTAGGTGATAATGGAGCTAAGGGTAGAAGAGATGTAGATAGATGAGAAGGATAGTACGTATGTGTAGCATCACCCCTACAAGAAGAAAAAGTTCTATAGTACTCAAGGGTCTGGTAGTAAGGTTGAAGAGTGTCATGACTAGTAGAGTCACGTGGAGAGATCAGCTGCTAAACATAATACTCACATGGGTTAGGTTGACATTAAGGGTACTATTGACATGATAGTGGTATTCCCCATGACTGTGGGTGTTGTCATTGTTGATACTATTTATTCTATTATGGTGGAGCTCCACTCAGATGATATGTTAAGGGTTGGTGGAACTACCTTGGGTTATCTTGAGGATAAGGTAACCTTCTGGGTGTTTGTCATCTGTTTAATCATGGATTTAGTGCATACACCCCAAACTCTTATAGATGTGACACTACTAGGAAACATCCCTTAGGATGGTCATATTGACAAATCTCATATCTAAAATCACTGTCTGTGTTCAAATCCACAACCTCTTCAATGATGACAACCTTGCTCTTACCCTTGTTACGTGCATACTTAGCTTCTTTCTTTTTCCTTCTCTCTTGGTCACTACTTTGTTCTCTAGACTTTGCTATTTTTAGGATAGTTTGAAATTTGTCATCTAGGGAGTTCCACATTTGATCCACCTTTGCTGATACTTTTNAAAATCTAACTTCCTTCTTTCAGAGGGAAGGATCTCTGTTGTACTCCTCCACACTTTCTCTTTTCCTCAACTCATCTTCCTCCTTGGCAACTTGCTCCAACAATCTTTGTATTTGATGGGCTTTGAGCTCGGATAGCCTTCCTTGGGCATAAGTCCCAAGGGTTCTTCACGTTTCGTACCTAAGCCCATCTACGAGATGACGTGGTTGTTTCTTTTGTGAGTAACCATGGCTAGGGAAATAATGTAATAATGAATAATATTGGCCAATGGAAACATCCAATGGTTCATGTCCTCCTTGTTTCCATCCTTGGATTTGCTTATGTAGGTTGGACACTCAGGAGTACGTTTGATACTTATCATTGAATAGCTCTAACATGGTACTCCATCAATGAATGGATTCCAGTTCTAAGGACTAGTACTAGCTTTCTGCTTCCTTGATCAGTGTTTGTGGAAACAACTTTAGCTTTTTCCACTCCTTTTCTATGTTCTGCAAGGCACATGTATCATGGAATGCTTGTAAATGGTTTTGAGGATCAGCATGGTATCCCCCTTCAAATCGTGGGATGTTATTTATGTCTAGTCTTTTGATCCTACTATATTTCTTGTGCCTTGTTGGAATCCTAACAGCCTCTACTATATTTAACATACTTTGGGTGGCAAGTAGGGGTTCATCATGATCATGCTGCCTATGGAATCTATGATGCCTATGTTGTTTCCTACTCCCCCTTCTTTTGTGATGTGTCTCTCTGGAATGCCCTCATCCCCTTTCTCTACTAGTTTGTTAGTAATTTCTATTTCACCTACCATTGTCCTCATGGTCTCGCCCTTTGTGACTGCATTTAGATCCTGAAGGAGAGTAGGAAGAAGATGATGAAGGTGAAGAGGAAGGAGGACTGGCACCATGTCAATGCCTACCACCTCCTCTTCGGTGGTCACAACCTTGGTTGCAGTTATGATCATAACTTTTACCATTGTCATGAATTCATGTCTCTTTTCTAGACCCTTTATGTCCATTGGTACCAAACCCTGGGTTATGAATAGTTGAGTGAAGATTCTGATACCTAGCTCCTTAATCGAAGTCAAAGAGAAGAACATCATTTTGTGGAAAACCTCCCAAGACAAGTTCACCACCATCATTTTTGTTTAGGACATGTAGGACATCCTGAGACCACTTCCCCTTCATAGATTTGTAATGTCTCTCCTATTGTAGATCCCTCTAGCATTGTGCCTCCATGAGTTGATAATCTCTTGAATCTTGTTCATGCACAACGTACTCTAACTATAAGTGCTACATACCAATTCATGTGAGAGCATGAAGAAGCATGCCCAGGATTGAGCAATTAGGAGGTAACACTATGTTACCTTCTAAATCATGCCATTGCAGCTATTCATCCTAGTGGAGGATAAAGGTAAACTCTAGTACATACTCATTAGGATGAGCATATACCATGTGAAACTGTTGGGGCACTAGCAGATCATCTTGTGCACCCCGCCTCTAATTGTTCATGGTATTGGACCTAGTCGGTGAAGTACTCTTATAAGAAGAAGGAGACATGGTTGATTACTCAGTGTGCGGTACTCTTTTCTAGTGATTATAGGATAGTTAACCTTAAGGGTTCATTCCAATGATGGAAGGATTTCATAAGTTCTAATCAATGCACAAACAACAAAATCCTTGGCAACAACACCAATGATGAGTGGCAAGGTACCCCTACGCCCAACCATATGAATACAAGCATTCACGTGCGATCTGGTTGAACTCCGAGGATTAAGTGCTTATGCACCTACATAGAACAAGGATGAGTTATGCAGTCATTGTCTTCCCAAGCTTACTTGTAAGGCACAATTGTATGGTTAAGTAAACTCGACGTATATGATTTTTTTATGTTCTTTATATTTTCTATCTTGGTCTCCTAAGTGTATGAAATGAAAATATTTAGTTAACTAATGGGTTTTTGTAACTTTAATCTTAATCGAATCCTAACACCAACATCCGTTCCCACTCTCCAAACACATCCCAAACCAGTGTAACACTACTAAGATTATCAAACGCTAGTTGTTACTGGGTTACCAAGTGTTCCACATATGCTCAAAGTGGTTGTGCTAAGTGTGCTAATTCGTTGATAATTAATAATTCTATAGAAATAACATTGATTAACTAATGAGAGCATCAAATAATAGTAAATAACATTAAATGCAATAGTTAAGATATTCTAAATGTTGCAAGGTTTATCACAAAGTTCATCTTTATTTCTGGACACAAGGTGTGCTTAGGTACACAAAGCTTGAATAAAGAATCATTCACTTTATGACTCCTACTACGGGCACTCAAAAATAATTCTAACTCTAGAAGAGAAAAAATTCAAGAGTTAAGCTAAAGGATTGAAAAAAAATACTATGCAAAACCAAGTGCCCCTGTCTCTTATTTATAGACAACGAGATAGGCTCTGACATTGTGTATCCGATGTTGAGGATCCAATGTAGCTTGGTCGATTTGATATTGCGTATCCGATATTGGGGGTTCAATATCAGGTCACTTATTTGGTGACTCATCAACTTTCCATGCAATTTACTTTTCATGTACTTAGTTAATATTTACATTTTAATGCATGTTAATTAATTAAGCACATAAGTATGATCACTTCGAGCATGTGTACGACTCTTGGTAATCCCAGCAACACTTAAATTTTGGTAACCTAGTAGCGTTATATGTGTTTAGGATGTGCACAGGAAGTTGGATTAGATATTTATGTTAGGTAGGTTATTATTAATTAGCAATTAGATTAGTTGAATTGATTATAAATTGAGTTTCAACCTATTGTTAATCGTAGAACAATAAAATATATAATAATAAAAATCATATGCCTCACTCTAGACTAAACCATACATGATAAAGCTACCACTAGTCCAAGTGGGAAGATAGTTAACTACGATCAAGGCATAGCGATCTAGATGCCACAACTAGTCCCATCCACAGAATTCAACTAGATTGTGCATGAACACTTGTGATTCGTATGGTCATCACCTCTCTATGGTAATGTTGAGAGGTTCATGGGCTCCTTGTCTCCATCCAACTATATCTTTCTAGATGTTTTGAAATGTAAACATAAATCTAAAATTTTATGGATAATATTTTTACCATATTTGCCCATCTCTGAATTAACTTTGAGAATAAGGATTTGTACTAGGTCTTTGCATGTTTGATGAAAGTACAAGGAAATAAATGTAACTTCTGTCAATCACTCACAATCTCTTATAGCTAGTAAGCATTATCAAAGGCTTGTATGTGAGGCTAGGGATCATCATTAGTATATCCTCAATATGTTGGTACATCAACCATGTTGATTCCCTTGATCATGCTATCATGAACATGCTCCCTTGAAATGTGCACAGCTTTAGTAAGTTCGTGATAATCATTCTAGTTAAACAAAGGAGCATCATCATCATTGAAAGATCTCGACAAATGCATGTACTAGAACATGGGAAGAAGATCATCATTTTGAGTCCTAGTTACACTTCAGTTGATGGTGCTAGACTATTGGCCTTCATGATGGAGTGCCATTTCCCTTTCTTATATACTTTGTCCTCTTGCTTTTCATCTAAGTGGTCAAATAAAAAGCTATGAGTAGCCTCCTCTTTTGTCATTTGATCTCAAATATCCTACATATACAAAGATTTATATTCATCATACATTGGCTCATGAGCTACATATGATGAATAATTATCTTCCAGCCCCATGTTGATCAATTCCTCTTTAAGATTATCTCGTGCAACCATGGTGAATCCCTTGGAGAAATGTTCATGGACATCTCTTTATCTTTCTTGCTTATCTTGATGATAAGCCAAAATGACTGGTGGAAGGATCATATCCTCTGAATGGACAAATGTGATAGAAGTCTTTCTTTATTTTGGTGCATTTATAGAGGTTTGTAGTGGACTCTTAGCATTATCTACCATCCCATTCATGTTTAAAACCTACACATGATACTAAAGACATATACTTGGTTTAATTAAATGCTAAAATCAAGAATGTACAGGTATTTCTAGGCAATTTACTAATGCCCTCACTAGCACCAATGTTGATGAGTGGTGAAGCATCCAACACTCTACCATACAAGTCACAAGTGCTCATGCACAACTAGATCGTAATCTATAGATGGATAATGTTATTATGATAAGGGTTGATATTAGGTTCATGATCATTGTCTTTCTACTTTGAGCTAGTGAAGTGCAAGTGTATGGTTTAGCTCTTAGTGAGGCGTATGATTAATTGATGTTGTTAGGCTCATTTTACTCCTAAGCGTGAACATAATGAAAATGAAGTAAAACACTAAGTCTAAGTAAGGACAAGAATGTAAATCTATTCTAGCCTATAGCGATGAGCATCTAATCTTGGTTTATCGTACATGCCTTGGGCTCATGTAACCATTATTGGGTTGCCAAGCATTATGCTATTGGATGAACCAAGCAATAACACTATTAGGATTACCAAAAAATTACACTTAAGCACTCGAAACTAGTCATACTCATTCCGCTTTACTAATGAACAAAGGAAAATAAAGTACTTTGAAAATATAAAGAGTTAACTAAGTAAACATGCAAATTAATCTAAGTAAAATAGTAAAACTAAGTGGATGTCACAATGATGAGAAACAATCTTGATCTTTATTGTTGGTCATGAACTATGCCCAAGTACATTTCACTTGAATAAAGATTCTACACAACTGCTAAACATCACATTGCTAGGATTCACTTTATCACTAACTAAGAAAACAAACTGCAAGAGTTTTGCTAAGGGTGGAATGGAAAAATTATGAATTGTGCATCCAAGTGTTAGTATTTATAAGGATGCACACATCCTGTGACATTGCATCAACGATGACATAACATGGGTTTCAACATTGTTGCTATGATATTGTAGATATTGTATTGCACTACAACAAAAATTGACTTTATCATACCCCCACTACTAACTAGAAATTTGTCCTCGAGTTAAAACAAAATGAAGATAAAGTCCCTTATAAAATTAAAAGGTAGATTTGGCTTAACATGACTTGCTAACTATTTACATAACTTAGAATGCCATAGTGGTGTTTTTACAAAATGACACAGTTACATGACAAAACAAAACAAAAGTTGAATTAGCTCAATGTCATTTATGTTCTAGGTGATGGAGGCTCTTCCATTGGCTACTTCCCTTTGTCATCAAGCTTTTTGAATTTGATAGCGGGTCAGGAGTGCTTGAAGCTTCTCTTCTTCTATCCATGGGTCATGTACCATCCATGTTTGTTGTGCAACGTAAGATGGAGCAGGTACATCCCATAGGCATGAAAGCTATGGAAACATTTTGTTGGCCTTCATGTACCAAGTTGCAAATTGCTGCCTCTCTTCTTCAAATGCTCTAGCTATCTTTCTGAGTTCTTAGTAATCTAACATGCGACATGTCAAGTTTGTTACTATGTCCTTTTGTCTATGGTAGCTAGCCTTGACAATTTCTGATTCTAAGTTTGCCACATATAGTTTTTGCAGTGCATCCTTCTTATCAACAAACTCCCTCTCATACATGGCATATAGAGCTGCTACCTATTACTTATTGGCACATTTCTTCCATTTCATGGAGCAAGTCATTATGTAATAGGAAATTATTCCTTGGAGCAGTTATTTGTGGCAATGTTTGTAAAATTAAAGATGCCTGGTAATAATTACATTTAAGTTAGAATATGAGAAAGTTATGGGAGTAATTACAAGAGTGTAACCGAAATAAAGGTTAGTTCAATGATTTAAAGAGTGGGCTGTAGGATCTAGTTCTTGTCATCCAAGATGTGGAGCTAGGTGTCATAGCCAAAACAATTATGAACAAGCATGAGAGAACTACGAGAGTGAGTACTGTTCACAGACTAAAACCGAGGTTTTAAGTGCGTTACATAGACGGGAATCTCAATTGGTTCACCAATCAATAGAGAGAGCACAACTTGTTTTTGGAGTTGGCATTGGAGCTCTCCTCTTTGTTCCTGTTTTCAAGGTAGTTACAGGATTGCCTCCATATTTGGGCATGATTTTTGGGTTGGGAGTCTTATGGATATTAACGGATGCTATTCACTGTGGGGACTCCGGACGTCAGAGATTAAAAGTCCCACAAGCTCTTTCTTGGATTGCCACGCAAGGGATCCTTTTCTTCCTAGGAATTCTTTGTCGGTTGGAAGTTTGGAGTCTGCTGGGGGTTCTAAAAGAAGTAGCGACTTATCTGAATTCAAGCATTCCAAGTGTAGAGCTGATTGCAGGTTCCATGGGCCTGGTTTCAGCAGTGATAGATAATGTGCCATTGGTGGCAACCACAATGGAGATGTATGACAAATCGTTGTTTCCCATGGATTCAGAGATCTGGTGGCTGATAGCATATTGTGTTGGCACTGGAGGTTCCATCCATATGATAGGATCCACAGCCGGTGTGGCCTTCATGGGCGTGGAAAAGGCAGATTTCTTCTGATACTTTAGAAAAGTTAGCGGCTTTGCATTTGCTGGTTATGCAGCAGACATTGGTGCATACATGGCAAACCAATCCATAATTTTCATTTGCCCTTACAAATGTCTTTTCTATTTAGTTGAATTGAACCGTGCTCACTGTTCATCTTTGTTATGAGATCTCCCTTTTCAAGAAAGACGGAAAAGCAGATATACTACACATCGGGTGTGACAAACGGAATTCAGAGTGGAGCTCATCGGAGCAAAGCTAGACGCAATTCGAAAGGCGGAAGACACAGAGCTTTTCAAGAAGGCCATGGATAAAACCGGGGTGAAAAGTCCCAGTCAGGAATCACCAAAACTCTGGCTGAATGCTTCAAAATCGCAGAACAGATCAGCGAATTCCCGCTCACAATCTGCCCCGCTTTCACATTGGGCGAAACAGGTGGTGGCATCGTTTATAACAGAGAAGAATTCGAGGTAATCTGCAGTTTGAGCTGGTTCTTGAATCTTCGGAGAAATCTCTTCTGGACTGGAAAGAATATGAGCTGGAAGTTGTGAGGGATCTTGCAGACAATGTTGTTAGTGTTTGCTCAATTTAGAATGTGGATCCCATGGATGTTCATACTGGACCTTGATAGATAAGGAGCACCAGAGGCTCAGAGATTATGCAGTGGCCATTATTAGGGAGATTGGCGCAGAAGTGGAATCTTACACAGCGGACGTGGATGCAGACGCAGAAAATTTTATCCGAAGATTCAAGAACCAGCTCAAACTGCAACGCTACAGACACTCCACCGGCACGTGCCTGAGCAACCTCATGACGTCGTCGGCAGCCATGACTGTGTGCGCCACCGCAAAACTGTGATGGTCCTCCTCAAAACACTCGGCCAAAGTGCATTTGATACTGCATCTTCTTCGCCGTAACCGCCGTGGTTGGAACCGCAATTACCGTCCTTCTCCTCCATTGGCGCACCTGCGGTGTCAGGATAGGTAGCTAACACCTTGCGTGTTGGAGGTGATTTGCTCGCAAAAGTGAAGCATTTCTTGCATAGAGGATTGTTTTTATCTCTTTGGTGGGTCTGCAGGTAAGCCAATACTTGACAAAGCGAAGTTGCAGCATACGTGCGGGTGCTTGGAAGTTATTCTAGGGACGTGACTTTATCAAACTTCCTTTAGAGATTATTTTTTTGATTCATTGCGTAAGCGTTAATATAATAAGTTTAGCTCCGTGCATTTTTTTTTCAAAAGAAAAAAAAAACACCTATTATTTAGGGATAAAGGAACACTTGCCAACTATGGCTTGAATTTCTCTAATAGTTGTAACTTTTTGTAGAAGTTGTAACTTTCTATGGTAGTTGTGAGTAAATTCCCTTGATATTTATAACTCACTTGAATCTCTTATGATGATTGTAATTACTTAGAAGTTACTATAAAAAGGCTTTAAGGATAGAATAATGAGGGAGAATTTTTGGAGTAGAAACTTAGAAGAAATATATTAAAGATTGTAAAGCATGGATTGCTAAAGGTATCAATTTAGCTTCTTTGTTTTAATTTTGTGAGTTCTTTTGTTTTCATTTTGTCTTAGTTGCTTAGTTAATGGTTTAGATAGTATCATGCTTGGCATTTAATTTTTGAATTTGCTAGATTGCTCTTATAGCTCTATTTTCGTGCAATTCAAAACTTCTATTTGGTTGCCATATAAGAGCTTATGTTGTCTTTGAAAAACATCTTGAGCAATTTAATAGTAATGTCTTTATAAAATTGCCTATTTGAGTTTAGAGGGCCTAGAAAAATCTTTGATACTTTGAGTTGACTTGAAATAGCTTCATTTTGTAGAAGTTTATTATCTTAATATTTCAATCTTGAAAGTATCAAATTTTTTTGACAGCTCTTGATGAGCAGCAAGGTACCCCTATGCTCAATCATACGAATCCCTATGCTCAACCATACGAATTACTGAGCATTCAGGCATGATTTGGTTGAATTCCGTGGACTCTATGTCTTCTGGTACACTAGCCTCTAAGAAGTGAACTTTGNGACTCTATGTCTTCTGGTACACTAGCCTCTAAGAAGTGAACTTTTCCCTAACAGTCATTCGTTGTCTTCCCACTTACACTTGTGATGCACAAAGCTATGGTTAAGTGTAATCAAGGCATATGATTTTTATTATTTTATGTTTTATGCTCCTAGTATTTTAAAATAGAGAAATGAAGTAATTTAATAGCTAATTTAACTAACTAATTAATTAATCTCTAACAAATCCTAACATGCATCTGGTCCCACTTTCTATACATGTCTTGAACCCACGTATCTACTACTAGGATTACCAAGCGCTGTGTTGCTAGGCGAACCAAGCAATGATGCTACTGGGATTACCAAGCGAATACATGTTTACGCTCGAAGCAGTTGTACTTATGTGTTTAATCTATTTGGCTTAATTAATTAACCAATCAAGGTATAATATATCTTAATTAATTTCCTAATTAATGAAAATAGTAAATGCAGAAATAAATCATTAATATATTCCAAGTGCTACAAAGTTTGATCAAAAGGCTTGTCTTTATTGTCATTCACATTGGTGTGTTCAAGTACAATAGTGCTTGAATAAAGATCTGTACACTTTCTAACTCCTACTAGGGGCACTCAAAGAAATATTCTAACTCTCAAATGAAAAAATTGCAAGAGCTCTGCTATAATTATGAATTGACTCCCATAAACATGGCTAATGAGCATATATTTATAAACTTTATTATGGAGCTACATTGATGGGGTCCCATAGACACAACAAACACTACATTAATGCAGCCTCGTCAATAGGGCAACACCACATAGATAGGGCTACATCAACGAGGGCCTATTGACAAGGCCACGTCAACAGGGGCTTGTGGATGTGACACTTTGATTCTTCATCAACTCTATTATTTGTAATTCTTGACAACTATTAACTACCCAAATAAAAGCTTGTACTTTGTCATTTACAAATCATTTTGGTAGTTTAATAAGAGTGTCTTTTACGAAATTCCTTGTTGAGCTCAGAGGGTTTGGATAATTTGTAATACTTAGATTGAATTGGAATAACTTTATTACAAAGTGTTTCCTCATGTTCAATTTATCACGCTTAAATATTTGAGATTTCACACAAATCTACTTTCTTTTCTTCTCTCTTTCTAAAATCCATTGAATCTTGCTCTATTTCTAGTTTTCTTATGGAAGTTTCTCTCTAGGGAAAATTAGGAGTAGATTTCTATAGAATTATGCTTAAGAATTTTTCTGAAATTTAGTTATTTCAAGAAACATACTATAGGTACTATAAACTAAGTGACTCGACAAAATAGGAATTTTTAATGACTCATAGTATTCGACAAAGTTAATTGAATTTTTGTTGTAATAGCTAGTTACAATTTTATACACAAACCCAACCATTTCAAAATTTACAATAGCAAACACACATTTATGCTTAGTTCTCTCTATTATCACTAAGTTTATTTGGAGGTATTTGGGCCTTGGTGTTGCCAGAGACCAGTAAACACTTAAACTCAAGTTTGAAGGAACACACTTATTTCCCATGATCCCATTTGTAAGACCCGAAGGCCTAATGTTGATGGTCCCAAATTTTCACTAACACTACTCTAACTCATTCTGAGGCTTGCCTACTTTTAACATGGCCTTCGCCTATCAGAGATTTACTAACCCCATGTGTTTTGTAAGGTCTTCAATCTATAAGTCTTTGTTTTTCACTTTTGCTTAGTGGACATGGACTAAACTATCCAAGATGGGTTGCCAATCTGGATTTTATGCAAAAAGAGAATTGATATTGGCATTTGCCATCTGGATCTCTTTTTCATTAATTTTCCTGTACATGTCCACTTGATCTTTGAAATGCTCTTTGATTTTTTTTTGTGCTTCTTAGCCTCATTTTGTCACGTGCTTATTTTGATTGCTGACTTCTAGTGGTTGGCACAGACTTCTTCCATTGATAAGATTCTATTCTCGTGAGTTAAGTGACTCATGTCTTGGTTGACTTAGACTAGTTGTTCTCTAAGCTATTAAATGCTCTCCTTGAGAACATTTTTCTACTTTCTAATGTTAGTCAACTAAGCATTATCAGTGGTAAGTTGTTTATTCTTCTTTTGTAAGGCTATGAGTGCTTTGGCATGTGCATAAGTTTGAGCCTCTACCACTGATGCATCCTACATTGCCTTCTTCTTCTCCCTTTTCATTGTCATATTATGGGTAATCAATTTCCTCACATGATCAATTCTAAATTTTTCTAGTTGGTCAGGCATCACAAATTATGTAGGGTCATTCCTTTTAGCTCTTAGATTTTCTAACTCTACTTGTAACTGCTGCACTTCATTTTCTACATGTCTAGCTTTAGTTTCAACCATGACCAACTTCCTTTTGTAGCTATTAGATTAGACTAGACTATATTGATATGTCTTAGGATATCAAAAATATTTTGCATTACTTGGTTTGTCTACATTAGTTTATCCAAAATATCTCTATGCTTCATAGGGGTCATCAAGGTTTTGGCAAGCATTTGAGCATCCCATGCTCTTGAGATATTGGCTGATGGCATAATAGGTATATTGAATGATTCCTTAATGTGGTTGTTGGCGACCGTTTGGGACGCGACCGCCAAGTACTGTGAGTTCTTGAAAATTTCCTATTTTGTTCAACTGCCTAGTCTACGTGGTCCTTATAATACCTACTTGTAACAAATAAAATTTTGCAAAAACATTTGAGCACAACTCCGCAATCTACTCCTAATTTTCCCCAGAGAAAGAGATAGTTCCACAAGAAAACTAGAAATAGAGCAAGATTC
>MNCI01003588.1:194326-238149 GCA_015680685.1 Gnetum montanum | reverse complement strand
TGGTCATGAACTGAAAATAGTATCTAATTCTTAAGCCTTACAAATAATTCTTGATGTACTAAAAATATAAGGCTTATGAACCTAGAGGCTTAATTTTCAGCCCTCCTTCTAGTGCCAAAAGAACTATTGAAATTTTCAGCCCTCCTTCTAGCGCCAAAAGAAATGTTGGCGACCGTTAGGGACGCGACCGCCAACGAGTGTTCTCGAACAGGATTTAGGTGCCTGCTGGTCTCTGGCAACACCAAGGCCTAGATACCTCCAAATAAACTCAGTAGTTAATGTGAGTATGTGTGTGTGCTGTTGCGGCATGCGGTTGTGAGAAATATAACGATTGTGTTGTATGTAAACTACAAATGACTTACTTTAACAAGTTAGGAGGTTACTTGCCCAACAAGTTAGGTAAGTTACAACAATTTTGGGTGGTTTCAACCACAAAAGAGATAAAAATGCTGCATTTGACATGTGTCCCATGTAATTGCCAAGTGTCTTCATTTAGTTGCCAAGTGTTCACCATGGAGAGAAACAAGTTGCAGTTGACATGTGTCCCATTTAGTTGACAAGTGGCCATTGTGGAGATAAAGAGGTTGTAGTTGACAAGTGGCCTTTGTGGTGGTTATAACCACCATTTCAATTGACAAGTGTTCAATTCTCATAGGACTTTGAACAATTGTTGCATAAATTCCCTTTTTAAATCAATATTATATTTTATTATTATTTATATCATAGTAGTAGAGATAATAACCATGGATTTGATGCATGGGTTGATATATGAATATGTGTATGCGTATACAACTGAATGCATAAGTGGAGTTGTACTCTCACATTTTAATTTGTGGCACCTCGAATGTAATCCCAGTTATATCAAGGCCGATTCCATATTCATCTTCTCTGCACTTTATTACAGAAAAAGTAACTAGAGCTGCTCTATCATAAGCTAGAGAGATATCTACAATTGATACACCATTTTTTTTGACTCTAGATAAACCCTCATGCCAACATTCCCAATTGCAATGTCATTATCCCTTGATTTTCAAAACATTCAATTCAGCAACATTTTCATTTCTATTCCAACTTCATGGTTAATTAACTGTTGTAGAATTCTTTACAAGAAAGAACATAATCCTCCTTGAATAGTTTCAGTTCATTAGGATTTTGTACCTCACCATTTGCAAATAAGCCCACCTGTTCCATGAAATGGTAAAAATGTGCCAACAGTGGTCAGTTATGACCTCTGCAGCTCTTGTTGCATCTTAGTGCTGCATGACCACAACAGTGGCACCTTCATAAGTTTCAAGCATTAATTAGAATGATCCAGCATTCACAGATATTTGTTGTGTCCAATCTTCCTCTCCTCCTACTTGCAATGATACGTGCCGACTAGCTGGATTTTTGGAGATTGTGAACCTTACAAAGCTCTCCCTTACTTTATACAAATTTTTCCCTTCCCTTGTTTCCCAACTTACTATCTCTACAATTTTTTGTAGGTGGTTCATGGATGGTCTATAATCCTATAGTGGCAGTAATGGTACTTCTTATTATTACTATTACTATTGATGTTGTTGTTCAGCTTATGGCTAGCTGCTAAGTCCTACCTACTACTGCAACCAATAGTGGGAATGTTACTAGTAGGCATGGAACTTATAGCATCCTTAGTGCCTATTGGCTTTTCTAGCTAATCTTGAAACACCACCAAATTTGGTTTACAACTTCTTGATTACAAATTTGTCTAAGTATCAACATGAGGCAAATTTTTTCTAAGTGCTGGAACTACACTCTCCACTACCCCAGAGCATAGTTAGTTAGCATAGTGGAGAGCGTAGTCAGCTCCAAAACCTTGTTCTTTGCAATTTTTCCTAAGTGTCATCATGAAGCAGGAAGCTACAAAAATTTCCTAAGTGTTGGGACTACACTCTCCACTGCCCCAAAGCATAGTCAACTTAGTAGAGAGTGTAGTCAACACAAAGGCCAGTTTGCAAATTTTTCTAAGTGTCAAGCCATTAGTTGTAGATTTTTTTAAGTGATAAGACTATGCTCTTGACTACCCTAAAGTGTCATCAAGCATAGTTAGCATGGAAGATCCAGTTTGGTTGAAATTTTCTAAGTTTTGAGACTACGCTCTTCACTAGATTGGAGCATAGTTAAGTGTAGTCAATTAGAAGCTAGATTTTGCAAAAATTTTTGAAGTGCTGAGACTACGCTCAACCCTAGTTGGGAGCATAGTTAGCCTCTCATGGAGAGCATAGTTAGCACATGGCCACTTTTCTGCAAAATTTTCTTAAGTGTTGGAGTACGCTCTCCCCCAGTCCAAAACATAGTCAAGCATAGTTAGCCATGATAGCCTCCAAAGGCCTCCACAATGCAGCACCAACATTTAGCTTAGCTCCAACACACCTCCAGCAAGCATAGTTAGCAAAAAATGCATCTTTGTTGTACCCCTTTTGTCCCAAAATTATAACTATGCTCAACCCCACTCAAGACAATGGATAGTGTAGTCTTGGAGCATAGTCTCCAAAGTTACATTTTTTAAGGTGCATTGCAGTCTTTTTAGCACACAAACATGCAATTAGCAGCATAATATAGTCTCATAGTTTTGCAGTTCCACAAAGTTTGTCAGGGTAGAGTAGAGCACAACACTATTAGCCTTAGTGGAAAGCATAGTTGGCTGCAGTGTAGTCCCAACCATCCCACTACCATGTGGCAACTGATTCACATTTCATGCTAATCCAAGGCCTATAAATACCCCAACCCTCAATGTTTTAGGGATTGGAAAAATTCAAAGGAGGTAGGCAAAATTGAAGTAAGATTAGCAAATTTGGAGCACATTTGGCATTTTGACAAGGTAAGGCATTTGCACACCATCGTAGCTCTAGTCCATTGTAGATTGCAATAGCTAACCCAACAGGCATAGACGCTACAGTAGAACATTAGTCTTCGTGGCTAAACTAGTTGGTGTAGACTGGACCTCATCATCAGTTCCCCTGGAACCCTGTGTAGCAACCCCAAAGCATCCCTTCCTACACTTAGCTAAATTTTGGGCTCTCAGTAGAGAGCATAGTTAACTCTCGGTGTAGAGAGCATAGTTAGCTTTCAGTGTAGAGAGCATAGTCTCTAGACTTAGCCATTTTTCTTGCAATCTTCAGACTTAGTTGTTTTCTCTAGAGTTAGCCATTTTTTTTGCAATTTCGAGACTTAGTTGTTTTTTTGTAGTTTTCAAACTTAGCCATTTTTCTGCAATTTCCAGAGTTAGCCAATTTTTCTACAACTTTCGATTAGCACCATGAATTCTAAACAACATTAAACATCCATTTCAAGCATACTTACTATCCTACCTACTTAACAAGAAACTAGGATTGACCACCCTGCTAGTCTTGCCATGGTAGAACCAAGACAATCCCTAAGGCTATGTAACTAAGAACCTAGGTATACTGCACTAAATGATGAATAGTACAACTTCATATGCATAAAGATCCAAGTGGGCCTATTCATAGACCGCTTCAATATGGAAGCGAGACAAGGCTATGAGCTCATCCACTAAAATGGATGGGAGTATGTCCCTTCCTCCATTGACTTCATTCCACTTACTAAACCTTACCAGTGGATCCTAGCCCAGCTCATCCAAACAAATGAGCATGAAGTGGGAACAAACTACGAGGAGCCCCTAGGTGGGAAGGAGGATGAGTTTAAGGGTTTTTCTGAGCATGAAGACTCTTTTCACAGCTCCTTCTAGTGAACAACCCTTGGTCTAGTCCTCCTACAGTCCCATCCACCTATTTTCCTTGAAATAGTTATAGCCTCGATGTTACCTTCTAGGTCAACACTTGTGGTGGTGACCCACCAAATGTAGCACACACACCGAGATGTAGTACCTCTAGTTAACTTGCCCTTTGTGGTATCATCACAACCTACCCAATCTTCCTTGCTAACAGTAATCATGCCACACAGTCCTATGTTCACACCATGCACCCTTCCCAGCCCCAAACGACTCAAGCATCTTACATCCTACTTGTTTCTTCTACACCTTTGGTAGTGGCCCAACCCATGCACATGTGGTTTACCCTAGTCACTCAGCCTGTAGTCTAACCAACACAGCAAGCATCTCATGTGACCCCACAACCTACAACCAACTTGTGGACCACACAACCAGCATAGCGGGTAGCATAATTAGTGTAGCTCGTTCCCACATCCCAAGGCTTGGATCAGGTAATCCAGTTGATCCAAACCCTAACAGAATAGGTGAAGTGGCTCAAGGCTACCTTCTTCAAAATAGTTCATGCGGTGGACTTATACTAGGATGATCCCATAAGTCCTATGATTCCACCACTAACTCTCCCAATGGGGATTTTGCTGTCCCACTTCACCAAATATAGTAGTGAAAGGAATCCTAACACCCACCTGGTGACCTTTTGGTCCAAGTGTTTACTGTTGCAGGCATGACCACATGCCATCATATGTATTTTTGCCATGTCACTCACTGGTAAGGCACTAGATTGGTATCGAGCATTACCTAGGGCCTTAATCTCCTCTTTGGATGATCTGTTGAGTTAGTTCATCACATGCTTTAAGTATAACTTGAAGCTCGAAACCATCCTTGACTAGCTCATCCAAATCAAGTAGGGCCACCTAGAGCCCATGTAGAAATTTATCCAATGTTGGAGTGCCTCACTAAAAAAAATTCATGAGCCCATAGCAAAGACACATTTTTTCCATCTTCAAGGATGTAGTTAATGACTTTATTAAGTCAAAACTATATTACTTAGCCCTATAGTCCCTAAGCTAGGCCTTTACTTAAACTAAAAACATATAAGACACAATGGAAGCCAACAAGGACCCAACCTATGTGGCCTATAAGAACTTACATGCCAAGAAGGATAAAGAAAAAGGGAAAAAAACTACAACCATGGCAACTATGGCTAATGAGGCTAAAATGACTAATCCAAAGCCAATGGCCAAGCCACCTAAGGCTTTGACCAATAATAAGAATGTCAACCCTAGCACAACAACCAACTAGCATACATCATTGGTAACAAAAACAGAAGCGGCTCTGAGCCCCAATTTTGAGCATAAGGATCACTCAAAGTATACCCAAATACCTCTTAAATGTTCAAAACTGCTGGATCAACTGTTGAAGTTTGGACATATCCAGCACAAGCAGATGTCTAAGGATGCTTGTAAAAGACATGATAGATATTGTGAGCTCCTAAGGAACCCTACCTCAACAACCCTGAATGAACCATTGATGCCAAAACACTTTAGGCTGGATAGGTTTTGTCACTATTACGAGTTTCCCAAGCACAACACTGACTTTTGCATGGCCTTACACGATGATCTACAATGAATGATTAACAAAGGTGATTTGGTGCTTAATGCTACCAACCTAGTGAGGCCTTAAAACCAATCCATGAGGGTGTGGAAGGATCCTTTGAATGTGGTTGATGCAAGATACATCATCAATGCCATTAGCATTGATGACAACCCAAAGCTAGTGTAGCAGCCATTCATGGTTTCCATGCCCTCTGGCAATGCAAGGCCCCCTCAACCTCCATGAGATCAAGGTCCCCTTTCATCATTAGAGTGCCACCTTGAGCACTCACAACACCCTTCATGGTCAGGGTTCCACAGCATGTTGTGGTAGCAATAGTTTAGCCACCCTTTATCATAAGGGTGTCCCAACATGCGGACCCACACCTACCTAAAGTTCGGTGGTGGGTAACACATTAATCCCTTCTTGTCCAAAAGCCAATCCTATTTGGCCATACCAATAGACCATCTAGGTGGCAACCTGGTAGGCCTAATGAGCATCTAGTTGATAGGATGATTAGACAATATCAAGAGAAAATGGCGCTAGGTCCACCAAAGCTGGTACCCCTATCCCTAGTATACATGGCCAAAGCAACTAAACAGACCACCACCAGCAAGCTACAACTAAGCACTGAGGCCCCCAAACAAGCTAAACAAACCAAGTCCAAGTCTCCTTTGCAAGAGATTCGTCTCCTAGGCTACATGAAGGAGGTCAAGGCCAACAAAATGACAAGCCATGGTAAGGACTTCCTAGATGCATTAGCCTAAGTTAAGCAAGCACTAAAGTAAAAGAACACAACGTTGAGCTTGTACAACCTAATTATGACCTCCTCTACCCACCATGAAGCACTGGTCTAGATGTTGACCTCCATTTCTATCATGGAGGACATCATAGTAGATGAGCACTCCATCCATGCTATGATGTTGCCTCTTTCACCATGGGAGTTGAGCTCAACACCCTTTGCATTTCATGATGAGGCAATTAAGGTTGACCTTGAGAAGGGTTAGGTCATAACAACATCTATGTTCATCATAATATGCATTGGGCAATGTAGAATTCAAAGGGTACATGTTGATGATAGGGCAGCAACAAATGTCATCCCATACACTGTCATTAACAAACTAGGCCTTGCCAACCAAATCAAACCAACAAAGGCCGCATGCCTAAAGTCCTTTAACGAGTCACATATCATTGTCAAGGGAATTGTCATGATAACTTTTGTGGTAGGTGAAGAATTTCCCACTACTGCTGAATTCATCATTATAGAGGAAATGCCAAGCTTCAACTTAATATTGGGCAAGCCTTGGTTGGCCTAATTATGGGCCATCTCCTCTCCCATTCACCAAGAAATCCACCTCCCATATGGACGTGGTGAGGTCATTATCCATAGTGACAATGTAGCCCCTTTGACCATTAACAACATAGTCATGGAGTGAGGGTCAAAGGTGGAGTTTCCTAATGATGTGTCCATAGTAAATGATGAGGACAAAATGTGTGAGGCTAACCCACCCAAATAAGCAAAAGAATCTAGTGACCTCCCAGAGGATGCTTTATGGGTAGAATTTCCATTTGACATAGCAGAAGAAGATCAAAAAGAATACCGCATAGTACCATCTAGGCCCTACGCACCTCCTAACCCACACCGGGTTAGGAAGCAATTGTACAACTAAGGTATCTCCTTAGTCCAATATGCGTTAGGTGCCTACCTACCCTTTACTTTTAAATTTAGCCATAAATTTCACTTTGTGCTTACATTGCATTTGTTTGCACGTTTACATTTAGCTTTATTACTTAGATTATGCATTGTCTACTTTCTTTACGCATTTATTTGCTTTGTTTATGCATTTTTCTTATCTTACACATTCACTTGTTTAGTTTACCATTTAGCAATTCTTAGCTTAATGCATAAAACATTAGAATACATAAGAAAAGAATATAAAAACTAAAATTACAAAAATAAGAGATCACAATACATGGCCTAGCATGACCTTAAATTGGTGATGCCATGGCTCACCATGGCCTTAAATTAGCAATGTGCAGCCCACCATGGCCCTAAAGTAGTAACACATGGCCCAGAATGGCTTTTAAATACCACCTATGATTCTACCCCTACGGCCTACCATGGCATTGAACTAGCAATGTGTGGCCCAAAATGGCCTTAAACTATCATTGGCTATCTCGCTAAGGCCTTAAACTAGCATGAGGCTTGTAATTGCCTAGTCATACTATCATTGCATAATTCTAACCTAGTGCATTCACTCATTACATAGCAAGAGTATAGCAAATAAAAAGAAAGTTTACACATTATACACTACATGTAGCAAATGCATTCATTACATCTCACATGAATAATAGTACATAGCATGAGCAATAGCATCATGTAGCAAAGACATAGCGAAATTTCCAACAGTAGGGCTACATTAGGTTGTGCTCAATTTGTGGCACTAGGGCAATGTGGAGGTTCTTCTTCCCCCACTGCATCATTGGGGCCTATAGAATCTCCTAGTACCTACTGCCACAACCGTAGCAAAAATGAGCAGTTAGTTAGGAAACTTGTAATACACAAGCTAACTCAAAACATGAAAAAGCACAAAAACTAATGAATGACCTAAGATGGTCTCACATAGGTGTCTTCTAAAGGAAACTTTTCAAGGCTATCCTCTAAGAGTTTGAGGATCTTGATCTTATAAAGTTGCATCTAGTCCTATTGGCCAAAGTCAATCCTCACAAGGGTCTTGCCTTTGTCCATGGTGGTCCATGTAGGTGACTTCATAAGAAAGGTAGTAGAGGAAGCCTCTCCTAAAGGGGTGACGATCTATCGCTCAAGAGAGCCACTCACCACTGCATGCCATACAAACAACTCATAAGCTTGCCTTCTGCCAATTGCATTAAGAAATATCTCAAGGTGGTGGAATTTGATAGACTTCTCCTTGTATGATCAAAGGTATGCGTCATGCTCACACTTATATTAGTGCTTGTGGTTCTTCTAAGTCAACCCCCACTAGTACACCTTAGTGTTGTAATTCTTCTAGGTGAGCAAGTCCATTTGTAGCCACTACTCTATCACCTCCTAGGTAGCCTCATTCTTGCCTTTGAGAGCCAACCAATATTGAGCATATTCTATCTCAGAGGTTCTCTAGGTGCTATCTCCTTGTGACCTGGTCACTAGAAATTAATACCTAGATTGAAGATCACTGATCTTTGTATCTTGGCTAGTCGCTCTCTCTTGAAGCTTGTGCATGCATTTCCACAAGTGCTCATTCAAGTACTTGCAAATCCATAATACCTTTACATAGGAAAGCATACACTTACATGTTATCTTATACATACGATAAGACACCTGATCCACTTCAAGAGGAAGGTCAGGGAGGGAATCAACCTTGGCCATCTTGCTTGGATCCCACCTGATGAACAGTGAGGTACCCCTACACCCAACCATAAGAATCACAGGCATTCCAGTTGAATTCAGTAGACTTTAATTACCAAGTACACTAGAGCTAAACAGTGCATGCATGTTGTCCATTTGTTGTCTTCCTGATCCCACTTATGGAATGCAATTGTATGGTTGAGTGTAATTGAGGCGTAAGATTTTTATTATTTTTTTTTTATCAATTTACTCACCTAGAACAAGAATGAAAGTGAGAGTGATTAATTGCTAAGAAAACTATGATCTAATCTAGCCTAACAAAAGTAACCATTCCCACTTCTCGAACACATCCTAAACTTTGCGTAAACACTATTGGGTTGTCAAACACTGACTGTTTCCGAGCTACCAAGTGTCACATGTATTTTCGAAGGGGTTGTGCTTGTGTATTTTAATCAATTGCTTAACAAATCAAAATTAATTATTGCATAAATAACATTAATGTAAATTTCACAAAATCACAATATATAAATGCATAAGAAGGAAAGTCTTGAGTTTTGCAAGGATGGATCAAAGAGTTCATCTTTATTGCTAACACAATGCTGTGTTTAGGTACATCAATGCTTGAATAAAGATCCATTCACACTTAGATATCTTGTTGCAAGTACTTGGAAAATATTCTAACTCTCAAATGAAAAAACTATAAGAGTTTCACTACTTGACTACCAAAAACTACTCTTAATTGTGTACCTAGGGGCTGTATTTATAGACCCAAGAGTAACCTTGCGATATTGAATGTACGATATTGCATCTTGGGTTGTGATATCATGTACCCGATATCGTGTACCCAATATCGTGGCCACTCCAATATCAGAGCATATGAAAAACACAATTTTTCATAGCCCCATGACTGACTGAAAACTTGTCCTCAAGTACAAAAGAAGAGGAACAAGTATTTTACAAAATATATTAGGAGGTGTGGACTATTAAACTAACATGCAGAGTGACATAGAGAAAACAAAAAAATATAGAAGTTCCCGAGCATACAACATTATAATTATGTACAAAATTGGGTGTTCATGACAACAGGAAAGAACACCCTCATATTCAATGGACATCCAATCCCTCTTGACAACAAAAGAATGAGGGAGAGGCAAAAAAGATCCAGTGGTCTTGAACAATCCCCCGTGAATGATATTATTGCATCCTCCTTAGTGAAGATAGTCCTGCTTCAATTGTGTGCTCCCCACTACAATCACAATAAAATCAAGGATTAGTATGTAAAGTGTAACCGATAACAGTAGAATACCTTGTCTTATTAGTGATTTTATCTAGCCAAGTTGTAATTGTGATAGATTGGTTACTTGATAGTGTTAGTGGGAAGACTAATGAATGGATTAAGAGTAGTCCATAAAATTCAAAAAAAGCTTAACACAAGGAATACTAGAAAAAGGGTATAGAAATTCACAATAATAAAAAGAAGAAATTCACTAAAAATAGTTGTGAAGATGCGTACAATTGGATGGCATGAATGGGGTAAATAAAAAGAATTTGATTGTAACAATGTCTAAGGGTAACTTAACCAAACCAAAAGATATGCAAGTGGGTCCTCCCCAAAGCAGGCATAAGCCTTTATGCCCTTGCATAACTTCAAACCAGGGCGTCCATGGACACCATGGATGATTAATGGTTACAGAAAGTTAAATACAAAAATCCAGAAGTAACTGACTAAGAAACCCAACACATCAAATTGGAACATTGAATCAAAACATAAAACTGGTAGTGAGGTGAGGCATGAAAAGCATAGATGGATGATAGAGAGAATGGAATGGAGTTCCTAATTATGGTCACATGAAGTCCCTTGTGGAGTTTGTGATTAAATGACTTGGTAGGATCCATCCTTAGTTTAGACCAAAACCAACCACTTTTAGTGACTTCGCATCGACATTCTAAGACTAGTCCATCCCCTAAGACACAAGAATGCTTCCACGAAATAACCACCATTCCAAATTGGAGAAAAAGTAGGAAGTGAGAAAGGGCCTTAGCTAGAGGAGAGAAAACAAGTCCCATAACCAATGTTTGTAGCCCTTTTATTTGGTTTAAGGGGTGTGCTTTGAATTTCCGTGTTTTTTTTGAATGGGAACCACACCATGTAAAGACCCATATGTTTTTGCATTTATTTTGTCCAAGGGATATGCTTTGAATCCTCATCTCTTTTTGTTTCNGACCCATATGTTTTTGCATTTATTTTGTCCAAGGGATATGCTTTGAATCCTCATCTCTTTTTGTTTTGATGAGGACCACACCATGCAAGGACTTATTTAACTGCCTATTGTGGAATAACACAGAATGATGAGAAGATCATGAGAACACACCCACACATAGGAAAATAGAAAATTACAAAGAATACCACATCCTTTTGAAGCCACACTCTATCCAAACCTTTGATTCCTTCCCAATTCTAGAAACTACACAAGTCACCAGTTTATTAAATTTGCATTAATGAAAAAAATAGATTGCACATTTCCAAAACAAGGAAAACCATATAGTATGTGTATGGGTGAATGATGTGGACTCACTGCCTGTTACATGAAAAGAAACCATGTCCCAGTCATCAGTAACGACATTCAAAGTCAAAAACCAAACATCAAGAATCAAATTACAAATGAAACATATCATCATCAAGTAGCACATTGTCATTGTACCTAACTCCTTATTAGCAGAAATATTAGAGAAACATATCAAACACAAGAAAATATAAAAGAAAGTAAAAGAGTATGCAATGAATATCAAACATATTAACGATGGTGTAAAGCAAAAACTTAGAAAAGATTAATAACTTGAAAAACAAAAAGATATAAAACAAAGAATATAAAAACAAAAAGTTGTAAAATCGAAAATGTGTAAAAAAAAAAGTTAAAATATTGAGGAACCACATAAAGTGTCAGTATGGGTGGCCATCTCCCCCATGACTAAATTGGAAGGAGGATATTTGAAAGATTAAGCATGGTTGTCCATCTATTGAGTTGGTTGGCTTGGGCTCACGGAAAGGTTTCACTTGTTGGATGTTAACTAATTGTTTCTTATTTGGGCTATCAGCTTTATAAATAATCATGGCCCTAGATGGAAATTTCTCATCAATAATGTAAGGTCCTTTCCACAATGCTTGTAATTTGGTTCATTAGGATACATGTGTAGGATTCTAATAGAGGACCTTGTTGCCTAGTTGAAACTTGACTTTTCTTATTTTGAGGTCATGGTGTTTCTTGTTAAATTCCTTATGCATTACATTGGATGATAGGACCATTAACCAATTTTCATCTAGCAAATTAAGGTTCATTAATCGTTCTTTTTGTGCTAGACTTAAGTTTAGGTCAAGGTCACAGGTTGTAGAGAGTGTACGAAGATCGGATTGGATGGGCAGTGTTAGTAATTTTTTGTAAATGAGCTCATAGGGAGAATCACCTATGGGAAGCTTCCATGTGGAGCCATAGGCCAAAAGGGAATCATTTAATTTGATGCTCTAGTCTATTCAATATTTTCTAATGGTGTGCATTAGAATTTTTGTAATCTCCCGATTAGCGACCTTAGCTTGACCATTGGCTTGGGGGTGATATGGTGTTGTGAGTTTGTGCTCAACCCCTAAGCACTGCATAAGTTTTCAAAACGTGGCACCTATAAAATGAGTTATATTATCAAAAATTAATACATCAGGCATACCAAACCTATTTATGATATTTTTGTATACAAACTGAGCAACAATGGTGGATGTATAGTCGATGATGAATACTACTTTTGTCCACTTGGTGCAATAGTCAACGTTGACTATGATATATGTCCTTTCATTTGATAAAGGTGCGATAGGACCCATAAAGTTAATGCCCCAAATATTGAATGGATCTAGAGGCTAAATCCATTACTGTGGCCCCTCCATTCGAGTTGTTATTCTATCATTCCTTTGACAATGATCACAAGCATGGACGAATTGGTGTGCATCCCTGAAGATTGTTGGCCAATAATATCCTGCCATGAGGATTTTTATGGCTATGCATCTCTCAGCATAATGGCCTTCATAAGGACCATTGTGAGCATCCTAGAGAATGTGTAGTTGATCTTTGTCAAGGACACACCAATGTACCAAGCCATTGGAATAGAATTTGTAAAGGTTCTAATTAATTTCCATGAAATGCTTGATCTTGTGAAGAAACTATTATTTCTTCCTAGTGTCCAGCCCTTGCGGTAGTTCTTGCTTGAGCAAATAAGTGAGGATGATCTTTTACCATTTTGGTTCATTACGAATTTCTGCATTGATAACCCCTACAAGGAGAGATTTGTTAGAGAACTGATCAAATAAGGGGCTCTCTTTCTCCTTGTCGTCCCATCTTAGTCATGATAAGTGATTAGCGATAACATTTACCACACCTTTTCGATCTACCATCGTGAGATCGAACTCTTACAAAATCAATAGCCACCATATGACATAGGGGCTCACTATTGGTTTATTCATTAGAAATCGGATGGTGCTATGATCTATGTGCATGAACACTTTATAGCCAAAAACATAGTACCTAAACTTTTCTAATGCAAACACTACTGCCATCAACTCCTTTTTTTGTGGTGGTGTAGTTCAGTTATGCATCTGCAATACTTTAGCTTATGTAGTGAATATAATATGGACATTTTTGATCATCCATCTACATAAGTACTACCCACAAAGTATAATTTCATGCATTAGTCATCACATGAAATGACCTGGACCAATTAGGTGCTTGTAGAATGGGGGTTTCAAAAAGCTTTTGCTTTAGTTGTTGAAATGCTATTTTACATGCAGGGGTCTAGACGAACGATGCATCCTTCTTTGTTAATTCCACCAATGGCTTGGCAATTTTGGAAAAATTCTCAATGAAGCACCAGTAGTAGCCAGTATGAACAAGGAATGACCACACTTCTTTAGTTGTTTTGGGTTGATAGGTTATTCCTTGGATGACCCTTATTTTTTTAAGGTCCACCTCAATTCCTTCTTTTGAGATATAGTGCCCCAAGACTATGCCTTCCTGGACCATAAGATGGCTCTTTTGCCAATTAGGATAGAGGTTTATTTTGACACATCTCTTCAACACTTGCTCAAGATAGTCCAGGGCTTGCTTGAACATAGCTTCATAGGTAGAAAAGTAATCCATGAAGACTTCTAACCCACTACTGATTTGTTATTGGAAAATGCTAAGGACTAATCATTGAAATGTGGCTGAGGTATTACATAGACCAAATGACATCTGATGGTAAGCAAAAGTTCCCCAAGGACTTGTGAAAGTTATCTTCACTTGGTCCTTTGATGCAGTTTGTATTTGGTTATAGCCACTATAACTATCTAGAAAGCTATAATAACTATGCCCAGAAGTGGTGTCTAGCACTTGGTCAACAAAAGGTAATGGAAAATGATGTTTGAAAGTTGCCATGTTGAGTAGCCGAAAGTCGATGCATACCTACCATTTGCCTTCTTTCTTGGGCATGATCACAAGTGGACTAACCCACTCACTATCTATGACAAGGTAGATGAATCCTACCTTGGGTAGTTATTTAATCTCCTCTTTGACAATCTACTTTAATTTGGGATTCAAACATCACTACGGCTATCATTTCGACTTAACAGTGGGGTCAGTGTATATCCAGTGCTAGCATATTCTTGGATCTATATTAATGAGCTCAGAATATGACTAGGCAAAGGCTACTGACCATTTTTCCACAACCTTCGTCAACATTTTCTTTTGTTCTACAACAAGCTTAGCATTAATAATGATCAACTTTCCATTTTTTAAGAACACATACTCCATTATAGCCAGTAGTGTTTTCAATTCAAGGGGCTCTTATTTAAAATTGTCAAGAATCTCCAACTCTTCCCAATTGACATCATCATTTACTCCTTTAGAGAGCTGGTGATGAACTTGCTCAAGTTCATTCATACTTGCAACATATTCATACATTAGGCCCTTAGTAGGTTTAATGCACAATGTACTACTGCTAGAATTAGCTATCATCCACTAGGTGCATTCTTATTTTGTGGCTGCTACCTATAGACATCTTTGGATTTTAGCTTCTAGTGCACATTGTTTGCATACAAAGATAGATATTTGCTTTACTAACTATAACTTATGCACACAATGACACCCTGAATCATTATACATGATACATGGAACCCTCTTCTTCTCGATCTTTCTACATTCATTTTCTTTAGATATCTCCAAGGAAAGATCTCTACTGCCCATTTTAGCATCAACAATGCTTAACCACGCCCTTCCTATAATAATTGGAAAGTCCCCCTTGTAGTTCTCCACATAGATTACTAGGAATTTGGTGGGATATGACCACCCACAAATGGTGGTTATGATGTCCTCTACCAATCCCAATGGAACAGTGATGGACTAGTTCGCCAATTCCAGCTAGATGTTGCTCTTCTTCAAGGAAGGAAGGTTCCACATTATGTACATCTCATGTGAGATCAAATTAACACCAAAACCAGAGTTAAGAAGAGCTTTACAAGGCTCATTCCTAGCAATTTGCAAATATACTAGGGGACTCTCAGGATCCGCTAACTTCCTGGGTAGGTTACCAGCTTGAATCCAATTAGATACAACATGGTTCAATATTACAATATGGATTCAAGAGGGATTTTGGTTTAAAGGGGACATAGATAAAGGTGAGACACAGGAAGGTGGAAGAGCAGGGTTACCACCCACTAATGTGTCTGAGGCCTTTGGTGGACTATGAGGTTAGAAGAAAGGTCTTTTCTTTGTTCATGGTCCCGACCCACTTGATGGGTTATCTAGTTGCATATTAACTACCCTCATAGCATTTCTTTGCTATAGTTTGGTAGGAAATTCACCCTACATAGATGGATCAGGTGGTAACTATGCAGGAGATGGAGGGGTAGGTGTAGGGATAGGAGGAGCATGAGGATAGTAAGTGGCATCACTTCTTGGATAGGGCAATTGGTATACTTCAGGAGGATAGTGGTGAGGTTGGTAAGTGGCAACATGACTAGGGGAGTCCTATGGAGATGAAGATTGCTAAACATAGTAACCAGAGCGATCTGGTTATTGGTAAGGGTACTATTATCTTGGAGGTGCCAATGCCCATGATTGTGGTTGCTGCCACTATTGGTACAATTCGTAGGGTTGTAGTGGAGTTACACTTGGATAGTATTGCTATGGTTGGTGGAACTGTTGAGTGTTTCCTTGTGGATAAGAAAATATTTTGGGGGTTTTCCTTTATGCAAGCCATGGATGTAATGCATACACCCCAGATTCCTACAAGTGTGACACAATTGGACAACATCCCTTGGGATGTTCATATTGGTAGATGTCACACCCGCCATCATTATTTAAGTTAGTCTATGCAACCATCTCTATCATAGCCATTTTACCCTTACCTTTAGATATAGCACATACAGCTTCCTTATGTCTCTGGTACTCATGCTCACCACTTTGCTCCTTAGACTCTTCTGCAATTTTTAAGACATCCTAAAACTTGTTGTCCATAGAGTTCCATAATTGGTCAACCTTAGCCATGATTTCAGATTGCAATTTCTAGAGTGGCAAGGTTTTTTGATTAGTCATCTCATCTCTGGTTAATTCATCCTCACTATCACAAAATTGAACCCTCCTTTTTCGGATAGAAGGGTCCCATTTATATTCCTCTGCACTTTTTCACTTTCTTAATTCCTCCTCCTCCTTGGCTATCTGCTCAATTAATTTTTAGATCTAATAGGCACTTAACTCTATCAATCTTCCTGGGGCATAAATGCCAAGGGTTTTCCTTATTTCAAACCACAACTTGTTTATGATATGGTGAAGTTGATCAAGTTTAGAGTATCCATGGCCAAAACACCTATGTAGCAAAGAATAGTATTAGCCAGTAGCGGCATCCAAGGGCTCATGGTTTTCTTATTTCCATCCTTGGATCTGCTTCCTCAGATTAGACACTCAGGAGTATGTTTGATCTTTTTTATTGAACAATTCTAACATTGTACTCCATTAGCTGATTAATTCTAGTTCCAAGGATCGATACCAATTTTTTGCTTCCTTTATGAGTGTCCTTGGAAATAATTTCAGCTTCTTCTAATCATTCTTAATATTCTGCAAGACACATGGATCCTAGAAGGCCTAGAGATGATTTTATAGATTAACATTGTATCCTCCCTCAAATCAAGGGATGTTGTTCATGTTTAGCCTCTTTATTCTACTATCCTTTATGTGCCTTATTGGAATCCTCATAGCCTCTGCTATGTTTAACATGCCCCAAGTGGCAAGTAAATGTTCATCAAGGCTATGGTGATGGTGCCTATGATGTTCTCTACTAGACCTTATTTCTTAGTGATGGATCTCTCTGGATTGTCCACCTCTCTAGTCACAACTGTCCCGATGGTCCCTTCTATTCTTCTGGTCCTGTCGGTCACCTCTGTCATGATTATTCCCTATACACCCATGATCTAAGCTAGATGAAGAAGAAGATGGAGATGATGAAGTGGAAGAGGAAGGAGAACTTTCTCCACGATGATGCCTATCATCCTTCCTTCAATGCTAGTGACCACAATCACAATCGTGACCTCCTTTTCCCTCTTATCATAACTTGCCTCTCCAGATCCATTTTTTTCATTGGGTCTATTTTGACCAAAACTTGGATTATGAATTGTGGATTACATGTTCTAGTTGAGGGCCCCCTGAACAAAGTCAAAGAGAGGAGAATCACTAAAGAAGTGGCCACCTCCATCTAATGGGCCAAGTGGAGGTGGAAAGGTGTTTGACCCCTTGCCCTTCACAAGCTTGTGTTGATGCTCCAGTTGATGATCCCTTAACCTTTGTGCTTTCGTGGGATGATAATCCCTTGAATCGGGATCTCACATCTCATTCTCTCCATAAAGCTGTTGAAGCCCATGTTGTGCGAGCATTAGCTAGAGCATCGCTAAAATAGATCGATCAAGTGGCAATACAATATTGCCTTCCATGTCGTGCCACTACAACATTTCATCTTGATGCAAGATGAAGGTGAAGTCTGGTACATACTCATTGGGATGAGCATATACCACTCAATATTACTGAGGCACTTGGTCTACCCTGGGTAAATATAGGCTCCTATGAGAAGAAGACATTTTATGTTAATGAACTTATAGTCAGTGCGCAGTTAAAGTTTAATTTAATTATAATTTTAATTTTTTTCATAGCATTTGACTTTTAGGGTTCAAACAATGAGGTTACTAAGTTTCAGTCGATTTAGATAGCACACATAGAACTAAAGTCCTTGACAATTGTGTCAATGATGAGTGGCGAGATACCCCTACGCCCAACCATACAAATCATAGGCGTTCATGTGCGATCTGGTCAAATTCTATAGACTTTAATTACCAAGTATGATAGAGCTAAACAGTGCATGTGTGTTGTCCATTCATTGTCTTCCCAGTCCCACTTGTGGAATGCAATTGTATGGTTGAGTGTGACTGAGGTATAAGATTTTTATTATTTTGTGTTTTATCAATTTACTCACCTAGAACAAGAATTAAAGTGAGAGTGATAAAGTGTTAAGAAAACTATGATCTAATTTATCCTAACATAAGTAACCATTCCCACTTCCTAAACACATCCTGAACTTTATGTAAACACTACTAGGTTGTCAAACGCTAACCGTTTCTAAGCTACCAAGTGTCACATGTATGTTCGAAGGGGCCGTGCTTATGTATTTTAATCAATTGCTTAATGAATGAAATTTAATTACTGCATGAAATCACAATATATAAATGCACAAGAAGAAAATTCTCAAGTGTTGCAAGGATGAATCAAAGAGTTCATCTTTATTGCCAACACAATGTTGTGTTCAGGTACATCAATGCTTGAATAAAGATTCGTTCACACTTAGATCTCTTGCTACGAGCACTTGGAAAATATTTTAACTCTCAAATGAATAAACTACAAGAGTTTCGCTACTTGATTGCTAAAAACTACTCTCAATCATGCGCTCAGGGGTTGTATTTATAGACCCAAGAGTAACCTTGTAATATCAAATGTACAATATCGCATCCTGGGTTGCGATATCACATACCTGATATCATGTACCCGATATTGCAGCCACTCTGATATCAAAGTGTATGAAAAACATGATTTATCGCCACCAAATCTTAGAACCTATTAGCATGCAACAAGCAATTAAACTTAGCCACAAACTAAATATTCAATCGGTAAAGCAAATTTAAGCAAAGAAACATAGTAAACATACCGAGCTTCAGATCTACTTATTGCAAATTTTCTACCATGTCCTCCACAATGCCTTCCATGAAGGTAAATTTATCAAGCATGTCTACCCATGGCTCCATGTAGTAGGCAAGGGTGGGACCACTAGCAGGAACATCTAAGGTTGTAACACAACAATGCGATCAACATATAACCAAACAACCAGAGATGATAGAGTAAAAGGCAATAACAAATGGTAATCCAAGATAGTTACCAAGCAAGCCCTCAAGTATGAGTGTAGGGGGTTCACCCTAGCTGCACACCATCAAATAGGTAATCAAAATCACCCCCATCAGGGTAGAGAAACCCCTCCTCCAACTGTTTGAGGATCTCTGTTGCCTTAGGTAGCTCATCTCCATGAGCCTCCCCCTCCTTATCTTGAGGGTGTGCTCCTTCTGTTACCACCTCAGCCATTGCTCTGGTAGTCCTTTCTATAGTCTCTATAATCAATGCATATGCATAGCACATTAGTATTGGTTAATAGCATAGCATAAAAATATAAAAATATAAAAAAATATTAATACAATAAATGTATCTAACAAGTTACGCATACTAACTTGCAACCTCTATGTGCAAGCTTTGGAACTTGATATGGATCTTCTTGTTGCTTAGTATTTTGACCTTAGGGGTAGTCTCCTCTATGGGACATGGCCTCTTAATCTTTACCTTAGATGATCCCACCATCTCTGCAATGTAGTTGTCTACCTTGTTCATGTCTCCAGTGCCAATTAGAGGACCCTCACCCATGCTATCCCACAGGTAATGTGATTGCCCCATGGGACCTTTAATCATTACCAATAACAAGTCATCGATCTCCTCTAGGGGGTCTTGTGCCCATGTGGTCATAAATAGGCACTTGATCCATGGTTTGAATAGTTACTCTTGATCTTGCACCATCCAATGCCCATTATCACACATAACCAAATGCTCTACGAACCTTCTTAAGTACCCTATGAAGAATGCGAAGTGAACATGGGATCTCAGCAGGATGTTAAACCATAGCCTAGAGATCTCTACATGCAAGTTAGTTGCAATATAGATAGCCTAGTTCAACCTTGTGCGCTCTAGTAGCACCTCTTGCATCATCCATGTCTATTCCACTCCAAGGATCTTTCCTTGGGAGAGTAATTTTGAGAAGGCACAAGTGCAAAAAATAGGGTAGAGGTCCCATACCTTAGGCATAAGCACATTCTTGATTAGTATTCCCCTGTGAGATTGGGTGGCTTCCAACTAGTTCTCAATCTCCCCTATATGGTCGACCTCCCTGCTCATCTTATCAACAATTAATGGGCCATCACTAAGAAGGCCTCACTGAGGTCAAGCACTACCTCACACTATGTACTTGGGTGATGAACTTGCAAATGTCACTACTAAAGGAGTCAATGATTGAAACACCACCAAATTTTGGGTCTTGGCATCTTAATTGCAAATTTGGCTAAGTGTCAAAATGGTGGCACTTTGCCCAAATTTTTCTAAGTGTTGAGTGTAGTTAGCTCCAATTACTAGTTTTACAATTTTTTTCTAACTACTGAGTTACATGTCCCACACGTAACATGAGGTGAGCGTAGCAACTAAAGTTAGAAAATTTTTGAACTTTTTTCGTCACCTCCAGACTTAGAAAATTTTGTGAATTTTTTTCATAGTTCCATCTACCACACTGCCATGTGGCACTTAATCTATGTTTTGTGCTAACCCTAGTCCTATAAATACCCCTAGACCCCCAACGTTTTAATGGTTGGCATTCTTAGGTAGTTGGCATTCCCAAGTGGTTGTCATTCCTAGGCAGTTTACATACCCAGGTGGTTGACATTCTCAAATAGTTGGCATTTCCAAGTGGTTAGCATTCCTTGGACATGAGCATTTTTAGCACTTGACATTTGGCATTCGACACTGAGCATCTTTGGAAAAATGAGACCTAGATGCATTGATAGAGAGGTAGAGTTGCATTCTACAATCCACCGCAACCCCACCGTAGCCTCATAGGACACCACAACCCACGATACATCATAGTGGCCAACCTAGTAGACATGGTTCATCATGGCGAGCGTCAGAATTCATGGCCTAACATCACCAAGACTGTGACTATGCTCCCACTATGCTTATTGTATACTATGTAGCTTCTGAGACACTTTTGGAGTTAACTATGCTTTCATTTGGGACGGTGTTCCATTTTTCTCTCCCATTTCTAGCATTTTCTTGCATTTTTCTTGCATATTTCTGTACTTTTTCATGCATTGTCATGTTGTACTATGCTCAGGTGGTAGTCTTTGTGGGTTGACATCCTCATTTTAATCAAAACCTTTAGTTATTCTTGCCCCCATTCCATGGCTACACTCTACACATAGCACTACGAAGCATTGCTTTGACACATAAGACTATTTTGCGTTGTTTGCACTTACATTTTGGCTAACCATGCCACCCCTTGGTTGTACTCACTACCTCAGTTTCAATTGGCAAAGTCCCTATTTAATCAACAAGACCATTTAGGGTTCTTTCCCTTTGTTTCTAGCAAGGCCCTTGTGTGAAGGTGACATTTAAGCTATGCGTCCATTGACCCCTCAATGATTCTAGCCACCGACGTTTTCAATTGTTACAATGATGGTAACCATTTTGTCCATTGGAATACTTAGGCTAAGGACCAAAATCAAGTCCATCCACCTTGCATGCGTGAACCTAGATATTAGTGCATATGAGGCCTTATGGCATAGCTAGTGTTGTGCACCCTCCACATTGCCATATTTTATGATGAGGGTGGCCTATGTATAGCCTATGGTGATCATCGTCACCTTGCCTAAAGCAACTACTACTAAAACTAAGGCAAAACAATGTTAGCATCATGAAAAAGGAAAATTAATAGGAAACACATAAGCAAGCACATGATTTAAAGCTTAGATGCATATGTGGCACAAATGGGGTATGAGATGGGGATGGCACCGCAAACATCTCCTTGATGTTAATCACACTGATGGCCCACTCCTCATCCAACTAGTCATGGATCCTACACCACTCATATGCCCTTGGGTATTGAGTAGGGTAGACCTCCAAATCAGACCCCACCTGTTCAAGCATGGTTGCCCAAACATTTGGGCTAGAGAAGAATACCTCCAAGGTGATGTGGGTCAAGGCTAGAGTGTTTGCCTCATCATGTAGGCCCTCCTCATCAACTCTAAACCTATAATTAAGCATGAGGTTTTAGCAAGATAACAAGATAACATATTGTAAAAGCCACAAAAGTGCTTACCCTCTAGCATAGTAGATAGTTCTAGGTGGATTTTGGAATAGGATGTGCACCTGTAGCACAATGAAGAGGATGTTGTTCTTGTTGTAGCAACTGAACCCTATCATACATCATGTCTTGGATAGGCATCAGGCTCTCCTAGGGGCTCTACCTAAGCTACCCACCTCATCACCATTAGCAATAGGCTTATCTGAGATGAACCTTAGGATATCCCAGTTAGCCTCGAGTAGCGATGTCTCGATGATGACACTAGCAGCCTCCACTACTAAGTGTGACTACATGATCACACTAAATTGATGTAGTAGATACTCCAGGAACTCATTAGCCTCTGGCTGAAACAAAACTACCTAAACACCCACCTACATATTTGGTGTAGATGTGTTGAGAATAGGCTTGCTCATGCAGCACAGGATGCCCATGACCTCCATGATGATCAAGATAGGTTTTAGTAGCACCCTGCAACTAAACATCAACAAAGAAAGTGTTAGTATACATACATAGATGCAAATTTTGATATTAAATTATTAAGATGAATTACCAAAATTAACATAATGCATCAGAAACTAACAAAATTTTTTATTTTGGCAATGCTCTCTAGGGCTTCGTGGGTATAGGATGTTAACCAACTTATTTGATGCACCTAGTACTCACTTGGGTACAACACGTTTGCATAGGATTAGTGTTTTGTTTTAGAATTTTTACAGATTTAGCATCAACATGTTTTCACAGGTTTAGCATCATTAGAATTTGTAGGATTAGCATTGTTATATCACAAGTTTAGTATTATGCACAGTTTGCAAAATTTTAGCAATTTTTTTCTAATTCCAAACTACCTCAGTGAAGAGTGTAGTCTAGGAAGAGGATGAAATTTTTCTAACTTTGGGAGCACCCCGACTATGCTCCAAAACATGGAGAGCATAGTTACAAACTAAAATATTTTCTAACTCTTGACTACGTTCTCTATAGAGTGTAGTTTCAAAAAAAACTAGCTTTTAGGCAGATATCATTTTTTCAAATAGTTAGTGTCAATTGTGCCTCCAAGGCATGGGAAGCATAGTTCTGGTTGCAGCTTGTAAGGAGTGAGGTCTTGGCCACTATCCCAATGCTCTCTATGCACCATGCCCTACTACGATGCTAGCTACCATGCCCACCATGCCCTATGTCCTCCACTACCATTGCCCATCTCAAAAAAAAAAAGAAAAAAAAGAGGAGAGGAAAAGGGGAAGAAGTGTGTGCTAGGTAAGAACCACGGCTACAATCCTTCTAGTCATGTCATCGAGCACTAACAATGGTCATAGTCCCTATGACCACACCTTAGAGAAACCCCTAATTTTTAGAAATTTTTTTGAAAAAGCATAAGAGAGGACAGAAAACATGCTCTAATGTTGAGCACCCTCGCAACCTTTGTGGTTGCACAGCCGTGCTATGAAGAGCAATCACCCTCCTAGCCCTAACTTCCTTGTCGTGGGGTGTAGTAACCCCATGGGGCTAGCGGCGTGTGACATACCTAGCCTCCACCTTTGTCCACAAGTAGAAAAAAAAATTTTTCTAAGGAAAATGTAAGGCAAACCCTTAATATGTGCCTTGACCTTGTGGCAAGCCACACCTTGGCCTACCCTCATGTCCCTGCCCGCACCTAGAACCCTCATGCCCCTTCCCATGCACAGAACCCTCATGCCCCTATGTGTGCACATGCCATGAAAGCCCCTCCCACCACCAAAGATGCCAAAAATGATAAAAATCCTACAAAAAACCTATGATCTCATGCATGGCCCATGGGGTCATTTTTCACCGTACAGTAGTAGCTATTTTCGCCATCATCGTGCCATGCAAGGAAGCCTAAGATTTTCCCCCATGGCCCATGCAAAAAACCTTGAATTCTCATAAAATAGCCAAAACCCTTCCCACTATTTCACCCCTCCTTGTCACTATCATTATTGAAATGGCACACAATAGTGGTAGGTGCCATGATAGGGCACCAAACAAACGTATGCTCCAAACCCTCCCGATGGCAAAAAAATGATGAAAAAATAAGCAAAGGGGAGAGCATAGTCAGGGTACTTGGTAGATGTCGATGAGCTCCTCTCTTCCACATGTGCCTAAGGTAGGTGGCCTAGTGCTCACTCCTCCTTGTCCATGTTTGCCAATCTTGGGTATAGGCATCCACTTTAGCACATTATCTTGTTCCAACTATGCTCTCCATTGGTAGCATGCAACAACAGCAATGGCAAGACTATGCTCTGAAATTTGCATTTGAAAACTTGAAAACAACAACTTATCCATGGTAAAATGCACCTATATACCTTCTTGGGGTCATTTAATGACCCACCAACATGGGACTACATTCTACACTTAGACAAAATTTTTCAACTTTTGGTGAGAGCATAGTTGGATGAAAGCATAGTCATCCATAGACAAAATTTTCAACTTTTCATTGCCTAGTGAACACTGGAGCCAATTTCACTTTTGAAGCATAGTCACTTTTCCCTAGAATGGCACAACAGATGCGTCTATGGTCCACTAAGACCTAAAACTAGGATGCACAATATGCTAAGACCTAAAACTAGCACACACTGCCTACCAAGGCCTAAAACTGGTGCACACATGTTTAACCTTCTTTATAGCCCTTATGCATACTTATGAAAATTTTCATCGCATTGATTTTTATTCATTTGCACATATTAACTTGGTTAAGATAGGTATCACTAAATGTCTTGCTAGTTTGTTTTGTAGGAATATGACATGGCTATGCTTGAGTAGTTTCTCTCACCTCTAGTCCTCACGGGACCTCATAGCAACATCAAGTAATGCACTGACCCACATTGCCTAAACTTTGAACCTACAACCTATGCCAAATACATAGCATCCATAGAGGCACCATAATATTGGCCTGACCATTTAGTTAAAGCTCTCGATCTAGAGGTAGGGGACATCACAAAGGATTCCCTCATTGAGATCCCTATAAAAACACCTAATGATGAGGCAAAAATGCTAAAACTGAGCTCCTCGCTAGATCCCCAGCATGCCCAATATATCACTAAGGTGCTAAATGATAACATCAAGGCCTTTGCATGGTCATATGAGAACATGCTAGGCCTTGACCCTTGACTAGTCGAGCACAATATCATCCTTGATTCCTACATTAAAGTAGTAAAACAGAAAGTGTGCAAAGTTCAACCTGAGGTGGCATTGGCCATCCATGATGAAATCATCAAGCTCTACAATGCTGATTTCATATGGGTCATTGACTATATAGACTCGGTCTCCAACATCGTAGTTATGCCCAAAACAATGGAATTATATGCATTTTCATAGACTTTCGAGACCTAAACAAGGCAACCATCAAAGACTTCTTGTTGCCTAATATTGATTAATTGATCGATACCATGGTTGAACATGCCTCGTTATCCTTCATGGATGGGTTCTCAGGCTACAACCAGATTAGGATCAACCTTGAGCACCAACTCAACATGAACTTCATGATCCCTTGGGGAACATTTTGCTATACCATGATGCCCTTTGGACTCAAGAACACAGGAGAAATGTATCAACATGCAATGACATACATCTTTAGTGATTACATGCTACGTTTACTTAATGACTACATCGATGACATAGTAGTTAAGTCTAAAGTGGCTCATGACTATGCAAATGATCTAGACATAGTGCTTAAGCATTGAAACACCACCAAATTCAGGCAACAACACTTCAATGGCAAATTTCCTAAGTGTCAGCACAAGATAAATTTTTTCTAAGTCATTGAACAATGATTCCACTATTAGGGATACACTTTAGAGCATAGCCAATGTAGCATGCAACACATAACCAGATTTGCAAAGTTTTTTAGGTGTCCATAGTAATTGTAAAATTGTTCTAAGTGTCTTGCTACACTTCCATTTATTTTGTTACACTCTTGAGTGTAGCAAGCATAGAAGCACTCTGGTGGCTAGTTTGCACTAGTATCAAGCTAGAAGTTGTTAAGCTAGCTCAGCGTAGAAGAGGCATTTGACATATTTTCTAACTCCTGAAGCTACCCCTCCTACTACACTCTTGAGTGTAATTGACGTAGAAAGAATAAGGACTACAATTCTTGCTAGATTTTTCTAAGTTTCCTTGCTACACCCTATCCCATGCTGCTATGCTCATGAGTGTAGTAAGCGTAGTAGCACTAGACTTCAGTTCTTTGCAAAATTTACCTAACTGTTGAGCTACACTCCAAAGCATAGCTTGTGTGGCAACATGGAAATACCTCCAAAAGCTTCTAGAGCTTAGTACATGCCTTCATTCTAGCTCTAGCACTCCTCCAGCAAGTAGGATTAGCAACTTGCACTTTCTTTGCATCCCTTTATGTCCAAAAATTGTACCTATGCTTGATCCTAATAAAAATTGTAGCCTCCAAATTGCACTATTTTGCACTACTTTTAGGTACATTGTGGTATTTTTCTAACTTTGGAACATGTAGTCTTAGTAGCGTAGCCACAATTTGGCAATCTCTCAAGGTCCATTAGAGCACACTAAAGCATAGAACGAATTGCTCTAATGGGAGCATAGCAAAGGTCAGCGTAGCCCCACCTACCCCTTTACCACATGATGCTCAATCCACACTTCACAGTAATCCTAAGTTTATAAATACCACTACATTCCATACTCTATGGGTTGACAATTCATCCTAGTGGTGGGCATTTGAAGCATTTAGCTAGCAAATCCAAGCAGTAGTTGGCATTTTCAAAGGACCACTTGATACCTAAGGCACCTTGAGCACCCTGCACACTGAAGCGTATCAACACCTTCACATCCCATTTAGCACCATAGCGCATTGTAGCTCATAGGACACCATTGCAGCCAACCCAGTAAGCACAGACTTTGCAACAGATGTCAGTCTTCACCTCAGGACACCCCAAATATTGTGGCTAAACTACTACTACCCCTATCTATACACCACATACATCCTTAATGCTCATTTGTAATTGCTACACTCCTTGTCTAAGGTGGTACCATTCTTTCTTTCTCTCAAACTCCATTGCATTTTAAGAATTTTCTTTAACATTTAGTACTACATTTGCATTTTTTTCTACTTTACGTGTTTTTGCACATTTGCACTACCATTCTCACACTGGGAAACCCCACTATGCTTAGGGTTAGCTAGCATTGGTACTGCCAAGAACACCGTTAAAATGCTTAGCATTATCTCACAATGTTAGCATGCACATTTCAACTAACCACGCCACCACCTAGCTACACTTGATACCTTGGTTGTAGCTGGCAAAGTCCCTATTCTATCAACAAGACTGTTCAAGGCACTCCAACTCCATTTCCCAACAAAGGCCCTCACACTAGGGAAAATTTGAGCTTGTTAGCCTGCGAACCCCTTGGTGTTCCAGCCACAAATTTTTTAGATCACTACAACTTTCTAACACTAGATGGAGGGCCTCACCATTTCCTTCTATGTTTAGTGATAGTCCCACATGCTCTCTACACCTCCATTACTAGCTTCAAACTAGCATGGACATGACACCCCTATGGTTGTCTACAAGCTAGTTAGTGTAGATTGGTTTCAGTTGTCAATTCCCCTAGAACTCCACAAGATAGAAACCAAAGTGTATTTCTTGCACTTGGATTCTAAACTCTATGTGCTAAGAAGAGCATATCTTGCCCTCATCATGAGAGTGTAGCACTAGACTTGGACACTTTTCCAATAGCACTTTCAAACTTAGCTATTGTTTCAGCATTTCTATACTTAGCTATTTTTAGTAATTGTTATACTTAGTCATTTCTTTTTTAGCATTGCACCTTTTGAATTTTCTCATAGTCGCATGAACCCTGAAGAGCCTTTGACCTTTGCCTCAAGTGAAATTGTTGTTTGACCTATTCAGCAGGAATTCACAATTGACATTTCCTGGGCTGGGGGCCCCATCCTTGCAGGAAGATAATCCCTCAAGGTCTGTAACCAATATTCCAAGCACATGGTGCTTGAAAAAGACAAATATAATTTCCTTTGTGTAAAACTCCAAGAGGGCATCCCCTTAGACCACTAAGAGCTAGATGAAAAGTGAGGTTATGAGCTCGTACATCGAAACGAGAGGGTGTACTTCCTTGCCCCTAACAATCTCATCCCCCTCATCTAGACCCTTCAACAAATGCTCAACCAACCCATCCAACTGAGCAAGTTGAAAAAGCATGATGTAGCAACTAACTATGAGGAACCCCTACAAGATGGGCAAGAGGAATTCAAGGCTTACTCAAAGAATGAAAATCCCTTCTATGTCTCT
The DNA here is from genome assembly GCA_015680685.1 of Gnetum montanum. NCBI lineage: Eukaryota > Viridiplantae > Streptophyta > Gnetopsida > Gnetales > Gnetaceae > Gnetum > Gnetum montanum. The sequence goes on along the minus strand of MNCI01003588.1, from coordinate 209,702 downwards.
TTCCTACCACCTACCTCTAATGTGACTCTCTTGCAATCTCAACCATCTACCTTCTTTGAGGCCATAACATTGCCTTTGTCACCACTTAGGCCAATGCCTATTATGGCAAGCCATCAAGTGCATATGCATCAGGGTGTAGGACCATTAGTCACCTTGCCCTTCATGGTCTTGGCACAATTCATGCAATCCTCTATGCTAGCATCCATGATGTGAACCTAGCCCTACGTACACATGATGCTGACATCTTAGCCATACATGAGTCAAGCGTCATACATCCCACCTATCTCGATGGCATCCCCTACAATAGCCCAAGACATAACCATGTGGTGGGGCCCTGTTTCTATGCCTTCGGCACAACACATGTAATAGTAGCACATGAAATAACAATACACTTAACAAGTGTCCCACGTGGTCACACAACCCATAGTAGGATCATGAACCATGCCAACAACACAGCAGGCCACACAATCAACACAACCCATTGCACCCATACTAAGCCTATATCAAGCATTCTAGGTCATTCAAACACTCATTGAAGAGGTCAAACAACCTAAGGCCACCTCTTTTAATATATTCCAAGTGATGGACTTTTACCAGGATGATCCTATTAGTCCTGTTGTTCCATCGTTGACCTTGCCTCCTAGCATCCAACTTCCCCAATTCACCAAATATAATGGTGAAGGGAACCCCCATGCCCATCTAGTGACCTTCTAGTCCAAGTGCCTTTTTTGTAGGCATAGCTACATGTAATCATTCATGTGTTTGTCATGTCCCTAATTAGCAAGGTGCTAGATTAGTACTGCATGCTCCCCAAGGCCTTCACATCTTTGTTAGAGGATTTGCTTAGCCAATTTGTCACTCACTTCAAGTACAACTTAAAGCCTAAGGTGATCCTGGATCAACTCATGTAGATCAAGTAGAGCCAGTTAGAGCTTGTTCAAAAGTTCATCCAATAATGGAGTGCTACACTCAATAAAATTTATGAGCCTATCGCAGAAACCCACCTACTAGTCATTTTCAAAGGCGTAGTAAACAACTTCATTAAGTCGAAGATATACTATCTTGTCCTACACTCCTTGATCCAAGCGTTCACTCAAACAAAGAGCATTCAGGATGTGGCAGAAGCCAATAAGAATTTTTCCTATAAGAATGCACATGCGTAGAAATACAAGGAGAAGGGCAAGGCAATAATAACAATTTTTGTAGTGGCCAATGAGACCTAGCTGAACAATGCCAAACCAATAGCCAAGGTAACTTGGCCTCGACCAACAATAAGGCAACTAGCTCTGGCACTACAACAACCAACCAAACCACACCATTGGTGGCCATGGGGCAAGCTACCCCAAGGTCAAACTTTGATTGTAAGGATCGCTCAAAGTACACACCATTGCCCATCAAGCCATTGTAACTTTTGGATCAACTACTTAGTGTTGGGCTCATCTAATATAGTCAAATGTCTAAAGATGCTTGCAAGAATTACGATTGCTACTATGAGCTCCTTAGGCACCCATTAGTGGCCACATTGGATGAGCCTCTATTTCCCAAACACTTTAGGCTAGATTGGCTCTAACATTATCATTAAATTGCTTGGCCATGACATGGACTTCTTTATGGCCTTACAGGATGACATACAATGCATGATTGACCAAGGCCAACTAGTTCTTGATTCAACCAACCCAGTTTCCCCAAAAAATTAATCAATGAAGGTCTACAAAGATCCTTTCAATGCAAGTGGTGCAGGCTATATAATCAATTCCATCAACATTAATGATTATTCAAGATTGACACAAGAGCCATTTGTGATTCATGTGCCCTCTGACAACATTGGGGCCTCCTCGGCATCAACTAGTCCAAGGATCCCTCTTATCATCAGAGCATCGCCTCAGGTGTCCATGACACCCTTTATGGTTAGGGGCCCACAGCACATTGTGGTGATAGCAACCCAGTCACCCTTTGTCATTAGGGTACCATAACATGCAGACCCTTCACTAAGCCTGGTGGTGGGAACTGTGATAGGCCCTACTTATCCAAGGCCTCATCTCACATACAATGCCAAGCAACCGAGGTGGCAACCCAAGAGGCCAAATAAGCACCTCATCGAGTGAATGATATGGGAATTCATGGCATTGGGTCTACCTAAGCCCACCCCCTTGTCTATCATTCCTATGGCCACATAAGGCAAAGCTACCACTCCAAGTGATCAAAAATAAAGCACTGAGGCTCATAGGCAAGAAAAAAAAACCAAGCCCAAATCTCCTCCTTAGGAGATCTATCTCTTGGGTTGCATGGAGGAGATGAATGCTAACAAGGAAGCTGATAGCAGTAAGGACTTTCTAAATGCATTGGCATAAGTCAAGCAGGTTCTTAAACAAAAAAAATATAACCTTGAGCTTGTACAACTTGGTGATGATCTCCTCCACTCACCACAAAGCACTAGTTCACATGTTGGCGTCCATTTTTTCAAGGAGGACATCCCAGTGGATGAACAAGTTATCCATGCTATGATGCTTCCTCCTTCACCTCAAGAATCAGGTTCAACACCTCTAGTATTTCTTGATGAGGTAATCAAGGTCAACCCTGAAAAAGGTCAAGCCACCACTATGCCGATGTTTATAACCATCCACATAGGACAATGCAAGATTCACAAGATGCACGTTGATGATGGGGTAGCAACTAACATCATCCCATTCCTATTCGTTGACAAGTTTGGTCTTGCCAACCAGGCCACAAAGACAACATGCCTCAAGTCCTTTAACGGGTCATGCATTATCATGAAGGGAATGGTTACAATAGCCTTTGTGGTAGGGGAGTAATTTGGTTAGCCCAGTTACATGCCATCTCCTCACCCATTCACCAAGAGATCCACCTTCTATATGAAGGTGGGGAAGTGATCATACATGATGATAACTCAGTCCCTCCAACCATCAACAACATTGACACGGACCAAGGGTTAGAGGTAGAATTCCCCAATGACACACCACTCATGGAGGACAAGGGTTAACCTTATATAGCAGATGCATCTAAGGAGCCAAAATAGGTTGATAGCTTCCCTGAGGAAGCTCTATGGGCAAATTTTCCCTTTAGCATTAATGATGAAGGTATAGGTGAAAACCGCCTCATGCTATCCAAGCCCTATGCACCCCTTAAACCACATCAAGTTAGGAAGAAACTACATGACTAAGGTACCCCCTTAGTTCAACATGTTTTAGACACCTACTTTCCCTTAATTTTTGCATTCCTCATTAGTATTTTGCTTGCACAGCTACATTTCACATGGTTTCTTGTGTTTTACATTATTCGCTTTATTATGCGTTCATTTCTTTTGCTTATCCATTTTTATTTAGTCTTTTTACACATTAGAAAAACATTAAAATACATAAAAATCATAAAATTTAAAATTGCAAAAAAAAATATATGGCTCGCCATGGCTTAAAACTAGCAACCTTTTCATTGTAATGGCCCGAAAAGGCCTTAAACTAGCATACAGCCTACTATAGCCTAAAACTGGTGACAGGTTTCTTTGACTACATGGCCTAGCATGGCCTTAAACTAGCAACCTTTCTTCCATTGTTATGGCCCAAAAAGTCCTTAAACTAGCACACGGCTTGCCATGCCTCAAACTAGCACCTTGCAGTCCACCATGGCCCAAAACTGGCAACATTTTCCTTTTTATTTGTGGCCTGAAATGACCTTAAATTAGCAATGGCCCTTTCGCCATGGCCTTAAACTGGCATGGGATCCACAAAGGGCCTAATTACATCAACTAGTTACATTATTTGCATTAAATAATCAACAAGATAAATATGAAGTTTCACACACAATCCTTATCTCAAAAAGTATAAGTTTTATTATATTTCTATCAATAGGAGTACATAACATGACCATGCGACAAAAGTGGCCAAAGTGAAAAATTTTCCAACAGTAGGGCTAGATTAGGTCTACTCAACCAATGATGTCTAGTGGGAATTGAGGCTCTTTCTCCTCCTCCTTTACTACTCTACTAGGTCCTGCGATATCGCTTGGTGCCTACTCAAAAGCAATGCAAAATAACAAATTAATCAACAAGCACAGAACTATAATACAAAATTAATGTGCAAAAATGATACATAAAAAGCATAAAAAAATTAAAACTAACCTAAGAGGGTCTTGCATTAGACTCTGGATGTAATTTATCAAGGCCTTCCTCCAAGCATTAGAGGATCTTGACCTCTGATAAGTCAACATTTGCAAGGATCTTATTCTCATCCACAGTGGTCCATGCAAAAGGCTACATAGAAAAGGTGTCCATAGAAGTCTCCCTTCAGGGTAGGGTAATCTCTCACTTTAGGGTACCACTAACCACTATATGTTGAGCAAATAACTTGAAGGCCCAACTCCCACCAATTGCCTCAACAAACATCTCAAGGTGACGAGCCTTCATGGACTTGTCCTTGAGCTACCATAAATAGGAATCCCACTCATGCCTGTAGTGGTGCTTGTGGTCCTTCTATGTATGCCCCCACTTACACACCTTGGTGCTAAAGCTCTTCCACTCCTAAGTTTTATAGAGAGCAGATCCATCTACAACCTTTACTCAACGATCTCTCAAGTAGCCTCATTCTTGCCTTGAATCGTCGACTAGTATTTAGCATAATATATCTCTAATGTTTGCCAGGTACTATCCCTCTATGCCCAAACTAACAATAAATCATAATGAGATTGGAGGTCCTTATTTTTTGTGGTCAAGCTTACCACTGTCTCCTAAAGCTCATGCAAGTGTTTCCATAGGTGCTAATTCAAGTGCCTACAGGTCCATAACGCCTTTACACTAGAAAGTGTGCACTTGCTCACTACCTCATGCACATGACGAGGCACTTTCCCGACCTTGGAAAGATATTCAGGGATGATATCCACATGAGCTTCCTCGTTCGGATCCCAATGAAGTTTAGAGCCTATTAGCATATCACAAACAAACCACAGACTAAGCATGGAATCAGTAAAATAGTTCAAGAAAAATGACATACATACCAAGTTCAGGATCTGCCTGCTATATGCGGTCCACCATGTCCTCCATGATGCCTTCGATGAAGGAAAATTTATCTGGCATCTCTACCCATGGCTTCATACAATGGGTAGGCACTAGTGGTGGATCATTGACAAGAAGGTCTAAGAGTGCAATATAGCACAATGCAACACTTAGTGATAACTGAGCAGTTGAAGGCTGAGAGTAAAGGGAAAGGATAGATGGTAACACAAAGTGCTTGTTGAGCAAGCCCTCAGATGTCAACATGGGTGGATCTCCCAGTTGCACATCATTGAAGTGGTTGGGAAAGTCACCCTCAAGGTGGAATAGCCCCTCTACATCAAACTATTGGAAGATCTCTGGGGTGTCCAATGGCTTCTCCCTACGAGCTACCTCCTCTTCAACCTAAGGAGGGGTCATGTTTGTTGCCTCTACTATCACTATCACTACTTCCTTAGTAGCCCTCTTACCTAACCCACAAACATAACATAGTAGTATTAGCATAATATAACCAAAAAATAAAAAAAACATAGGCCAAATGCATCTACAATGTACACTAACCTACAACCACCAAACAAAATGTGGATATCTTGAGGTGGGCTTCTTAATGCCTACTTGTCCAACCATAGGGAAAGTCTCCTCTATTAGGCACAACCTCTTGATTTTTTCCTTGAAGGACTCCACTGTCTTTGCAATGTATTGCTCAACCCTGTTTGCATCCCCAATAATAGTTAGTGAACACTCACCCATGTTGTCATGGGAATAGGGTGACTGTGACCTCCCCAAATGTGCCTTCATCATAACTGAATATAACTTCTCAATCCCCTCTGTAGGGTCCTACGCATGAGTGATGATGAACAAGTGCTTAACCCATGGTTTGGATAGCTACTTTTGATCCTACACAACCTGACACCCGCTATCTCTGATCACTAAGAACTCCACAAGCCTTCGTAGATAGGCTACAAAGAATGCAAAGTGAAAGTGAGACCTCACATGGACATTGTGGTGAAGCTTGGTAATCTGTGCTTGTAGCCCGACAGTGATAGAGGAGGCCCAATTAAACCTAGTTCCCTTCTCTATGACCTCCAACATCACCCGTGCCTACTCCACTCCAAGGAACTTTCCTTGGGAGAGTAGCTTAAGAGAGGCACAGGCATGAAAAAGAGGGTAAAGCCTCCAGACCTTAGGCAAATGCACATTCCCAACCATGATGCCTTTATGAGAGCAAGTAGTTCCTAGCCACTCTTCAATCTCTTACCTCTAGTCTACCTCCTGATTGGGCTTGTCAATGATTGACAGGCCCTCAGAGGGAAGGCCAAAGAAGTTAGTGAAGAAAGCATCGCTGAGGTCCAAGACTACCCTCATTTCCTGCATGCAAGTGACAAAGTAGTAGGCATCATAGCTAAAGGAGTTGACAATGGTCACCATCTCAACCATTGGCATGCTTAGGCTTAGGGCCAAGAAAAGGTCCATCAACCTAGCATGCATAAGCCAACTAATTAGAGTCTCTAAAGCTTGATGGCATAGCCACTCTTACACCCTCTCTATATCATCATACTTCATAATGAGGGTGGGCTCACTATGGCTAATGATGACCATTGTCACCTCTCTTAAAGAAATAGTAGCTGTAACATGGACAAACGTAATGTTAGCATCATGTGATCAACAGGTGCATCAGAATAAGCAACAAAGGTCAAGCCAACATAACAAATACCCATGTGGAACAAACGGTGTGTGTAACAGAGATAGTGGCATAACCTAAAGATAGGCTTATTACTAGCCCATCCCTCGTCAAGCCAATCATAGGTCCAACACCACTCGAATGCCTTTAGATACCAAGTGGGGTAGTTCTCTAAGTCCTTCCCCACCTATTCAATAACTACCTCCCAAAACATCATACTAGAGGAAATTAACTCTAGCATGGTACGAGTCAAAGCAAGAGCTCCTATCTCATCATGGAGTCCCTCATCATCAACCTTAAATTTAGCATTAGATATCCATAGTCAATAGTTAGCAAATCTAGCATGGCCAATAACAATGAGACATAATGAAAAGCAAGAGCACTTACCCTCCAACATAATATACAGTCCCAGGTGGATTCTAGAAGACTGTATGCATGTGCATGGCAATGAAAAGGGTGTTGCTCTTGTTATAACAAGAGAACTTTGGCATGATCTGGGTCCTAGTTAAGGAATGAATGCTCCTGGGGCCTAATCTCGGGCCACTTGCTCGATCACCACCAATCATGGGCTCATCGAACATGAATCTTAGTATGTCTCGTTTGGCCCCTACCAATAACGTCTCAGTGATGGTGCTTGTAGCCTCCACTACCAAGTGTGACCACATGATCACACTAAAGTTCCATAGCAAGTAAGTTAGGAATTCGGATGCCCCTAGCTAAAACCACACTACTTGATCACCTAACTTCATATCAAGTGCAGGCATGTTGGGAATGAGCTTACTGATGTAGGATAGAATGTCAATGAGCTCCACGACTACCAAGATAGGCTTCAATAACACTATGCAATCACAAGACAATAAATGAATATAGTGTTAGCACACAATAGATTGCATTTTGTCATAAAATATTAACTTACACAGCAAAAATTAGAAAATTAATGCCAAAAAGACAACTTAGAAATATATCCTTAATGTCCCCCATGGGACACCACAAGCATAGGACATCAATACATGTTTGATGTGCCTGGTGCTCATTGGGGTATACCATTAATGTAGCATTCGCATTTTACTTCACATTTACATCATTTGCACTAACCTAGTTTACATGTTCTAGCATTCATATGTTCAACTTGCAAAATTGACACTTAGATGAAGCTTTCATGCATTCAACATTTTATTTTGCATGAGCCATTCTTACCCTTGGCATTTTTACACATGGAACTTGTCGCATTTGACATTCCAATTTTACACTTAGTAATTCTTTAAAATTTTCTCAAAATTTTTCTTAACTCTAGGTGGTGTAGCATGGGATTTCAAAAAAATTCTAACTATTTAGTGTGCTCCCTAGGGAGCGTAGTCGAAAAAAATTACCAAAATTTCTAACTACCAAGGATTGTAGCCCCAAAATAGGTAAAAATTAACACAAAAAAAATTCTAACTGTTGGGAGCATAACATCCTATTGCATTCAAAAATTAACCAATTTTGCCAAAGTGTTGGCTACACTCTCTAGGGAGCATAGCCTCCATCACTGTATTACTCCATCATCCTGGCCACCATGCCCCTTTCATCGCATCTCCCAGTGTTGTTGCATGTTGATGGCATGTGCTGGGGTGCTCACCATGGCCATGGCCTTGGCAATCTCCCTGGTCCAACTAATCCCCTAGTAGTGGCTACTACCCCTATGGCCATGGCATTGGCCCTTTCCTTGCCCTTGTGGCCTCCACCACGTGTCCCTGTGATGCCTAACCCTCCCTTTACCTTCACCCTACATTGCTCCTATATCACAAAATCAATAGTAGTAGAACCCTATCCCCTGGCCATGGCTATTCTAAGCCATAATGACTTAACCCTTGCCCCAATCCTTCATTCACCAAACCTTGTTTCCAAAACATAGAACCATGATGAACTCTTGCACCACCATTTCCCTTACCCATGCACCAACAAAGCATAGAAAAAAGAGGGAAAATGAACAAGGGAATTCCATGGTCCCTTAAAGCCTGGCAACACATGCCCTAGCCATGGTCATGAAGAAATCCCTTTTTTGCCCTGTCTTTATCCCCCACATGGTGTGGCTTCCAATGAGGGAAATCCTAGTCCACTACTAGGACAAAACCCTTGTTTTTTACCTTCTCCATCATCCTACATGTCATGTTCCTCAAGAATAAACACATCAAATCCCTCATAGTCAACATGTTGTTTCTTGTCTCATTCATTGTAGACACACAACTAAAATAAAACATTAACATAGATCCACAACCCACACACGCACCTTCTTCCTTTAGCCACGATCACCAAGGTGGCCAAGGTAGTGGTAGTCCCTACCAAGGTAGGCTACCTTAGGACTCAAACCTCAAACCCCAATGCTAAACAAGGGAAGAAAAATGCAAAGAAAAAATGGTGCAAAAAGTGGCACACATAGTAAGTGTACCTGGTAGCCAGTAACACTCTTCTTTTCTCTACCTGCACTTGTGGCAAGTGCTCCAGGGCTCATCTTCCCTCTTCCACATTGGCAAGTCTAGGGTGTCAATAGTCACTATAGCATGTCATCTTGGTGCTATGCTTTAGCCACTACACTCCAATTTGCTACGCTCTAATGCTTCACTCTTCTTGCTATGCTCTAGGCTCCATGCCTCTCTCTAACTATGCTATACTTTGTAACTCCTTACTGTCACTTTGAAAAATGATAGTTTACCCTCAGTGAATCACACATATATACCCTCCTAGGATAATTAAATGCATCACCTACCATACCAATGCTCCCACACTTAGGAAAATTTTCTAAGCTTCTTGAGGAGCGTAGCAAAGAGGGGCATGTGTAGCAAGGGGTGAGCATAGTAGCCAAAGTTTGAAAAATTTCTAAACTTTTTCTAATGACTCCTAAACTTCAAATTTTTTTTGAGATTTTTCTAGTTGCCCAGCAAACACCTAGCCTAATTCTGTGTTCCAAAAACTCTTCGCTTGGCTTGAACCAACACATTTTGCACAAATGATGGTCTGCTAAGACCTTAAACTAGAAAATGATGTTTGCTAAGACCTTAAACTAGTGATCCATGGCCTACCAAGGCCCAAAACTAGCTCACATGTTTGCTTTTTTAACATGCATTCTCACATTTTTAGGTGATTATTCATTACATTGCTTTCCTCATGTTATGCATTTTGATTCTTTTAAGATAGGTGTAGCTTGATGTTCTTTCTAGTTGTTTTGTAGAATATGTTGCAAGATTACAAAATGAGCGCATATGAGAAACTTTATTCACCTCTAGTCCTTACTAGATCCTATGGTGACCTCATCTAATGCATTAATGCCCAATGCTTAGACCGTCAGCCCCCAGCTTGTGCTGACTACGTAACATCCATAAAAACATCACTAGATTGGCCCAACCATCTAGTTAGGGCTCTTGATTTAGAGGCAAGTGGTGTCATTGAGGATCACCTCATCAAAGTCCTTAGAGAAACACTCAGTGGTGATGCAAAGACACTAAAACTTAGTTCCTTGTTAGAGCCTTAGCACGCCCAAAGCATCGCCAAAGTTCTCAACAACAACATCAAGGTGGTCGCATGGTCCTATGAGGACATGCTAGGCCTAGATCCTCGCATAGTGCAACATAGCATCATCCTCGATACTCGTGTAAAACCAGTTAAATAGAAAGTTCATACAGTGAGGCTTGAGGTGGCATTGGTAGTCCATGATGAAATCAACAAGCTCTACAAAGCTGATTTCCTCTGGGTAGTCGACTATGCAGACTAGGATTCCAACATCGTGGTTGTACCTAAGAAAAATGGGAGGATATGCATTTACATAGACTTCTGGGACCTAAAAAAGTGACCATTAAAGATGAATTCTCATTGCCTAGTATTGGCCAACTAACTGACACTACGGCTGGTCATGCCTTGTTGTCCTTCATGGATGGGTTCTCTGGATACAAATAGTTTTGGATCAACCTAGGGCATCAACTTATTACAACCTTCATGACCCCCTAGGGTACATTTTTGTATACAATGATGCCTATCAAACTAAAGAATGCAAGAGCAACCTACCAACATGCCATGACATATATCTTTAGTGACTACTTATTAGACTTGCTCAATGACTACATTGATGACATAGCAGTTAAGTTCACTATGGCACATTTTCACGCAAATGACTTAGACCATGTACTTAAGCGTTGCCTTAGACATGACCTTAGGCTAAATCCTAAGAAGTGTGTATTTGATGTCAATATGAGTCACATGCTAGGTTTCATGGTATCAAAAGTAGGTATATGTGTAGACCCTGATAAGGTTAAGATCATCATTGACATAGCACTACCAACTAACCTTAAGGAGCTACGTGGGTTACAAGGCATATTTCAATTCATATGTTGGTTTATCACATAGTTGACTGATAAGCTGTAGCCAATGTAATATTTTCTTAGAAAGGGGATCCACTTTGAGTGGATAGCTCAATGCTAAGAGCCATTTGAAAACCTTAAATAGAAGTTGGCTCAACTTCTAATAGTCTACCCTTTGCAAGGGTGTAAACCTTTTTACATCTACCTTGTAACTTCTAACACATCCATCGCTTCTTTGTTCTGTTAAAAGTGAGATGATGGCTTAGAGGTCCCTATATATACTACCTAAGCCATGCATTAGAGGTCCATGAAGAAAAATATAATGATGTGGAAAAGAAATACCTCACCTTGGTCTTTGTGCTTAAGAAGTGAAGGCATTATCTCTTCCGCAACCAGGTAAACATCATCTAAAAAAGAAATGTACTTTGGGTAATCATAATAAACATCTGTGAAGGTAGTCAAATTGCATGATGGAAAGTAATAACCATGGATTTTGACCCACATTACATAGCACAAGCATCAACCAAAGGTCAAGCAATAGCCACACAACTCATAGCTTCACCAATAAATGATCAAGCAACGATAGACCCAAAATTCCCAAATGAGAATGTTAACAACATAAGCTAAGTGCCTACCAACTTTGAGATAATTTTACACTTTGATGATGCTTCAACCTCTTAGGGGGGTAGTGCCACTGCCGTAATGATTTTTTCCTCAAGGGAGATCTAACCCTTCACTTATCATTTCACATTTCCTTACATTAACAATGTAGCAGAGTATGAAGGTCTCCTTAGAGGTCTTATAGCAGCTCGTGACCTAGGAATCCAAAACCTAGTGATTTGAGGTAATTCACAGTTAATCATCAACCAAGTTACAGAGCTTTACACTTGTAAAGCACAACACCTACAACCTTATTGTAACTTAGCAAAGCATTTTCTTTGATGGTTTGCAACTATAGATATCCAACACATCCCCCACAATGAGAACACTATTGCTGATGCATTAGCCACATTGGCCATAAGCATTACACCTAACATGTTTCATGCCTTGCCCACTTCAATAACAGATTTCACCAAACCTATCATGAAAGTAACTGACATTGCATCCATAGCCATAACAAGCACAGCTCAAGCACAAGAATGGTACGACATCATTAAAGCATACCTTTAATAGGGTGAGCCCCCGCAACATCTGACCACTATCCTAAAGGATGTAGTGCAAAAACAATCATAGCAATATGTCATTGTAAGTGAGAACATGCTTTGTCACAAGTCCTATGATGGCATACTACTAACTTGCATTAGTGATAGTGAAGCACAAACAATCATTGATTAGGTCCACACGGAACTATGCAAAGGCCACATAGCACCTAGGGTAATGGCATCAAAAATTAGACACTTAGGCTACTATTGGACTTACATTGAGTGCAATTGCATTTTCAAGGTTAAGACGTGTGATGTGTGCCAATAGCATAGCAACTTAATGCACTACCACCCACTAAACTACACACCACATAGATCACATGGTCATTCCAACATTGGGGTTGGACATCATAGGGTCCATCATGCCTAAGTCCTCCATAGGGCATAACTTCATCATAACAGTAACCGAATATTTTACCAAATGGGTTGAAGCTATTCCCATTAGGAAGACAACATCACAATAGGTTTGCAAATTCATCCTCAACAATATAGTAACCTGATTTGGTCTACCCATTACCATTACCACAAACAATGGGCCACAGTTTAGTAGTGTAGAGACCAAAGCGCTTCTACGAATACCTCAACATTAAGCATTCCTTCTTATCATCATACTACCCATTGGCGAATGGCCAAGTGGAGGCCATAAACAAGGTCATTGTCAAATTTCTAAACAAGATGCTTAGTAGTAGCAAATGATGATGACACAAGCAAACTAGTCTATGCAATATGGGCCTACCACACCACATGCAGAACAAAAATAGGTAAGACACAATATACCCTTGTGTATGGGTTTGAAGACATTTTTCCTTTTCATTGTAGGTCCCATTGCTTTATGTGATCCTCTTGAGCTTCATTAAAAAGGCATAGAATGATGAGTTGAGGACCATTGACCTCAAATCTATAGAGGAGGAGTGCATGCAGATGCTTGATCACATTGAATTGTACCAAGAGAAGCAACTAAAAAAGCACTACCATAATCAGCATCAACACTCAATCAAAAGGGGGAACTTAGTCCTCAATGTCATTTGTGAACCCGCGAAAAAATTCTCAACCAACTGGAAATGGTCATTCGTGGTCACCAAGGCTTATGACAATGGAGCATTCAAGCTTGCTGATCTACATGGCAATGAGTTTGCCAATTCTATTAACCATTTGTACCTAAAGTCGTATTACGCCTAGTATGTAGTGCCACATCAATGACAAAGCAAGGTAAGCAATAGTCTGCTATGACTATAGACTAGCACAAATTGTTTGCTATGATGTTAAACTAGTACAATAAGTCCACTATGACTATAAACTGGCATAGCTTATCCTTAGGCTATGATGTTAAACTAGCACACAACAATCTACTAGGACTATGAACTAGCACATCACGGTCTACTAGGACCTTAAATTGGGTTCACGGTCTATTAAGACCTTTGATGAGACGCGATATCACATGGGCCGCGATATCACGTACGCGATATTGTGGCCGTCATGATATCGCATCCCATGCGATATCACATACGCGATATCGCATCGTCCCGTACGATATCGCGTACGCAATATCGTAGTGCACTGTCATATCTATAAATAAGAGGTGGCTCTCCCTTGTTTCATCATCCTGGGCTAGAAGTAGGGAAAATCTTGCAGTTTGATCACTCTAGAGATAGAATATTTTCCATGTGCCCATAGTAGGAGTCCTAAAGTGAACGGATCTTTATTTGAGCAACATTGTACCTGAACACAAGTTGTGTACGGCAATAAAGATGAACTTCCTGGATAAACCTTGTAGTGCATGGAATAGGATTTTTTTTCTCTCTCACCCTTAAACTCCTAGAATGTGGTATGAGTATGACTTGATTACAAGCATCTAAGGATGCGTATGGTTAGTCAAGGAATCAGCTGCTCATCGTAATGCGGTATGAGTATGACTTGATTACGAGCATCTAGTGTGACTACTTGGTAACCTAGTGGCGTATCCAGGATCTACACTTGGTAATCCCAGTGGTATTCATGCACCAAGATGTGTACAGTTAGTCAAGGAATCCGCTGCTCATCGCACTTAGGCGAGATTAGCTTTCTCAACCCTTTCCTCCTAGTTAAGTGCCTCAGTACGACCACTTCAAGCACGTGCATTACGCGCGGTGATCCCAGCAACGATTAGCATTTGGTAGCCATGGTTGCATCGGTTCAGGTTGTGTACGATATGTGGGAACGAATGCTGACGCTAGGTAACTTAGACTTAGTCATTAGTTAGAATTAGTACTTGGTTTCTCAACCCTTCACCTTGTTAGCATAGGATACATAAAACATAAAAAGATATAAAAATCATATACCTCGAACTTACTTAACCATACACCGTGACAACTACAAGTAAGTCTGGGAAGACAACGAATGATTAACCCCAAGTGTTCCATGGGGTGTGTAGGCACTTAGTCTGCGTAGTTCAACTGGATCGCGTATGCTATGCTCGTTTCATATGGTTGAGTGTAGGGGTACCTCGCCACTCATCATTGGCACTGTTGCTAGGGACTAAGTGTTTGTGCACTGAATAGACCATAAAGGCTATCACTCACATCGTTGGGAGCCTAAACAAACCTTCAGGTTAATTAATTAAACAAGAATTTATATAATGGTAATTAGCACACCGATAAGACACTATGTCTTCTTCTTCTCATAAGAGCAAATCACCACCTAAGGACCATACACGAGACAGTCGGCAACATAAAACACATAGCCAAAACCAGCCAATCCTCAATACAAGATAGTTTATACTCATTCCTATGATTATATTCCAAACTTTACCTTTATCCTCCATCAAGATGAACAGCTGCAATGGAGATATTTGCAAGGTAACATCGTGTTATCCCCAGATCGATCAGTCTCTAACATGCTTTTCTATGCTTTGGCACAGATTGGCATGACAAAATTGTATGTAGAATACATTGCGAAAGACTTTGATTCAAGGGATTACTATCCCACAGAAGCACAACGTATGAGGGACTCAAGGCAAGAGAGCCAACATACACTGTTGAAGGGCAAAGAGGTCCTGCACACCCTTGGTGAAACTAGAGATGGTGAACCACTTATAACTGGTTCGCTATCAAGAGATGTTCCCCCTCTTAACGAAAGTGAGGAGGTAGGGTATCAGAACCTACGATTAATGATACATATCCCT
>MNCI01003588.1:101849-192447 GCA_015680685.1 Gnetum montanum | reverse complement strand
AATGCATACCGTAACCTACTGGATCAAGGTAGGCCACCTTCCCAGGAAACTAACTGACCCTAGGAGTCCCTTAATCTACCTTCAGGTCACCGGAAATGAACCACATTAGGCTCTTCTTGACTCAGGTTCTGGAGTCAACTTCATTTCACAAGAGATGTATCACGCCTGGAACCTACCCCAACTTAAGAAGAGCAACATTCAACTAGAGATGGTAGACCAGTCCATCACCATTCCCTTGGGATTGGTGAAGGACATCATTACCACTATGTGTGGTTGGTCTTACCCAGCTAATTTTCTGGTGATTGAAGTCAACAACAACGAAGGGGACTTTCCAATTATAATGGGAAGGGCATGGCTTAGTACAGTAGACGCATTCCTTAGGATCCGCGATCTTTCCTTGAAAATTTCTAAGATAAATATTTATGGAAAGATCAAGAAGAGGAAAGTTCCATGCATCGCATACAGTGATTCATCAGGTGATGACATGGAGGAAATGCCTCCATGTAACAAGTGTGCCCTTGAAACTTTGCAACAAAGGTTCTTGTATGTAGCAACCACACAACCAGTAGTACACACCTTGTGGTTGACAGCTACTCGAAGGAGCAACCAAATATGCATGGAACAAACTAAGGAAACCCATATCCATAACAAAAGCATATATACATTGGAATATGAGTGTCGCCAACTTCCACCCCTTAATCTAAGATCATCAATTGGGAGAAGTTGGGCACTTCTTAGAAATTCAAATAGGCGCTCATTATTTCGGATCTCTCCCTTTCCACTCAGTCATGGGGGAGATGGCTACCTATGCTAACCATATGAGGCCCTTAGTTATTTTAAGTTTTTGTTTTACAACATTTTTATTTTACAATGTTTTTGTTTTACAAGTTTTTATTTTACATGTTTTTGTTTTACAACATTTTTGTTTTACACATTTTTGTTTTACACATTTTTGTCTTACACGTTTTTGTTTTACAAATTTCTTTAACTTTTCTTGTTTTTGTTTTACAACATCGTTGTACTTTTTCATTGTGTGTGTGTGTGTGTGTGTGTGTGTGTGATCCACCCTGTAAGTTTGTCATCCAATAAGTGTTCTTCATGATGGTATGAACGGTTTTCATGTTGATTGCTAATGTTTGGTTTTTACCTTTAAGTTACAATGTTGACACTAAGGTATGTTTCTCTTGATATGGCATGCAATGAGTTCACTTCATCCATCCATCCACCAGTTTCTATGGTCTCTCTTGGCTTGGAAATGTACAATTCCTTTTATAATAAGAACTTTAACGAATCGGTGATTGGGCATTTCTCAAACTAAGGAAGGACTTAAGGTTTGAAAAGGGTGTGACTTCAAGGGAACTTGATGCTTTTTTGTTGGCCATTCTGTTGGGTGCTTGGATGTTTTCTTTTTGAGTTTTCTTTCCATTCCAATGTTACCCAATTATCGGAAGCTGTGATAATAAAAATAACAAGTCTTTGCATGGTGTGGTTCTCATGCATAAAAATACAAAACATAAAAAAAACAACAAAACAACTAAGTGAGAATTCAAAGCACACCCCTGACATGAAATAAACTTGGGCTACAAGCACTGGTTATGGAACCAAAAGTGTTCCCTCTAACTAAGGCCCTTCTCACTTCCCATTCTCTTCTTTGTTTCGTCGGAATGGTGGTGACTCTTGGGGAAGGCATCCTTGTTATCCAAGTGGATGGTTTAGCCGAATGCATTGATGTGAAGTCACTGGATGTGGTTGGTTTGAGGCCGGACTTGGAATGGGCTTTGCTAAGTCGCATTAATCATGAAACACACAAGGGGCTGTACACCACCTTGTTCTTGGGATTCCATTCCATTCCCTTCTCTCCATCCTTCTCTCCATTGTTCACCTCATTGTCGGTTGTATCATTAGTGTATATTTTGGTAGATACATTGTTTTCTTTTTGGTAAATTCTTGTGGTTAAGACTTTAACTCTTGTTCCAAATGACATTCCCAGAGCCTATAGACTCTTTGAATGTGGGTTTGTCAGGGCATTAAGGGCATGAGAATGCTTTGGGGAGGACCCACTAACATTCCTATTTGGGTCATTAGTTAAATTCTTTCCCTTAACATTTTGCAATTAGTTTTATTTTTTTCATTTCCATCTTGACATCTATTTCATCGATGCCATAGTTTTCCCTTTTTATCTATCTTTCTTATTCCTTTTCTTCTCCATTCTAACACTACTGGAGGTTCACGATTAGTCATGAGGGTACGGGGCCTGATTTTTTTGATTTTATCCTAGCCTCGACTTTTTTCAATTTTTTCCTAACCCCTACACCTTCGGTATTCATCATTAATACATCCCCAAATCCGCAATTAGCCATACCACAACCTAGCCAATGGACCTACACCGAAGCAAGGTATTAATTACATGATGATTCATTTACCCTTGCTAATACATGATTGTGTTGTGGGTGTAGATGGCGATCATACAACAATGGATTGGATCTAGAGCAAACACTTGGAATGAAGCACTGCTAGAAGCAGCTATGCAAGGAGCAAGATCGATGGCATGCTTACAGATGGACAAAGAAAGGTGTAATCTTGGCATTGGCAGCAACAACACTTCTTTTTCTCTTCTCTCTTAACTGCCAAATGAGGCATGATGTCAATGTAATAAGGTGTTCACCCTTGTTGTCATGAACACCAGTTTTGTCAAGTCTTGTAATGATGATCCGTTCACATGTCATCCCATTAGTTCCATTCACCTCAATAATCCCATACCTTCCCAATATTTTGTAAGAAACTCAAGGACGAGTTTTCATTTAGTCACGGGGGTATGCTGAGACACGATATCACGTACGCGATATCGTGGCCATCATGATATCGCATCCCATGCGATATCGCATACGTGATATCACATCATCCCCTGCGATATCGCGTACACGATATCGTGGTGTGCCGTCATATCTATAAATAAGAGGCAGCTCTCCCTTGTTTTATCATCCCGGGCTAGTAGGGAAACTCTGGCAGTTTGATCACTCCAGAGATAGAATATTTTCCATGTGCCCATAGTAGGAGTCCTAAAGTGAATGGATCTTTATTCGAGCAACATTGTACCTGAATACAAGTTGTGTATGAAAATAAAGATGAAATTCCTGGATAAACCTTGTAGTGCACGGAATAGGATTTTATTTATTGTTTTCTCTCTCACCCTTAAACTCCTAAAATGCGGTATGAGTACGACTTGGTTACGAGCATCTAAGGATGTGTACGGTTAGTCAAGGAATCAGCTGCTCATGACAACATGGTATCAATACGACTTGATTACGAGCACCTAGTGTGACTGAAACACCACAAAAATTTGGACCTAACACTTTTAGACAAAAATCAAGCTAAGTCATGATGCTTCCCAGCATGACCAAAACTTGTGAACTTCATAAACAGCATCAAACAGAGTTGAATTAAGCAACTAAAAGTTCCTTGAGATACATTGGAGACTACATCAACATCTGGCAACAAGGATTGTAAATTGCAAACTCAAAACACTTTATTTTGACTAAATATACTTCTTGCACACAGGCCTGCATGCTCAGCGTGCAGTAACTGTTGAGTTCCAAAAAAATTCTTTAAACAAGCTAGAATTGAAGGTCTAGACCACCCAAGACCTTTCCCAAGATCCCCAGCAACTCTCAGGCTCCTAAAAATCATGTTTTGGACTTCAAGTGAGGGGTTTTCATGCCTGCACGCCCAATATGCACACCCAGCATGTACCATCATAGATAGTTTAAACCAGGCACTCGGACCATGGTCTTCATAGGAAATCAACTCCTAGAGGTAGGGAAACTATCAAGCATCATCTAGGGCTCTCAAAAATCAAGTTTTTACCTTGAAAAATGGTAGTTTCATGCCTGTACGTTGGCCTGCACACCCAGCGTGTGCCCATCATGCACCACTTTGAAAAAGGTTGAGTGGGCATTTTAGGCAAGATTTCAACATGGAGTCAGCCCTCAAGGCATGGTCAATGAATCTACAAGTCCACAGGCTCCTGAGACATCAATTTTTGGCATCAGAAGGGTCATTCTTGGCCCTGCATACCCAGCATGCACGCCCGACCTACAGCACAGTGTGCACACTAGAAACATGCCCAAAACTCAGACAAAATGAAGCCAAAATGAGCCCCCGGACACCTTGGAGAACCAGAAACACTTAAGAAACAAGGATCCAACTCCGATGTACAAGATTAGGCTCCAAAACTATAGTTTTCATGCCCACACATTGGCCTGCATGCCCAACGTGTACACTCTTGGAACCTCCTAAAGCCCTATTGGATCAAGGTCAAATCGGCCCAAAACCGACAGGCAGCATCTTCAAGACATCAGGCATCTAGATCCATGCTAAAACTAGCATCACAGTTTGAAATTTGGTCAGAAATCCTTCATGCTTGTTCACACGTTGTCTAGTGTGTGGGGCGTATATGCCCAGCGTGTACATGCTGGCATGCTGCACGCTTGTAAAGTTTCATTCTTTTGCACCTGGTTGACACTCCACATGTCACCCGATCCAAAATTCCAGCATCCCATAGCCAATCATCCCATCTTAGATCCGAATTTAACACCCAAACTTGTACAAAAACCTCAATTTTTGACCAAATGAGGGGTCAAAAATTGAGAAATCTGGGCAAAAAAAATTGTAGAATCCACATTGAGAAAGTCCAGAACACCCACCCTGCATGCTGGAATTCTACCCCACACGCTGAGCATATAGCCTTCACACTGTGCCTACAGCCCAAACCAGCATACCATCACCCCTCTGCATCCACCGAGGCTCTTCATCCGCCTTGTGTCAGATCCACAACTATGTCTAGACCAGTGCATTGTAATTTTCATTATGCAATAATATTGCTACATTTTGAACCAAGATTTGTTACTGTTCTCATTCATTCTTGCATTTTTGGCTAAGATTTGTTACCGTTCTCATTCGTTCTTGCATTCATTCTCATTCGTTCTTATTTACCGCTTGTTTACATTCCTGCATATTTGCGTTCTAGTTTACATTCATTCCACCGTTTACGTATAACCCAACGTATTGCACATTGGCATACATCTGGGGAAATCCTTGTCTAATCCGTGTGCGGACCACCCAAGGTACTCTACCTTCACCAGTTCCAGTTAGCCCTCAAGTGAAGGTAGGGTCTTCTATGTTTGCCTACGGATCTCTTGGTGCCTTTTTCATTCCAGCTAGGCACCGACGATTCCAGATAGCATAGAAAATGGTGCTAGAAGGAGGGTCTCTCGTTGCTTAAATCTACTCTGATCCACCATTCAAATCTTTCAAATTTGCACCCTGTTCAGCCAAATCTACTACAAATCTTAGCATGTATACGTTGTTTAGCCTATACGCTTTTTGGCATGCTATCCACTCTGTCTGTACGTTGCCTGTCCATCCTGTGTGCTGGTTGTTGAAGCTTGTACATTGGGATTCAGTCCATACACTGTGTAGACAAGATGCACGCTGCTAGACTTAGGTGTCTGCTGTGTAAACAGGCTGCATGCTGTCAAACTTAAGTGTATGCTGTGTAGACAGGTTGCACGCTACCAGACTTAGGTGTACGCTGTGTAGACAAGCTGCACACTATCAAATTTAGGTGTACGCTGTGTAGACAGGCTGCACGTTGTCAGACTTAGGTGTACGCTGTGTAGACAGGCTGCACACTGTTAGACTTAGGTGTACGCTGTGTAGATAGGCTGCACGCTACAGGTGTACGCTAACAAGTATACCTATCTCATACTTAGCCAAATCCTCACCTGTACACGCTGAAACTATCTCCCATCTATCTTGTTACACTTACAACCTTTCCATCATGAATATTGCCAATACCAATGTTTCAACCAAGTCCACTCCAGATATCTTTGGCCCCACAGCAATGCCGATACCCATCGTGCAACCCATAGGGGCCCACGATGAGATCAACCCCCACAGGCGACCTCACCAATCTCTCAGACTACAAGGGAAGAATCCATCATTTAACGTCATAACACAAGAACAATATAATTTTATATGTGTAAAGATCCAAGTCGTCTTGGCAATAGATCAAACTGAATTGGAGGCTAAGAAATAGTATGAATTGGTCAATAAGGGAGGGCATGAGTTCATCCCCTCCCCATATGACATCATCCCTCTCCCAGAGCACTACTCTGAGCTCATCTCATAGCTCCTCCTACCAAGGAGTTAGACCCTAGACCAGTCCATGCCAAATCCTCAGTTAGAAGAGGAGGATGACTTTGCGGCTCAGTCCGAACATGAGGATTCATACCATACTCTTAGTCTGCATACTTACGCGAACCCGCTATTCCATCCTTTTACAGGGGAGACTATGTCCCTCTATTCATTTAAGACCACTCAAGCACATGTGCCTCAGCTGGAACCATCCACTCTTATTCCCACTCTCCCAGTGACCGATACTCAATTCAATGTACCCTTCTCCACTATTCCTCCCATCACTATGTTATCCCCCCTCTTACAAGTACAACCACAACAACACCCCCCTCAACATAATGTAGGAGTGACCTTCCCACCCCAAGTGATTGGGATGCTGTTTGTGATACCCGCTTCTACATCTGCTCACTATATACCACGAATTCAAACCCAAGGGACACCCTTCACCACTTTGACTCAACAAGTTCAGGGTGTTCCTTCACAAATCATGAATGGACAATGGGCCATGACTGGCATGCAAGTGCATTGACCCCCTCATTACAACATACTGCCTCCTACAATTCCACCCATGAACATCCCTCAAGTACCACAGAAACAACAATAGCAACCCTTTCCTTACAGTATGCCACACTTAATAGCACCTACCATGAATATTCCGCAAGCACAACCTTCGACCACTCAACTTTCCTCTTTCCCATCCATTGTACAATAATCTAACTTTCATACTGCACAATATAACCCACTTGCCATGTCACCTGGTGCCCAAGAATGGGCTGAAGCTAAAAAGTTGATGCAAGAACTCACTGATGAGGTAAAACGCCTCAAAATAGTCAATAACGAAGAGCTTAAAGTATTAGACTTTTACCAAGTCGATCCTATTAGCTCTTCAGTTCCACCATTGACCCTACCCAACGGAGTTTCTTTGCCTCAACTAGCCAAATACAATGGGGAAGGGGACCCCAATGCCCATCTGGTCACATTTAGACTAGAATGTTTACTGCTTCAGGCATGGCCCCATGCAATCTTACCCGTTTTCACCATGTCCCTCACTGGGAGAGCTTTAGACTAGTACCAAGCCTTACCTCGTAACTCCATATCCTCTTTGGAGGATCTCCTACACCAGTTCGTTACCAGGTTTAAATACAACTTGAAACCTGAAGCAACCCTAGACAGCTTGATACAAGTAAAACAAGCACCATTGGAACCTGTACAAAAATTTATTCAGAGATGGAGTGCTGCGCTAAATGAACTTCATGAACCAATCCCTAAAACATACTTACTCACCATCCTAAAGGGGGCCGTAAATGATTTCATGAAATCTAAACTGTACTATTTGAACGCGTGCACTCTAAGCTAAGCCTTCGTGCAAATAAAGAACATAGAAGAGGCGGCCCAAAATATCCATGACCCTGCTTACTTAGCCTTTAAAAATCAACACACTAAAAAAGACAAAGAAAAGGCTAAGGCAATAGTAGCAGCAATCGCAGAAACCCAACAGACAAGTACGAGAAATCAAGGTAAACCACCCACCGTCCCTACTGGCTATAGTAGACCTACCCCTGCTGCTACACTTGGACTATCCACATCACAAAATGCTACATAGAGTCAGGTGAGAAACTTTGAGAGGAGAAACCCCTCTCAATACACACCATTGCCCATGAAGCCTTCACAATTATTTGACCAACTCCTGAAGGCCGGGCTAATGAAACATAAACAATTATCCCCTGCAGCAATTCAAAGACATGATTGATTCTATGAATTGGTTGAAAACCCAAGCTTGGCGACATCGGATGAGCCCCCAGTTCCAAGAGGCTTTAGACTAGATCATTTTTGTGAGTACCACCAACGTAATGGGCATGGCACTGACTATTTTTTCACCTTAAAATAAGATATTCAACGAATTATTGATGGAGGTGAAATCACTTTTGATGAGGCCAACCCAGTCAAACCACAAAACTAGTCCATGGGCATATACAAAGATCCCCTAAACACTAAAGAAGCGCCATACACAATTAACACCATCGACATAGATAATAGCTATGGAACACCAAAGAACCCCTTCGTAGTTCTTGTTTCCCCTATGGCACTAACATCACCTCAACCTTCATATTCCCCACATGATCCTCCTAGCCAGCAAACATCATTGGCCATCCGAGTACCTCCCATGGTGGCAACAATGCAGATACCACCCCAAACCAAACCATTTGTTGTCCGCATGCCCCCTGCTGACACAACCGCTAGTGTGACACCATCAAACCATCCCACTCCCTTCGTGGTCCAGGTGCCATCGGCGGTTATTACAACAGAGGCACCAACTGCAAATCGCCCAATCCCGTTTGTGGTCAAGATGCCTAGATAGCCTAATACTCCTCAGACACAAGCTAGTCCCACCCCATTCATCGTTCGAGTCCCAAAACAACCCCATACTCTGACCCCAAATGTTCCCACACAACCCACATGGGAACGCTTGGCAGATAGGCTCACTAGAGAACGTTTGGAAAAGGAACATTTGGCGAAGGAATGCCAACGCCTCACACTGGGGCCCCCAAAACCAACCCTGTTAAGCGCAATACCTATGGTTCCTTCTAACAATGAGCCAGGCATGAGTTACAAAGAGGAAAAATCAAGAATGCAACACATATCAGACCCAACGGCCATGAAAAATAACACAAAAGTTACCCCACGCGAAACACAACTGTTAGGTCCAATGGATCAAATGGCCATGGACAAGATTATACCCAATGGTAAAGACCTAGCTAACACTCTAACACAGGTTACACAAGCCCTTAAACAAAAGAATACTTCATTAAGCTTGTACGACCTCATATTGACTTCACTAGTTCATTGTGAAGCCTTAGTACAAATGTTGACATCGATCCCAGTTAGCGAAAACCTACCCGCAAACAAACCCTCTATACACGTGGTAATGTCTACACGACAGGGATCCAAAACTAAATCATTGGGATTTCACCCCAAAAACATTAAGATCAATGAGAAAACTAGAGATGTCACCCACAAACCCATGTTTATAACCATACGATTCAATCAGTTCCAAATACATCGAGTACATGTAGATGATGGTGCAGCCACAAATATGGTACCTTATCCCATCATTGAATAGTTAGGGCTTATAGAATTAATTAAACCGACATCTACGACCTGTCTGAAGTCATTTAATTGTTCATGAGTAGTGGTCAAAGGTACATTAACCTTGGATTTCATAGTAGGGGATCAGTTCCATACATCCGCAGACTTCGTGGTTATTGATGAGATGCCTGGTTTTAACCTAATCCTAGGACGATCCTGGTTAGCCCAGCTAAATGCAGTGTCTTTCCCCATTCATCAAGAGATTCACTTACCCTACGAGGGGGGTGAAATCATTATCCATGGGGATGCTACTACATCCACCATCTCATCTCACATGGAGGCAAATCAAGGCTATGAAGTTAAATTTGAGGAGCCTAAACAAGAAGATACGCCACATGAGCATAATCTTGAGAGAATTTTTGAAAGGCCCATACTGAAAGAAACAAACAAAATCCAAAGTGACGACTGACCCATAAAACATGATCCCTCAAAAATCAAGGAAACACCTCCTAACCCAGAAACATCCAAGGATACTAACTTAAAGCTTACTCTGCTAGACGTCTCCTGGTCAGAGCTACCATTCAACATAATTAGTGAAGGCAATGCCGAGTATCGGATCATACCCATTAAACCCACTCCTAACATAAAAATGAAAAAAATCAAAAATTCACTAAAGAATTAGCAAACTACATCAGTCTGCAATGACGTTAAACTACGATCGTCCGAAATGATGATAAACTATGCAAGTCTGGGATGACGTTAAACTATCATATGTCTACAATGACATGAAACTAGCCACAGTCAAAAATGGTCGATTTACATCAAAACCCATTGCATCAGTTGATATCACTCCTGTTTATTAGCAGCCCAAGATGGCTTCAAACTAGAACGATCATGTTGCAGTTCTTCATGACTTCAGACTGACAATCACACACACACACACACGTATGGCCCGAAATGGCCTTAAACTAGAGTGAGTTTGCTTTCGTTTGCCTTGAAAATTAAAATCCTCAGTTTACATTCTATGATTCCATCTTTGTAGTACAAGTTACGCTGTCCTTTATGTTTTCCTTGGCACAGTTATCATTTGGGTTATATTTGTACTTTATTTCATGTTTCGACTTAAACTACAAAACAACCAAAAAAACTTTCACACCATGTCCCTCCATTATTTCTTCTTAACAATCAGACAACTCAAAGAAAATGAAAAACATAAATATTTAAATGGAAAATTACAAAAGTTAGCCAAGTTTATGCATCTGATCATATATGCATCTGATCATATATAACTCAACTCAAAAGAACAGAAACAATTTCTGTTTACAACCCGCAGAAACAACTAATAACAACACGCCAAATTCAAGAACTGAACATCAGGATCAAGAGGGGCTTTCTCCTCAAGTTCTCTGGCATCATGAGTTTCCCCTCCACTGGGGCCACCTTCCTGGCCGCCTTCCTAGCCACCGTCATCACCATGACTCTGTAAAAGAAAAAGAAAATAATTAACTAACTAATAGATAAAAAAGGAAGGTGACATTTCCTACAAAAAAAATTAAAAAGTTACAAGTTCAAACAACTTATTGAAGAGGATCCCCTTAGACCGAACTCTAGCTGACGAAGGATTTCTTCTTCAGGGACACTTGCCCAGTCGGTTCCATCTAGGCCTAGATCAACATTGGCTAAGGCCTTCCCTTTGTCCACAGCAGAGCAAGTAGGATGTTTAAGAGGAAACTCACCTACAAAAATCTCCCCAGAAGTTGTGGTAATTACTCTCTTAGGAGATTCCATCTCTACCACACTGTGCCTAGCAAAGGCATCAAATGAAGACCGTAGGCCTAAACCCTCTACAAACATCTCCAGTTGATGCTTTTCTATGGATATCTCCTTTAATGATTTTTTATAATGGTACTTATGAGTCTTCTCATCTTGGCCCCATTTTTGCACCTTAGAAGCAAAAGCTTTCCAATCCTGACACTTGATATTTAGCAAGTCAATTTTTGCCTTCCACTCTACTAGTTCTCGAGTCATAGTTACTTGGCAGTTCAATAGATTCTAGTATCTAGTATAAGTAACGTTGGAGGTTCACCAAGAATGATCACCTATCAACCGAGGAGAGGCAAACTCATAGCGTGACTTAAAGTCATCTTGTTCTGCTAATAGTTTGGCGATCTCTTTCTCCCCTTCCTGAATTCGCAACCATAGCTTTTCGATGGAATGCCTACAGGTCCAAAGCAACTTGGCATTCGGCACAACACATTCTGCCACCTCATCATAGATCTGTCTTGGTACTTGCTCAATTTTTGATGGTAGTTCAGGCAGACTATCAATACAAGTAGCCTCGGATGGATCCCACTTCAGTTTAGCACCTATCAATATAAGGAGAATATACATTAGACATCGGACAATAGAAACATATGCGAAAAGAAAAAGACTCAAAATTTTTAAAATGTATGTACCTATTTTAGGATGAGCTTGTTGGATGCGATCAACTACCTCATTGAAAATACCATGGATGAAATCCACTTTACTTGGCATTTCAGTCCAAGTAAATGGTTCATGTATGGGAGATGAACCAACTTCGGCAGTCATTCCCATTGGAATACTCATTGTAGGTATCTCCAAGTGAACGTTAGGAGTCATCCTAGTTTCAACATCTGCATCTTGTAGCGACAAAACATAAAGTCAAAACTCTAAATAATAGAAATAAAAACAACTCAAAACTCAAATAGACATTATAACGAGAACATATCGAAATCCCTCTCTTCTCCCAGATTTGGAGAAGTGCCAAAGTTTAAACTTCCTACGAAGAAATCATCAAACATCTCATCAGCTTCAGCCTATTCACCAGCGTGATCTTTTTCCATGGTGACTTCTGCTCCTTCTTTCGTTTCTTTGCTCGGAGGGATGGGAATTTCTATCTCATCATTACTCGCCTCTTCCCCCTCATCTTGGCTGGTTGGGACCTCTTCCTCCTCTATGATCGGTGCTAACCCCTCTCTTCTTACTTCAGGGGTTGGCTCTAATGACATTCATAAGTTCGACATCAGTTTTGCATAAATGATAAAATAAAAATAATAATAATGATAATAAAACAAGGATAAATTAATGAATCAGACTTACTTACCCCGTGCAGATATTTTAAACCATATGTGTTTCACCTTTGGTTCATCTATAGCTGGAGCAACCTCTCTAGAGTGCTTAGGTCTTGGAACTCTAGATTTCGCCTTCCCAATTGTCTCTTTGATTACTCAATCGACTCTCTTGGCAGTATAGGGCACACCATCTGGCTCCAACCCTACACTCTCATGTGTGTGAATTAAATGACCAGAGGATCCCCTTGTTGTAACAGAGACTGATTCATCAATCCCTTTGGGGGCATCTTGAGATTTAGTCACCTCAAACAAGTGGCAAATCCATGGGCGAGATATTTGGCCATGATCCCTTAACACGTACTCATTACCCACGTGAACTACTCAAAATTTGGCTAGTCAGCGCAAGTAACCGACAAAGAATACAAAGGTAAAATGGGATTGTGCCTCAACGTTTGAACGTAATCTCACTATCTCTCCAAAGAAACCTGAAAGTAAAAACTTAGCCCAATTATAATGCATCCCAGTCTCCAGAATCATACGCATGATACGCATAGATTCTATCCCAAAAGTCTTCACTTGAGATAGGGATTTAGGAAACACTCGTGCTCTAAATAGTGGATACAGCTCATTTACTTCAATCACTTTCGATTTTCCCTGCATAGGGAATCCCTTAGCACCTTTAAGTATACCTAGCTATTCTTCCAGCTCAAGAACCACATGGGCCTCTTTTTGTGCTCTATCCAAAGTCACTCCAGCTCCATCTGCCGACACGCTGAAGAGATCTAAAAAGAACTCCACCGATAGATGGAAAGCCACTCTAATTCCCTTGACACAAGTGCTATAGTAAGTAACAGCCTCGTTGAACGAATCAATGATTGCAATCATCTCAGTCACAGAGACGTTAGGACTTAAGGCAGTAAACAACTCCATGAGGCCAGCATCACTCAAGCAACCAATAATATGCAGTGATGCCTTATCATGCAACCACCATTGTGCATCGTTGATATCTCTGAACTTCATGGACAAAGTGCCCTCAGTCCGCCCAGTCTCTATGGTGACTCCACCAGGGGTGATATCCACTGCACACACAAGATAAAACCATGGAATCAATACAACCAATGTGGTAGCAAAACAAACAGACGTGAAGAGTCAAAAATAAAAAAAATGATAATACTATTACTTCCCATTAGACAATGTATTAAGACCATTAGAAGTCAAATCAGCATCGCATGGGAAAACTGGCCCATTACAGGACCAATCCCATGTAGCCATCCCTAAGCCTCACATTGTGCAAAAGCCTTAGAGTATCGTTTGTGAAAATGGACAATTTCATCCTTGGTCTAGGCTAACATGACACCACGGAGAGTGGACCTACCATGAAAGCCTCTAAGGCAGTATGAGCCAATGCAAGTCCATCATCACCTATGCATACTCCTTCTTTATCAAATTGAGGCTTGCAAAGGAACGACGGTCAAAACATGAACAACCACTAGGCATTAAAGTAGAAATGATAAACTAAACAACCTTACCTTTCTACCCTGTACACCGTTCCAGGAGGATTCTGGAACAAAGTATGTGCACGAGATGCTAAGAACAAAGTGCTATTGACGTTGTGAGGGCTACATCATAATAACTCCCATACATGCGTCAATGGACTGGTGGATCTGCGTCCTCTAGAGGGACCATCCCCAACCATGGATAATCCATCATCGACATCGACCACGAAGGCCACTATACCTTTTGAAGATCCCAGTAACATAGTCTCGAGGATGCTCCGTGCTAATTGTTCACTCAGGTGAGACCATATCACCACACTGAATCTTTGTAAGATGAAAGCAAGGAATTCCCTGACACCCGTTCTGAACCATACCCCATTTTGATTGATAGTCATATCAGGTAGTGGTTCGTCACAATCAATACGCCCGAACCATGCCAGAACTCCAACAAGTTCCACCACAAGGAGGAAACGTTTATGACATCTGCACATATTCAAAAACCAGGATTAGTAAGCCATACAAAATAATATAGGTTTTATGTTGGGGCTAGCACTTGAAAACATTTTTCAGGGTTCACACTTAGCATGCAAACCATGCACGCTAGGAACGTGAGCGTGCAGAATCTGCATGCTGGGCATTTTTCCCCCTCTTGCACACTAACATCTATGCTAAAAGAACAGGCCAAGTCTCACACAAATTCGATGCACCAAAAATGAAAAAATGGGAAACTAAATGCAAATAGATGAAAAAAGTAAACAAAAATACAAATTTTGACAGGGAACCAGGGCCTACCAGTGCACTGATCTAGACCATGATGTCATCATAGGTTTGGGCAGGCATCGGAGCATCGCCTCACTCTCCTCGGCAAAGGTCAAGTCTGGCTCCTTCCTCCCCGAGTTCCTCACCCGCTTCCCCTTGCCCATGCCTTCACGCTAGGATTTGTAGCAGGGCTTCACATTGGGGTTTGTAGTAGGGCTTCACGCTGGGGTTTGCAAGCTTTCACACTAGGGTTTCAACCCCCCTACATGTTGAGGGTCTCTTCAGAGTGTAGATTCACGCTGAACTGTTTCATCCGACTGTTCGCGCTCCGATCGGTGCCACCCTCGTTGCCTCTTTCACACCATATCTACACCTTCCTCTATCCTTATTGCCTGATCTTTGCCTCCTCTTCACTCTGAATCACACTGAGAGGTTCATGTTGAGAGGTTCACGCTGAGAGGTTCACGCTGAGAGGTTTACGCTGAGAAGTTAACGTTGTTCCTGGTTCAAATTCGGGGTTTACGCCTGCTACCATTCGTTTCAAGTTAAGTTTATACATCACCACGTTGCTCACGCTGCCCCACCCTCTAGGAAATCGGCATTTTAAGCATTTTACTCCAATTAAAAAAATAAACATAATGATTAATTAAACACAAATAAACATAAACAAACCTAGAGTAGATAGAAGAGTATGTAAACATGCACTAGGCTAAACATCACCCATGTGAGACCTTGCCTAAACTAAGCACTTTGGTATATACTCTTCATCTCATGGTTTCACACTTAACAAACATTTTAAATGGTATAATTAACTAGAAACCATAAATGAACCAAGAATGGCCCGGTAAGGCCATAAACTGCTGAGTATGGCCTTAAATCGCCATGCAGCAAAGTGAGACAATGAACCAACTTTAGCATACTTCGAGCACACTTAAATATTTGAATTTGTGTCATAAAATAACTAGCAGAACCCCCCTTATTAATGTAGCTTCCTGTGACTTGATAGGGGTGAGCATGGATAGTAAGCAACTACTCGCACCACTGTTCATCATTGGACCATACGAACCCATCCAACGGGAGATCAACAGCAAGTCCATTGATTTAGACACATCGATTTACAAAAACTCCATGGCATCTACAGAGGAAACGATAGAACGCTTTCAGAGCATTACGAAATCATTGGATATCGAAGCTGATAACATCACCGAAGATCCATTAATTGAAACCCCCATCATTATGCCAAGCGGCGAAGTGAAGATACTGAAATTAAGTACTTTACTGGACCCACAACTTCCCGATGACATAGAGAAAGTGTTAAAAAGCAACATCAAAGCATTCGCTTGGTCTTACACTAGCATGCCTACGCGGGACCCTCGAATAGTCCAGCATAACATCATACTCAACCTGAAACTAAGAGTAGTGAAACAAAAGACACGTAAGGTTAAGCCTGAGGTAGCATTGGCAGTTCGCAATGAGATCACCAAACTTTATCAAGCCGGTTTCATTCNGTAGCATTGGCAGTTCGCAATGAGATCACCAAACTTTATCAAGCCGATTTCATTTGGGCTATTGACTACAATGACTGGGTATCCAACATGCTCATTGTCCCAAAGAAGAATGGAAGCATTCACCTATGCATTGACTTCCGAGACCTCAACTTAGCAACCATAAAAGATGACTTCCCTCTACCTAGTATTGATCAACTAGTTGATTCAACTGCTGAGCATGCACTGTTATCCTTTATGGATGGCTTCTCGGGATATAACCAGATCCAGATTAACCCTGAACATCAACTCAGAACAACCTTCATGACACCATGGGGAACATTTTGTTATACGATGATGCCCTTCGGCTTAAAGAATGCTGGTGCTACATATCAGCGAGCGATGACCTTTATCTTTAGTGATTACCTTCTTCACTCACTCAACGATTATGTGGACGATATAGCGGTCAAATCGAAGATACAAGAGCAACACATATAAGACCTGGACCTGGTACTTAAGTGTTGTTTAAAATATGAGCTTAGACTGAACCCAAAAAAATGTGTCTTTGGGGTCAAATTTGGAAAAATGCTTAGATTCATAGTTTCAGAAGCAGGAATTTGAGTAGACCCCGATAAGGTGAAGGCTATTGCAAACTTGCAACCGCCAAGCAACCTTACCGAACTTCGAGGTCTACAAGGTAGATTACAGTTCATTAGGCACTTTATAGAAAAACTGTCTGATAAGTTGAAACCCATGAACCATTTGCTACGCAAAAGTGTACATTTTCAATAAACCCCACAATGCCAGGAAGCTTTTGATAATATCAAAATGGCATTGACTCAATTATCGACCATTTACCCGCCTCAGAATAATAGACCGTTCTACATCTACCTTGCCACATCAGATTCATCAGTCGCGTCTATGCTTTGCCAGAAACGAGATGATGAAACCGAAGTTCCTATTTACTACTTGAGCCATGCATTAATAGCCCACGAACAACGTTACAATGACGTGGAAAGATCATGCCTTGCCCTCACCTTTTCTTTAAAGAAGTGGTGACATTATCTCTTCCGTAACCAAGTAAATATCATCTGTAAAGACAAC
This sequence comes from Gnetum montanum, assembly GCA_015680685.1. Classification (NCBI taxonomy): domain Eukaryota; kingdom Viridiplantae; phylum Streptophyta; class Gnetopsida; order Gnetales; family Gnetaceae; genus Gnetum; species Gnetum montanum. Next base: position 175,230 of record MNCI01003588.1, on the reverse strand, counting down.
GTGCTCAGAGCTATAACAAACAACATGTACAAATCAAGCAAGATAGCTCAATGGAAGGCAATGATTGCTGAGTTTGACCTGCATTACATAGCCCAATCATCCATCAAAGGTCAAGCTATAGTCAATCAGATGACCGCATCACCAACACAAGATCAAGCGACGATTAATCTAGAATTCCCAAACAAAAACATAAGCATAGTTGACATAGTGCCCGATAACTATGATGCAATATTAAACTTCAACGGAGCATCCACCTCTTGGGGTGGAAGTGCTACTACCGTTATCACATATCCCTCCGAGGAGATCCAACCCTTCACTTACAGATTTAACTTTCCTTGTACCAATAACACAGCAGAGTATGAAGGTCTCCTTAGAGGCCTTATGGCAGCACAAGCTTCAAAACTCACACATCTTGTAGTCAGAGGTGACTCACAGTTAATCATAAACCAAGTCAAAGATGTTTACACGTGCAAAGCATCTCATCTGCAACCCTACTATGGCTTGACAAAGTACTAGCTAAAATAGTTTATAAATATAGAACTACAACATGTGCCTAGAAACGATAATACCATCACAGACGCATTAGCTACTTTAGCTCTAAACATCTCACCAGACATGTTTCATGCGTTGCCTAATTCCATCATGAGCTACAATAAGCCCATAACTGACGCTCCCGATGAACTTCCCATAGCATCCGTTAGCACAACACACGCCGTAGAATGGTAAGATGACATCAAAGAGTACCTTTTGCATGGTGAACCACCTCAACATCTAATGAATGCACAGAAGGACACGGTGTGAAAACGCTCTCGGCAGTATACACTAGTAGGAGACACGTTATGTCGTAGATCCTATGAGGGCATTTTACTGCTATGCGTTAATAGCACCGATGCCCAAACCGTTGTGGATCAAGTTCATGAGGGACTCTGTGGAGGGCACATAGCACCCAAAGAAATGGTAACCAAAATAAGACACTTAGGGTACTATTGGCCACATATGGAATATGACTATTTCTCCAAAGTCAAAACATGCGATACATGTCAAAAGCATGGTAATCTTATACATGTTCCACCTAATGAGTTGTATACGGCTCAAATCACATGGCCTTTCTTGAAATGGGGGTTAGACATCATTGGACCAATAACTCCCCCATCTTCAGCGGGGCATAGCTTCATCATAACCACGACTGAATACTTCACGAAATGGGTAGAAGCTATTCCTCTTAGGAAGACCACATCGAAACAAGTATGCAACTTTATCCTCGAAAATATTGTGACTCATTTTGGCGTCCCGATGACTATCATCATTGACAACGGGCCACAATTCAGTAATATTGAAACAAAAATGTTCTGTGAAAGCCTAGGTATTAAATACTTATTTTCATCACCTTACTATCCTCAAAGCAATAGACAAGTAGAAGCCAAAAATAAAACTGTCATCATGGTGCTCAAGAAAATGCTTCATCAGAGCAAACGAAGATGGCACAAGCAGCTAGTTTATGCGCTATGGGCATACAGAAAAATGCATAGCACATCCACAGGTAAAACACCGTATAGTCTTGTTTATGGTTCAGAAGCTGTTTTACCTCTGGAGTTGTAGGTACCATCCTTAAGGATCACACTATCCGAACTCCTCGATGAAGGTCAAAATAATGAGTTGCGTACTGTTGACCTCGACTTGGTGGAAGAAGAATGCACATGAACACTGGATCAAATTGAGTGGTACCAGAAGCAACAACAACGACATCACCAGCATGACATCCATAAGCACCCAATCAAAGAGAGGGACCTTGTACTTAAGGCGGTTCGTGAACACGAGGACAAGTTCTCAGCCAACTGGGAAGGGCCTTACTTGATCACCAAAGCGTACGATAACGGAGTGTTCAAACTGGCAGACATGGATGGAAATGAATTAGCCAATCCCATGAATTACGTGTACCTAAAACCATTCTACATTTGATGATTTTAAGGTACGTCCTCGTCCTGGCATCATGGCAGTAAACTGATACCACAGACCCGTCCTGGGTTATGACGCAAAACTAACACCAAAGATTCGTCCTGGCATCATGATGGTAAACTGATACCACATAGCGTCTGGTATGACATTAAACTACCATATTTTTTTCCACCAGAGTCCGCTAAGACTATAAACTAGCTCACCTCTTCATAGTCCACCATGACTATAAACTAGCATTGCACCGTCTGCTACGACGATAAATTGGCAACATCCAACGAGTTATGATGTAAAACTAACCCACGATAGTCCGCTAAGACTATAAACTGGCAAGGTCATCTCTGGCACATTCATCTACTACTGTAATTCATGACACTTCTGTACCATATGAAATCGTCGGTCTCCAGCTGGAAGGAAACAAAAACTGGGGGATCACTGGACATGCACAGAAGACCCTACCTTCGCTTGAGGGCAAGCTGGAATTAACGAAGGTAAAGTACCTTGAGTGGTCCACACGTGGATCAGGCAAGGATTTCCCCAAATGTACACCGAAGTGCTATACGCTAGGTAATATGTAAATAGCGTAACTAATGTAAACGAGGCATAAACGGCATAACTGGTGTAAACAGAGCGTAAACGTACAATGGCGTAAACAGTAAACATGCAACAATCAATGAAAAACTATAACAGATTCTAAGACGAAAATGTAGCAATATTATTGCAAAGTGAGAGTTACAATGCACTGGTCTAACGCAGTTGTGGCTTTCACACAAGGCAAACGAATAGCCTCGATGGATACATGGATGACTGTGTGCTGGTTCAAACTGTAGGCATAGTGTAGAGGCTATATGCTTAGCGTACAGGGTTGAGGTCCAGCATACAAGGTTCTCTGCTCTGGTTCTTAGCGTCTCTATTTTTTCTTTCCGGTTTGCTCAAAATTGCTAACCCCATTCTAATGAAAAATTAGGGTTTTTATACAGGTTTAGACATTAGACTCGGGTTGGGTGACACATGGTGCGTTGACTGGGTGCAAAAGGATAAAATGTTACAAGTGTACAATGTGCTGCCTCTACTGGGCGTATACACCGTATCTGGTGGGCGTAGACTCTAGGCGTATACGCTGGACGTGCAGGACGTATATGCTAGGTGTATACGCTGGATGTGCTGGGCGTATACGCTAAGAATGTATACTTTGTCTGCTGGGCATATACGCTGGGCGCATACGTTGTGTCTGCTGGGCGTATACGTTGAGCGTATACGCTGATGGTTGCTCTGTTCGTGTGAATTGCTGCCTTATACCAAATCTTGTTCTGCAGTGCTGTTTCCATGTCATCTTCGGGAATTGCATGCTAGGCGTATACACCAGTCGTATAGGCTGAGCGTACTTGTGAGGCATGTACGCTGGGCATATACACTATGGATGTGTACGCTGGGCATATACGCTAAGAGTGTCGGGCGTATACGCTGAGAATTTTGGGCATATACGCTGGGCGTATATGCTGAGAATGTATACTTAGTGTAAACTAAGTACTTTGAGCTCTGAAGTTGTCATGTTTGATAGTAGATGTTGTCGTGGTCATCAGTGGGTCCCAAGGAACTGCTCCTTGTTGAGTTCGACTCTGCTTGAAACTGTCTGTGGGGCCCTCAAGCTTTAGCCATGTTGGGGAACATCATGACTTAGCTCGATTCTTGTTGGAGAAGTACTAAGCTCGAAATTTTGTGGTGTTTCATTGGCCCCTCTTTGTTGACGCTTGGAGGAATTGACCTGAGAAGCATCGACAAAGAAGTGTAAAACACCATAAGTAGCTTGGTAAAAATGTTGTCTATTGGCACCTTGGCTAGACACCATCATACCATGTTCAGTAGTACCTAGGATTGGGGAAGTAAAATTTGTAGCTGGACAGGGACATGGGGATTGTGGGGATTGAGAACTAACCAAGGGATTGTGCATGGTAAAGGAGATGCTCTGGTGTGTATCATGTTGATCCTTGTCAACAGCCATTATTTAGCAGACTCGGAATCAAAACATGAGATGTGCGTCCTTCGGCGGAACAAGACTCTTGATCAATGTCCAAGAGGACCTGTCGACAAAACCAAAGCCATGTAATGATGCGTTGCATTCTTTGGAGGAACAGGGCCCTGTTTTAGGGGGGAGCCTGTTGGCGGAGAGCCAAAGCCATGCAATGGGATGTTTCTTGATTGTTTTAGACATGAGCATTTACTTTTGAGGCCACTATCATCCCGTTTTTTTTATGCTCAAATGCCATGTTGTGGGTTGCAACCGCTTAGGAGTGGCACGATATGGAATGGTATGTTCAATGTTTTGGGCTGTACCGGATGTGTTCAGGATGTAACCAAGTATAAGGTATGGAGGAATAGGCGGGATATGAAACGAGGGATGTACTAGTGAATGGTTTGATTTAGTCTTGTCACATGTGCTGTAAACAACGTCTCACCTTGCTGCTTATGATGAAGTGCATTCTTGTACTAACACCTTTGAGTGTCATCCTGCAAACACAGCTCCAAGAGAGCAAGAAAACCATGAGGGAATAAGCAAGCTTAGACTTAAACTGTTACTGATGAAACAAAGGCACTAGATGAGATTTCAGGCACTGTATATGAATGGCAGCAATGTCGTTAGGATCGGCCAATGGCGAGCGATGCAGCGATTCTGATGAAGTTTGAACGCAGCCACTGATTGAGGAACTGGAGATGAAATTGCTAGTTTATAGTCTTAGCAGACTATCATGGGTTAGTTTTGTGTCATGACCCGTTGGACATTGCCTATTTAGCGTCGTAGCGGACGGTACATTGCCAGTTTCTAGTCTTGGCGGACCGTGAAGAGGCAAACCAGTTTATAGTCTTAACAGACTCCAGCAAGTGGGACTGTGGCAGTTTACTGTCATACCAGATGGGTGCTAGTTTAATGTCATTGCAGACACTGTGTGGTCTTAGTTTATCGTCATGATGCCAAGACGAGCTGTGGTATCGGTTTTAAATCATGATTCCAGGACTGTTCTATGGTATCAGTTTACCGTCATGATTCCAGGACGAGTTGTGGTATCAGTTTATAGTCGTGATACCAGGACTCGCACGTACCTGAGCCTATACTCAAATGTGGAATGGTTTTAAGAACAAGTGATTGGTCGGATTTGCAAGCTCATGTCCTTCCATATCAACTAACTTGAATGCTCCGTTGTCGTATGCTTTGGTGACCAAGTAGGGCCCTTCCTAGTTGGCTGAGAATTTATTCGGGTGTTCCCGAACGGCCTTAAGTACAAGGTCACCTTCTTTGATGGGGCACTTATGAATGTCATGCCGATGGTGTTGCCATTCTTGTTTTTGGTACCATTGAATCTGATTGAGTGCACGTATGCGTTCCTCCTCCACCGAATCCAAGTTAATGATGCGTAGGTCATTTTTTTGTCCTTCATCGAGGAGTCCGGAAAGTGTGATCCTTAAAGATGGTACCTGTAATTCCAGAGGTAAAACAGCTTCTGAACCATAAATAAGACTATATGGCGTTTTACCTGTTGAAGTCCGATGTGTAGTACGATAGGCCCACAATGCGTATACTAGTTGTTCGTGCCATCTTTTCTTACTATGGGTAAGCATCTTTTTAAGTATTGTAATGATCGTTTTGTTTGTGGCCTCTGCTTGCCCATTGCTCTAAAGGTAGTAAGTGGATGAAAATGAGTTTTTGATCCCCAAACTTTCACAGAAAGTTTTGGTTTCGGCACTACTGAATTGCAACCCGTTGTCAATGATGATGGTCATGGGGATGCCAAAACGGGTCATGATGTTTTCAAGAATGAAGTTGCACATGTGTTTAGATGTGGTTTTTCAAAGGGGAACAGCTTCTACCCACTTCGTGAAATATTCTATCGTGGTTATGATGAAACTATGCCCTATAGAAGATGAGGCTGTTATTGGTCCGATAAGGTCCAACCCCCACTTTTGAAAGGGCCATGTGATTTGTGTTGTATGCAACTCATTTGGTGGGACATGGATTAGATTACTATGTCTTTGACAAGTACTACATGTTTTAGTCTTGGAGAGACAGTCATACTCCATGTGTGGCCAATAATAGCCTAAGTGTCTTATCTTTGTTGCCATTACTTTTGGTGCTATATGTCCTCCACATAGTCCATCATGTACTTGCTCAACGATGGTTTGGGCATCAATGCTACTAACGCATGTTAGCAATATGCCTTCGTAGGATCGATGACACAAGATGTCCCCTACCAGTGCATATTGCTTAGAACATTTTTGTACCGCATCTTTTTGTGCATTCGTTAAGTGTTGCGGTGTTTCACCATGTAGAAGGTACTCTTTTATGTCGTCATACCATTCTATTGTGTGTGTTGTACTAACGGATGCAATTGGCAATGTATCAAGAGTATCGGTTATTGGTTTGGCACAACTGATTATGGAGCTTGGCAATATGTGGAACATGTCAGGTGATATATTTAACACTAGGGTGGCCAGTGCGTCTGCGATGGTATTATCGTTTCTAGAGACGTGTTGCACATCGATGTTTTGGAATCGTTTTATTAGATGTTTGGCTAAGTCACAGTATGGTTGTAAATGTGACGCTTTGCATGTATAAATATCTGTGACTTGGTTCAAAACTAGCTGTGAATCTCCTTTGACCACAAGTCATGTGATGTCTGAAGCGAGTGCTGCCATGAGACCTCTAAGGAGACCTTCGTACTCTGCTATGTTGTTGGTACAGTGAAAATTAAAACGATAAGCAAAGGGTCGGATCTCCCCGAAGGGATAGGTGATGACAGTGGCAGAACTTCCTCCTCGAGAGGTGGATGCTCCATCAAAGTTTAAAATGGCATCGTAGTCATTGGGTAATATGTCTATTGCACTTATATTTTCATCCAGGAATTCTGGCTCTATCGTTGCTTAATCATGCGTTGGCGATGTGATCATTTGATTTGCTATGGCTTGACCCTTAACTGATGACTACGCTATATAGTGTAGGTCAAACTCGGCTATCATGGCTTTCCAACGGGCTATTCTACTTGTCTCATAAATGTTTCCTGTGATGGCTCTGAGCACATTATCCTTGCAGATTATATTGACCTGGTTACGAAAGAGGTATTGTCACCATTTCTTTAAGGAAAAGACCAGAGCTAAACATGACCTCTCCACCTCGTTATACCTTTCCTTGTAGGCAATTAGTGCATGGCTTAAGTAATAGATAGGGACTTCAGTTCCATCATCTTGTTTCTGGCAAAGCATAGACGCAATTGATGAATCCGAAGTGGCAAGGTAGATGTAAAATGGTTTATCATTTTGAGGTGGATAAACTGTGGGTAGTTGAACAAGTGCTGCTTTAATATTGTCAAACGCTTCCTCGCACTGTGGAGTCCATTCAAAATGGACGTTCTTGCATAACAACTGGTTCATAGGTTTCAATTTATCTATTAGTTTTTCTATGAACCTTCTGATGAACTGTAATCTACCTTGTAGACCTCGGAGTTCAGTAAGGTTGCTAGGTGGTTTTAAGTTTGTTATGGCCTTAACCTTATCGAGGTCTACTCGTATCCCTGCTTCCGAGGCTATGAATCCAAGCATTTTTCCTGTCTTGACTCCGAAGACAAATTTCTTTGGGTTAAGTCTCAACTCATATTTTAAACAACGCTTTAGTACTAGGTCAAGATCTTGTACATGTTGTTCTGATGTCTTCGATTTAACCACGATATCATCCACGTAGTTGTTGAGCGAGTGTAGCATGTAATTGCTAAAAATGAATGTCATCATCCTTTGATATGTGACCCCAGTGTTCTTGAGACTGAAGGGCATCATTATGTAACAAAAGGTTCCCCATGGTGTCATAAAGGTAGTCCAGAGCTGATGCTCCGGGTTAATGTGTATCTGGTTGTACCCTGAGAAGCCATCCATAAAAGATAATAGGGTGTGCCCAGCGGTCGAGTCAACAAGTTGATTGATGCTGGGTAGAGGAAAATCATCTTTTATGGTCGCAACGTTTAGATCTCGGAAGTCAATGCATAAGCGAATGCTTCTATTCTTCTTCGGGACTATGACCATGTTGGATACCCAATCGGCGTAATCAATAGCCCGAATGAAACCAGCCTGATAAAGTTTGGTGATCTCATTACGAACTGCCAATGCTACCTCGGGTTTAACCTTTCGTGCCTTTTTTTTTACGAGTCTCAATTTTGGATCAAGGATTAATGTTGTGCTGGACGATTCGAGGGTCTAACCCGGGCATGTCGGTGTAAGACCAAGAAAATGCTTTCATGTTGCTTCGAAGAACATCTTCTATGTTTTTGGCTAGTTGAGGTTGTAGTAATGTACTTAATTTTAATATTTTGGTTTCACCATCAGGCATAATGATGGGGGTTTCGGTCAATGGGTCTTCGATGATTTTTTCAGCTTCTATGTCAAGAGATTTTATCATACCTTTGTGGTTATCTAGTAGTTGTTGTGTCGAGGCTATGAGAGTGTCTTCCGTTGATGTATCTAAGCTGATGGAGTTTATGTTGATTTCTCTTATGATTTTTCCATATGGCCCATCAATAATTAACGGTGCGGATAAACACTGACAATCCATCGAGCTTGCTCCTGCCAATAAATAGAGAGCAGAATGAGCTAATAGGTCTTGATCCATGTTCTCTGGCAACTTAAATCGTGTGTACATGCATGATGGTGGTTTATCGTCACACCGGGATGCATGGCAGTTTAAGGCCTTACCGGGCCATGATGGTAATTTAAGGCCATACCGAGCCGAATGTGATCCACAAGTGGCAGTTTAAGACCTTACCGGGCTGCCATGGCAGTTTAAGGCCATACCGGGCCACCATGGCAGTTTAAGGCCTTACCGGGCTAGATGTGATTCGTAAAATTTGCATGGGAGAGTATGTGCCAAAGTGTTCAGTGTGAACTTCTGAAGTTGGTTTACAAGGGAATTAGGATGTGGTAATATTTGTTTTGTTTTATATATATATATTTTTGTTTTGTATTTTTGAAATATTTTAATTAAAATGAGTAATAAATGAAATAAAATAAACTAAAATGTAAGGCGGTGGCGGTGGTGCTATAAATAGTGCAAGGGCGTCATTTGGAGGCACCGTGAACCTTGAAGTGAACCGAGCGTGAGTGTAAACCTCAGCGTAAGCGTAGAGACTCGGCGTAAGCATAAACGACCAAACCCCAGCGTAAACCTCCAACTCTGACGTAAGCGTAAACTTTCAACTCCGGCGTAGAGGCTCAATGTGAGCATAGAGGTTTAAGCGTCGGCGTAGAGACTCAGACCCCGGTTAGAGGCTCAGCGTAGGCATGAGCGGTTTCGATCCTCAGCGTAAACCTGTCGATCCCAGCATAGAGGATGTCGAAATGGGAAAGGGCAAGGAGGTGGAAGGCCAGGGGAGGAAGGGGCCTGATCTGACTTTCGCGGAGGAGAGCGAGGCCATGCTGCAGTGTCTGCCCAGGCCAAGGGTTCCATCGTGGCCTGGATCGTCACACAGGTAGGCTCTAATCCTGCCTCTATTAGTTATTTTCATCTGTACATGTTATTTTGGCGTAGATAGTTTTCGTAGCATAGAGAGTTTCAGCATATACGTAGGCGTAGATAATTAGCTTAGAGGGTTTCGGTGTATACGCCGGCGTAGAGGGTCTGTAGGTTCGCAGCGTAGAGGGTCTCTATAGCGTACAACGTAGTCATTTTGACTAGTGTGTAGCGTAGACGATTTTCATAGCATATATGCTTACTATTTTTTATAGTGTATACACTAACTGTCTACACAGTGTTTAGCATAAACTGTTTGCACAGCGTATATGCTGAAGGCATTTATGGCGTATACGCTGATGATTTTCACAACGTATACGCTGAGCATAAATAGTTTGTTCAACAGCGTATATGCCGTGTTAGGTAGCATATACGTCAAGCGTAAACATTTTTTGGCAACGTATACGCCGGGTTAGGCAGCGTATACGTCGAGCGTAAATAGTTAGTAAATTTTCTAAGTGTCGACCTACAATATGAAATTTTGTTTTTCATGTCATTTTCATATATGGCTGATTTACTGTGGCATTTTGGTTGCTTGCAGGGACACTGAACCTTTTCTCCTGGTAGTTGAGCTAGTCGGAGTACTAGCATGGTTTGGCCCCATTGAGGCCGATGAACCTACCCTAGATCTGACCATTGACAACAATGGAGTATGGTTCAGGGAAGAGGCATGTGAATTCCTTGCCTTCATCCTGGACAGATTTAAGGTGGTGGTCTGGTCACATCTGAGTGAACAAGTGGCATGGAGTGTGCTTGAGGCCATGTTGCCAGGAGCTTTGGAGGACGTGGCAATTTTTATGGAGGATATCGATGAGGGGCCACTTATGATCGAGAACGGTCCCTTTGGCGGGCCCAGGTCTACTTGCCCGTTAGCACGTGTGTGGGCCCTATTGCCGCGAGGGTGTGATTATCTCAACAATACTCTATTTTTAGCTACGCGTGCACACACGCTGTTCCAGAATCCTCCTGGCACAGTGTACCGGGTAGATAGGTAAGATCGTTTAAGCTTGTCATTTCTATTTCTTTTGTTGTTTGGCATTTGCTTATGTTTTGACAACCGTTTTTTTATAGGCCCCAAGTTAACCAAGACGGAACATGCGTTGATGATGATGGGCTTGCCTTAGCTCATACCACTCTAGAGACCTTTATGGCAGGTCCCACCCTTCGCGAAGCTATGTTAGCTCAAACCAAGGGGGATATTGTACATTTTCATAAACGGTTTTCTAGAGTGTTCGCACAATGCACAACTCATGGATGGTTTCATGGAGATTGGTCGCCTAAGGGACCAATTTTCCCTCGTGACTCTGACTTGGGTAGCACCTCTATGTCAACTACCGAAGGTAAGTGACAATATTTTCTAGATGTGTTAACATGTTTGTTCAACTGTCGGGGGTTATACTGATGTGATAGTTTCGAATTGTATCTATAGTTGATGTCCATCCCGGCGGAGACCCTGTCACAACAGGACGAACTGAGAGTACCCTCTCGATGAAGTTCGGGGAGATCAATAAGGCTCAGAAATGGTTGCGCACCCATGTCCTGCCATCCATCGTCCATTGTTGAGGTGACGTCGGCCTTATGAAGCTCTTTACAACTCCGAGCCCTAATGTGTCAATAGCCGAAATGATCGGAGTTGTTGATTCATTTGACAAATCCATCTCTTACTATAGCATCCAGATTAAGGGTGTTAAGATAGTCTTCCATTTATCAACCAAATTCTTTTCGAACCTGTTTGGTGTACCGGCAGATGGTGTAAATGTAGTTTTGGACAGGGCTCATAAAGAGCTTCATACGATACGTGAGTTAGAGGACTAGTTGGGTGTTACCAAGGATGCTAAGGGATTCCCTATGCAGGAGAAGTCAAAGGTTGAGCACGTTAATGAATTATATCCTCTGTTTAGGGCACGGGTATTCCCTAAATCCATTTCTTAGGTGTGCAGTCTTGGTGTTGAAGCTGTGCATATTATGCAAACCGTCCTAGAAACCAGAATGCGTTATAACTGGGCCCAATTTTTGTTGTCAGGCCTTCATAAGGAGATAGTGCGATTGCGTTCAAATGTCGAGGCGCAGTCCCACTTTACCTTTGCATTCTTTATTGGTTATCTTCACTGCTTAGCTGAGTTTCTAGTGGTTCGCGTGGACAATAAGTATGTTCTATGGGATCGAGGTCAATTATCCCGCCCGTGGATCAACCATTTGTTGGAAACAGTTGAGTCCCAAGATGCGCCTGAGGGAATTGATGAATCCGTATCTATCACGACAAAGGGGTCATCTGGTACCTCAATCCACACATGTGACAGTGTGGGGTTGGAACCAGAAGACATGCCTTATACCGCCAAGAGAGCAGAACGGGTCATCAAAGAGACCATCGGTAAGGCCAAGTCGAAGCTGACAAAGTGTGAACGTTCAATCGAGGAGGCCTCAAATGTGGATGAGCCACGGGTGAAGTGCATATGGTTCAAGATGCCTGTCCGAGGTAAGTAAACTTAGTACACTTATTGCTTTATCATTTTTTTCTTATTCATAATTTTTATTTTGACTGCTTACATGCCACTGATGCCTTCAGACTTGACTCGAGAAGTGAGGAGGCAGGAATTAGAGACTATCATTGAAGAGGAGGAGGCTACAATGGAGTTAATGACTGAGGAGGAAGATGTGAGCAAAGATCAAGTGGGAGGGACAAAGGAGCTATGGGAAGACACCATGGAGACTAAACTAGTCAATGACCAGAGTGGTGTCGATGAAATGTTTAGTAGCTTCCTCAAGAANACCAGAGTGGTGTCGATGAAATGTTTAGTAGCTTCCTCAAGAAAAGTTTGGACCTTGGTGACCCTCCAAACCTAGAAGGGGACAGGGAACACAATATGTTTTCTTTTATTTTATTATGTCAATTTGTGAGTTATTGTTTTATGATGTTTTATTTCTATTTTTTCATTGCTTCTAGACGAAGGTAGTGAAACCAAAATGATGCGGCTAGACATGCCCATGAAAATGGTCCCCTATGAAAAGACCGTGGAGGTTAGTCCATCTCGTACTCGTGGACCATTTACTTAGACAGAGATGCCAAGTAAAATGGATTTTGTGGCTGGTATCACTGAGGAGGTTGTTGAACGCATTTAGAAAGCCCACCCTGAGATAGGTATAAATGTTTCAAGTTTTTTTTTTTACAACTTTAGAGTTTCACACCCCTTTTTTTGTCATTTTAGTGTTTGTTCTTTCCATGTGCGTAGGTGCCAAACTGAGGTGGGATCCATCTAAGATAGTTAACATTGACAGTTTTCCCATGCTATCCCCAGAAGTCGAGCAGGTGCTAGGCCAGTTTATGACGAAGTGGCGGAAGGCCTTGTACACAACACCAAATTGCTTTGGACTTGTAGGCATTCCATCGAACAATTGTGGTTGCAAGTCCAAGCAAAGGAGAAGAAAGTTTCCAAGTTGTTAGTTGAGCATGATGATCTCAAGGTTTGGTATGAGTTCACCTCTACTAAACTAAGTGGTGATCGCTCTTGGCAGACTTCCGAGGTCACGTATACTAAATACTAGAAGCTACTCAATCGCCACGCATCACTGACTCGAAAACTAGCAGAGCGTAAGGCCCAAGTGGATTTATTGAACCTCAAGTGTCAAGATTGGAAGGCTTTCGCTTCCAAGGTACGCAAATGGGGTCAGGATGAAAAGAACCACAAGCATCATTATAAGAAATCGTTGAAGGAAGTATCTATTGAAAAGCGTCAACTTGAAATGTTTGTGGAAGGTCTGGGTCTGCACTCTGTGTTTGATACCTTTGTTCAAAATACAACTGTTGAGATGGAATAGCCTACAAGGGTAATCACTGTGACGTTTGGGGAGGTGTCTGTGGGTGAATTCCCTTTAAAGTGTTCTACCTGGTCAGCTATTGACAAGGGGAAGGCCTTGGCAAATGTCGACCTAGGCCTTGATGGGACCAATTGGACCAGTGTCTCAGAAGAGGAAATCCTTTACCAGCTGGAATTCGGCTTAAGGGGATCCCCTACGGTAAGCATTTTGTTATTATGAAATTCATTCGTTGCATAATGCTTGAAATTTTTTTCTTTTATCCTTATGTGGATTGTTCCCTTTGCATTTTATAGGATTAAGGGGATGATGATGTTCAGGAAGCTGGCCCCAATGGAGTGGGGGCTCATGATGCCAACGAGTCTAAAGGGGATGATCCTCCTGCCCCTGATGTTTGATCTTTGCTTTGAAATTGTTCTGACTCAGATTTATATGTGAATTGTAAATTGAGCAATTTGAGTTGTATTGAACAGATGAATAAAATGAGTTAACTCTTGTAATTGTACATCACTACATGTATATGTATAAAAAAAATGTTTTTGTTGATTTTGAGTTTAATTGTAATCACGACACGGCAATGTAAAATGTTTTGGTTTTTTTTTTGTGGTTTAAGTGTAGCACATGAATGTAATTATAAGTAGGACTGTAATTACGAGTGAAAGATAATTTCGAAAAGGGAAAATATGGCAATGCGAGCGTAAATTCGAACAGTGAGCCGGAATCTGGGAGAAAAACAAAGTATAAGTGGATGATCTAGTTTAAGGCCATTTCGGGCCACATATGCACTAGTTTAAGGCCATTTCGGGTCATATGCGTAGTTTAAGGCCATTTCGAGCCCCAGTGTAAGCAAGGGAGGTTTTGAATGACATAGGTGGATTTCTCAGTTGACCGACCATTTCTGATCATGGCTAGTTTTATGTCGTTGCGGACATGATAGTTTAACGTCATTCCAGACTCAGGGTGTAGTTTAATGTCGTTTCGGACGATTTGTAGTTTAATGTCATTTCGGACTTGTTGTAGTTTCACATCATTTTGGACAGTTCATTGTTTATTCATTTAGTAATTTTTTGATTTTTATCATTTTGACATTAGGAGATGCGTTAGCGGGTATGATTCTATATTCGGCGTCCCCTTCGCTAACCACGTTGAATGGTAATTCAGCCCAAGGGACATCTGATGGAATTGTTCCAGCATTAGTGTTTTCTTGCGCTTCTATATGTATCACGGTTTCTGTGTCAGTTGTGGTTTCTAAGTGAGGCTGCATATGTATAATGTTAGGCTCGGGTATTTCTGTTTTGGGTGGATTTTCCTTTGTATCTAAAAGGTTATCACCTACTAGCTGTTGTTCATTTATGTCATGTTGTCTAGGCTCTTCGAGCTTAACCTCTGAGCCTTGGTCTGTGTCTATGTACGATGAGATGATGGGTGTAGCAGCCTCCCCGTGTATAACAATTTCGCCACCTTCATAAGGTAGGTGAATTTCTTGGTATATAGGGGAAGAGACTGCTTTTAGTTGGGCTAACCAGGACCTTCCCAAGATTAGGTTGAACCCTGGCATTTCATCAATTACCACAAAGTCAACAGATGTGAGGAATTGATCCCCTGCTATAAAGTCTAGGGTCACAGTGCCTTTGACTATCATGCGTGACCCACTGAATGATTTCAAGCATGTGGTGGCAGTTGGTTTGATTAGCTTTGTGAGCCCCAGTTGTTCGACGATGGGATATGGCACTACATTTGTGGCAGCTCCATCATCTACATGGACCCTATGTATCTTGAATTGGTTTACTCGTATTGTTATGAACATAGGGGTTGTTGTTATCTCTCCTATTTTCTTAACCACCTTGATGTTATCGTTGTGGAAACTTAATGGCTTGGAAGTTGACCCTTGAGGCGAGTACATTACCACATGAATTGAAGGTTCATTTGGAGGCAAGTCCTTTCTTACTGAGATAGATGTTAACATGCGCACCAAAGCTTCACGATGTGTTTGAGATGTTAAAACTAGGTCATATAAGCTTAGTGAAGTATTCTTTTGTTTGAGTGCTTGCGTGACTTGTGTTAGGGTTGTTGCTAGGTCTCTACAGTTGGGCACATGTTTATTGGCGGTGACTTGGTCCATTGGGCCCAACAGTTTTATTTCGTGCATCGTTGGTTTGTCATTTTTGCCCGGAATCATTGATTTGGGCGTGTCATGTCTTCTGGATGATTCACCCTCATGGCCTGTGTTTGGTTGATCGTTAGGTTGTGTCATGGGTACTGCGTTTAACGGTGTAGGTTTAGGAGGTCCTAAGGCTAGCCGTTGACGCTCCTTCTCTAAGCATTCACGTGTAAGTTTATCTACTAAGCACTCTCATGTGTGGCGTGGGGGTGCAGTTGGTTTTGGGACCTCAGGTTGCTTTAGAACCTGTACTACGTATGGAGTCAAGTGGGGTTGCAATTAGACGGTTGTATGCTATTGAGTGCCAGGCTAGCTAGGCACCTTGATGACATAAGGGCCAGGTTTATTATGTGTTTGCGAAATGGAGGATTAGCAATCACTAGGACGTTCGGGTATCCTAACGACGTATGGAGTTGGCCTAGCTGGAGGTTGTACCTCCGCTGTTGCAACCGCAGGTGGTACTTGGACTACGTAGGGAGTGGGCCGAATAGGAGGTGTTGATATGTTTACGGTGGTAGCAGTGGGAGGTACGTGCACCACGTATGGTTTTTCGCGTGTCAAGGTGTTAGAAGTTGCTACGGCAGGGGGTATTCTGACGACAGAAGGCTTCTGCGGTGAATATGATGACTGAGGCACCGATGTTTGTACTATGGGAGGAATACGCACTACAAATGCTTTATTAGGCGTTTGCTAATCATAGTCAGAGAAGACGGTGTTAATGTTAGGTGTGTCAGCTTCGTTATCAAGGTAGATTGTGTTAATGACATACGGTGCCTCTTTGGTATTTAGAGGATCTTTATACACACCCATGGCCTGGTTTTGTGGTTGAACCAGGTTGGCTTCATCAAAGGTGATCTGACCTCCATCAATCATTCGTTGGATGTCTTGTTTTAGGGTGAAACAATAATTTGTGCCATGCCCATTACATTGGTGATAGTCGCAAAAACGATCCATTCTAAAGCCTTTCGGTACTAGAGGCTTATCTAGCATTGCTAAGCTTGGGTTCTAAACCAGTTGACAAAACCAATCATGTCTCTGGATAGCAGTAGGGAATAACTATTTATGTTTCATTAATCCAACCTTTAGGAGTTGGTTAAGTAGTTACGATGGCTTCATAGGCAACGGCGTGTATTGGGAGGGTTCTTTTCTCTCAAATTTTCTCGTACGATTCGATGTTGGGTTCTGTGATGAGGATGATTCTGGTGCAGTCGCAGTAGTAGGTTTGGCGTAATTAGTAGGGGCAATAGGTGGTTTGCTTTGTTGTCCCACATTTGCTTGTTGCATTTCCACTACTGCCGCTATAGTTGTCTTAGCCTTTTCTTTATCTTTCTTACTGTGTTGATTCTTAAAGGCTAAATACACAGGATCATGGCTATTTTGGGCCAACTCCTCTATGTTTTTAATCTGTACAAAAGCTTGATTGAGGTTACGTGCATTGAGATAATATAACTTGGATTTGAAAAATTCGTTAATAGCCCCCTTTAGAATGGTGAGGAGATACGTCTCTGGGATTGGCTCATGGAGCTCATTGAGAGCAGCACTCCACCTTTGGATGAACTTTTGTACAGGTTCTAGGGGTACTTGTTTGACCTGTATAAGGCTGTCAAGTGTTGCTTCAGGTTTCAAGCTATACTTGAACCTAGTAACGAATTGATGTAATAACTCCTCTAGAGAAAATATCGAGTTTCTTGGCAAGGCCCAATACCAATCAAGTGCTCTCCCTACAAGGGACATAGGGAACACTCGCAAAATGGCATGTGGCCATGCCTGAAGTAATGCGCATTCTAGTCTAAATGTTATAAGGTGAGCATTGGGGTCTGTCTCCCCGTTGTATTTAGTTAGCGTAGGCAATGATACACCCTTGGGTAATGTTAGGGACGGAACTGAAGAGCTGATTGAGTCATCGTGATAAAAATCTACTACCTTCAACTCTCCGTCGGCGGTTGTCTTGAGGCGTTCAACCTCGTCGGTTAGTTCCTACATTAGCTTTTTAGTGTCAGCCCAGTCTTGGGCACTAGGTGAGATGGCAGGTTGGGGATGTTGTACTTTGTACATGTTAGATTGTTGGACAGTGGGTTGGAAGATGGAAATTTTTATAGTTGGAGGTTGTACTTGAGGGATATTTATAGCGGGTGGTACTAGGGGTGGCACATTATAGGCAAGGGGTTGTTGTTGTTGTGCTTGTCCTTGAGAAATATTAGTTGGTGGAATTGTGTGAGGTGGTATGTTGTAGTGAGGGGGTTGATGTGATTGAGCACCAATCGCTGCCCATTGCCCGGTCATGTTTTGTGTAGGAATCCCCTGAACTTGTTGGGTTACTGCGGTGAAAGGGGGTCCGTGAGTTTGGATTCGGGGGATATAATGAGCAGACATAGATGTCGGTATCACATGCGGCATCCCGATCACTCGGGGTGGGAAGTTTGCTCCTACATTATTTTGAGGGGGTTGCACTTGCGAGGACGAGGCTACGGTTGCAATGGGGAGAATATCAAGCGGAAGTGTATTGAGTTGCGAGTCGGTTGCAAGAGAATATGAACAAGTGCGGATGATTCTGGTTGGGGTATTTGTGCTTGGGTGAATCTAAATGGTTGAAGGGATGTAATTTCCCCTATGGCTGGATGGAACAACGGGTTGACATAGGTTTGTGGGCTAAGAGTATGGTACGAATCTTCATGTTTGGATTGGGCTGCGAACTCATCCTCCTCTTCTGGTTGAGGATTTACTATAGGTTGATCTAGAGACTGGCTCTTTTGCAGGAGGAGTTGTGTGATGAGCTTAGAGTAAGGCTCTGGAAGGGGGATGATATCGTATGGGGAAGGAATGAACTCTTGTCCTCCCCTATAGAAATGTTTGTATTGCCTCTTAATTTCCATTTCGACTTGGTCCACGGCTAGGCCAGCTTGTATTTTCACACATATGAAATTGTACTGGTCTTGAGTTATAATGTTAGACGATGGGTTCCTCCCTTGCAATCTAAGAGACCGACGGGGCCCCACTATGGGTTGTACCCTGGGCTATTGAACGGCCATAATGCCTACAAGGTCTGTGACCTGGGTGGTTGTAGCGGTGGAGTTTGCAGTGTTCATGATGAACGGTTGAGAATACGACATAGCGAAGGGATATGCAACTGGTATACCTAGTATGGCGTAAACCTACGTTCGTGGCGTACAGCGTATAGACTGGGTCTCGGTGTATAGGCTTCAATGACCAGCGTATAATGACAACATAGACAGCGTATATGTAGACAGCATATAGGTATACAGCGTATAGGTATGCAGCGTATAGTGGCAGCGTATATGCTAGGCAGCGTAGATGGAGTCTACAGCGTAGAGTGTGCAGCGTAAACTGAACAATAACGTAGATGGAGTCTACAGTGTAGAGTGTGCAGCGTATATGTTAAGTAGCGTAGACAGCGTCAGCGTATAGTGTAAACAGGGTTTATAGCGTATAGAGGGTAGTGTATACTAACGGCAGCGTAGACAAGTCTACGGAATAGAGCGTGTAGCATAAACTGAGTAGCGTAGACATTGGGAGGTTTGCAGACAGGGTCGGCGTAAGCTCAGCAGCGTAAACACTCAACAATGTAGACACTGGGAAGTTTACAGATAGTAAGTTTTAGACTCGATAGTGTAGACGCTGGGAGTTCCAAAGCACAGTAAGTTTTAGGTAGTTTCAGGCCCTCCTTCTAGCGCCAATTTTTTTACCGTCCGAAATCATTGGTCTCCGACTGGAAGGAAACAGAAATTGGTAGATCACCGGACACACACAAAAGATCCTACCTTCGCTTGAGGGCAAGCTAGAATTAACGAAGGCAGAGTACCTTGAGTGCTCCGCACGCGGATCAGGCAAGGATTTCCCCAAACGTAAACTAAAGTGCTATAAGCTGGGTTATATGTAAACAGTGTAACTGATGTAAACGAGGTGTAAACAATGTAACTGGTGTAAACAGAGCATAAACGTACGATGGAGTAAATAGTAAACATGCAACAATCAATGAAAAACTATAACAAATTCTAAGAAGAAAATTCAGCAATATTATTGCAAAGTGAGAGTTACAATGCACCGGTCTAACGCAGTTGTGGCTTTCACATAAGGCGGACGAATAGCCCCGATGGATGCAGGGATGACTATGTGCTGGTTCAAATTGTAGGCACAGCGTAGAGGCTGTATGCTCAGCATACAGGGTTGAGGTCCAACGTACAAGGTTTTCTACTCTGGTTCTTAGCATCTCTATTTTTTCTCTCCAGTTTGCTCAAAATTGCCAACCCCGTTCTAATGAAAAATTGGGATTTTTATACAGGTTTAGAATTTAGACTCGAGTTGGGTGACATGTGGCACATTGACCAGGTGCAAAAGAATGAAATGTTACAAATGTACAATGTGCTGCCTCTACTGGGCGTATACACTGTATCTGGTGGGCATAGATATGTTGGACATGCAAGACGTATATGTTGGACATATACGCTAGATGCGCTGGGCGTATATGCTGAGAATGTATACTTTGTCTGCTAGGCGTATACGTTGATGGTTGCTCTGTTTGTGTGAATTGCTGCCTTGTACCAAATCTTGTTCTGTAGTGCTGTTTCCATGCCGTCTTCGAGGATTGCATGCTAGGCATAAACACCAGTCATACAGGCTAAGCGTACTTGTGAGGTGTGTACGTTGGGCGTATACGCTAAGAGTGTCAGGCGTATACGTTGAGAATGTCGGGCGTATATGCTAAGAATGTATACTTAGTGTAAACTAAGTACTTTAAGCTCCGAAGTTGCCATGTTTGATAGCAGATGTTGTCGTGGTCATCAGTGGGTCCTAGGGAACTGCTCCTTGTTGAGTTCGACTCCGCTTGAAACTGTCTGTTGGGCCCTCAAGCTTCAACCATCCTAGGGAAAATCATGACTTAGCTCAATTCTTGTTGGAGAAGTACTAAGCTCAAAATTTTGTGGTGTTTCAACTTCTTTATCAATGCCTGCCGCATCATTCATCACATCGGTTCTGAAAACACTACTGCTGCTCATTTTGTTTCACATGGTGCCTCCATTGTATCAGTCACATTTATGTCTGAAGTGTTCACTAACTCATTCACTTGTGGTTTTCTTGTCTTCTTGGAGTTGTGTTTGCAGGATGACACCTAGTGGTGCTCGTACACGGATACACTTCATCATGGTGACAAGGTTCCACATTGTTTCTAACGCACACAACCAAGTTAATCAATCTGTTCAAAAGTACATTTCCAGTCCCCCAATATAGTCTCCATTTTCCCAACACTCTCATTCCCTTTCCTACCCGGTTACAATTCGCAGACACACCAATACACGCCAAACTTTGAACACACTATTGCACACTATGACATTCTCAAGAAGTTGCAACACACAACACGGCACATGAGCATGAGTGAAAAATTGAAAGAAAGATCTTTCTCAAAAAAAGGGCAAAATGAACCACAAGACCCTTGGAACTTCCCATACAAGCCCCAGGTGGGAAGGCAATTGTCTTGGAAAGAAGTACTCATTTCTCATACCATCATGTTTCACATCACTGCGTGGTTTTGGCTGTCGAACAATGGGTTCCCTTAAACACTCAACAAGGGTCCTGTTTCTCCAAAGAACGCATCACCTCATCGCGTGGCTTTGGTTGCGACAACGAGTTCTCTCAAACATGATACAAGAGTCCCGTTCCTCCAAAGGATGTATTCCTCATGCCTTGATTCCAAGTCTACCAAATGTTGGCCATTGACAAGGAATAACATGACTTATTTAGCATAGATGGACACTCCTCTCCCACGTTAGATCAATCCCTTGATCAATTCCCAATCCCACAGTTTCAAACATCTCCTCTAAATATTATCTCAAAACTTCATTTCCTAATCCCAAGTACTTCTGAACACAGTGCGAGGACATCTAGTCAAGTGTTGAAGGACAATGCTACCAAGTTGCTTGTGGTGTTTTGTACTTCTTTGTCGATGCTTCTTGGGTCGATTCCTCCAAGCGTCAACAAAGAGGGGCCAGTGAAATACCACAAAAATTTGGACCTAACACTTTCAGACAAGAATCAAGCTAAGTCATGATGCTTCCCAGCATGACCAAAACTTGCGAACTTCATAAACAACATCAAACGGAGTTGAATCAAGCAACTAAAAGTTCCCTGAGATCCATTGGAGACTACATCAACATCTGGCAACAAGGATTACAAATTGCAAACTCAAAACACTTTGTTTTGACTAAATATACTTCTTGCACACAAGCCTGCATGCTTAGTGTGCAGCTCAACATGCAGTAACTATTGAGTTCCAAAAAGCTTCTTCAAACAAGCCAGAATTGAAGGTCTAGACCATCCAAGACCTTCCCCAAGGTCCCTATCAACTCTCAGGCTCCTAAAAATCATGTTTTGGACTTCAAGTGAGGGGTTTTCATGCCTGCATGCTGGCCTGCACGCCCAGCATGTACCATCATAGACAGTCCAAAATAGGCACTCAGACCATGGTCTTCATAGAAAATTAACTCCCAGAGGTAGGGAAACTATCAAGCATCATCCTGGGCTCTCAAAAATCAATTTTTGACCTTGAAAAATGGCAGTTTCATGCCTGTACGCTGGCCTGCACGCCCAGCATGCACCACTTTGAACAAGGTT
This sequence comes from Gnetum montanum, assembly GCA_015680685.1. Classification (NCBI taxonomy): domain Eukaryota; kingdom Viridiplantae; phylum Streptophyta; class Gnetopsida; order Gnetales; family Gnetaceae; genus Gnetum; species Gnetum montanum. The sequence goes on along the minus strand of MNCI01003588.1, from coordinate 153,133 downwards.
GAGTGGGCATTTTAGGCAAGATTTCGATATGGAGCAGCCCTCAAGGCATGGTTAATGAATCTAAAAGTCCACAGGCTCTAGATACATCAATTGTTGGCATCAGAAGGGTCATTCTTGGCCCTGCATACCCAGCGTGCACGCCCGGCGTACAGCACAGCGTGCACACTAGAAACATGCCCAAAACTCGAACAAAATGAAGCCAAAATGAGCCTCTGGATACCCTGGAGAACCAGAAACACTTAAGCAACAAGGATCAAACTCCGGTGTACAATATTAGGCTCCAAAACTGTAGTTTTCATGCCCACACACTGGCCTACATGCCCAGTGTGCATGCCCAGCGTGTACACTCTTGGAACCTCCTAAAGCCCTATTAGATCAAGGTCAAATCGGCCCAAAACTGACAGGCAGCATCTTCAAGACATTAGGCATCCAGATCCATGCTAAAACTACCATCATAGTTTGAAATTTGGTCAGAAAACCTTCATGCTTATTCACATGTTGTCCAATGTGTGGGGCGTATACGCCCAGCGTGTACATGTTGGCATGCTGCATGCTTGTAAAGTTTCATTCTTTTGCACCCGATCGACTCTCCACATGTCACCCGATCTGAAATTCCAGCATCCCATAGCCAATCATCCCATCTTAGATCTAAATTTAACGCCCAAACTTGTACAAAACCCTAATTTTTAACCAGATGAGGGTTCGAAAATTGAGGAATCTGGGCAAAAAAATTGGAGAATCCACACTGAGAATGTTCAGAACACCCACCTTGCACGTTGGACTTCTACCCCACATGTTGAGCATACAACCTTCATGCTATGCCTACAACCCAAACCAGCATACCATCACCCCTTCGCATCCACCGGGGCTCTTCGTTCACCTTCTGTTAGATCCACAACTGCGTCTAGACCGGTGCATTGTAATTTTCATTATGCAATAATATTGCTGCATTTTTAACCAAGATTTTTTACCGTTCTCATTCGTTCTTGCATTTTTGGCTAAGATTTATTACAGTTTCCATTCGTTCTTATTTACTGCTTGTTTACATTCCTACATATTTGCATTCTAGTTTACATTCATTCCACTGTTTACGTATAACCCAGCATATTGCGCATTGGCATACGTCTAGGGAAATCCTTGTCTGATCCACATGTGGACCACCCAAGGTACTCTACCTTCGCTAGTTCTGGCTCACCCTCAAGCAAAGGTAGGGTCTTCTGTGTTTACCTATGGATCTCTCAATGCCTTTTTCATTCCAGCTGGGTACTAACGATTCTAGACAGCACAGTGACTACTTGGTAACCCAGTGGCGTATCTAGGATCTACGCTTGGTAATCCCAGTGGTAGTCATGCACCAAGATGTGTACGGTTAGTCAAGGAATTGACTACTCATCGCACTTAGGCTAGATTAGCTTTCTCAACCCTTTCCTCCTAGTTAAGTGCCTCAGTATGAGCACTTCGAGCACGTGCGTTACGCGCAGTGATCCCAGCAACGATTAGCATTTGGTGGCTGTGGTTGCATCGGTTCCGGGTGTGTATGGTAAGTGGGAACAAATGCTGATGCTAGGTAATTTAGACTTAGTAATTAGTTATAATTTGTACTTGGTTTCTCAACCCTTCACCTTGTTAGCATAGGAGACATAAAACATAAAAAGATATAAAAATCATATACCTGGGACTTACTTAACCATACACCATGACAACTACAAGTAAGTCTGGGAAGACAATGAATGATTAACCCCAAGTGTTTCATGGGGCGTGTAGGCACTTAGTCTATGGAGTTCGACTAGATCGCGTGTGCTACGCTCATTTCGTATGGTTGAGTGTAGGGGTACCTTGCCACTCATCAACCTTAAACTAGCACAGCATGAGGTCTACTAGGACCTTAAACTAGGTTCATAGTTTAGCATGCATAGTTTTGTAGATAAGAAATCATAAATACTTTTAATCCTTCATCATCTACCTACATATCAATGGGCTGAGTTGGGCAAGGTGTTGCAATTCAAAAATGGAATTCATGTCATCAAAAAAAAAGCCTCTGGAACATTTGTAGCATCACTGTCCGTGGCATTTTGCTAATCCTCTAGAGATTGCCTTGGGTATTTTGTTGACCTTGCAAAGCTACCACCACCATCATTGTCATTATTGGTTGGAGCTCTCACCATTAGCACCACCTGCTAGAGTCCTAGTAGTACTGTGGCCTAGCCACAACACTACCATCCTCTAGCCCTCAACATTGCCTAAGATTGGAAGTGCATCCAATAGCATGACTTCCAACCATCTTGCTAGATTTCCAAGATCCTATCCTTGATGTGGAGTCTCAAGCACCTACACCACCATCACCCTCGACCACCTTGCTAGCCTCTTTGGGGTGCTCACTTCCAGTGTGGCTACTAGATCTTTTGCAGCCTTCTGGCTCCAACACCTACACTAACCTTCCTACTTTGGCACTACAAGCTCTTGCAACTAGTCCAGCACTCGTGGCACTTGTAGCACCCTTGTAACCAGTAGTTTTCTCTTATCTTGCATTGTGTGATTATTTTCTTGTCTTCTCTACATTGTGTTTGCAATACAAGGCCCCGAAGGTGGTTGTTCAAGGGCATATTTTATCGCAAGGACAAAGCACCACATTACTTTGATGTGCTTGGTTGGATTCATCAAGTTGATCAAGATTGCATATCCCTATTACTCTACTATAATTTACTTGCTTTTACCCATTTTCCTTACATTTTCTTGCCTTGCCTACTAATTTCTTTGATGCACATGGCATCCTTCTTTCATTCATCCATAGAACCCATGATGGATGTAATGTAACTCGTCCCATGGGAAGCATCTGTTAGTTGTTCAAAGCCTAAGCAAATGAAATGCAACTCATCCTGGAAAGGAAACACTTGTCTTACAGATGCGACACGGTTGCCTTTAAGTAAAGCCTGTTGAGTGGCACATAGTCCACTTGATGATAAGCATCTTGTAGCTAGCATTTCACAAAGAAAAAAAGTAAAAAATAAAAAAAAGGGGGTAAAACATGTCCAACCATCTTGCAAAGCTGCAATTTGGCAACCAACCCAACCATGAATTCATGATGGCCTTCTCATAAGCACTTTGATGAGAGGCCAACATGTCAGGGGTAAGCCATTCTGGTGCTATGGGTGAAGGCTCTCTCATAAGCATTTTGACAAGAGGTCATCATTTGGCAACAAGCCACCCTAATTCCATGATCATGGTCAGCCATGCTAACTCTGCATATTGTAGGATGCTATACCACTTACATCTCATTAGCCCCTTACTATCCCAAGCCAATTCCTTACATCCATTGCCCTTAGCATACCATTACCTTTAAGACTCTTGAGCCTGGCAAAGCACCATCTAATTAGGTGCCAATGAGTGATGTTGGTGTTGTGCCTACTATGGTGTTTCAGGTTCTTTGTCAATGTCTCTTAAGCCACTCCCCCAAATGTCAACAAAGAGGGGCTAATGAAACACCACCAAATTCAAGCAATAGCACTTCAACAATAAATTTTTCTAAGTGTTAGCACAAGGCAAATTTTTTCTAAGTGGTTGGCCCATGATTCCACTAATGGGGCTACACTCTAGAGTGTAGCCTGCATAGCATGCAACAAAGAACTAGATTTGCAAAATTTTCTAATTGTCAACAACAATTGCAAAATTGTTCTAAGTGTCTTACTACACTTCCATTTCTCCTGCTACGTTCTTAAGCATAGCAGTACTCTAGTGGCTAGTTTTCACTAGTGTCAAGTCAGAAGTTGTCAAGCTAGCTCAGCATGAAAGAGGCATTTGGAAAAATTTCTAACTCCAGAAGCTGCCCCTCTTACTACGCTCCCAAGCATAGCTAGCATAGCAAGAAAAAAAACCATTCTTGCCAAATTTTTCTAAGTTTCCATGCTACACCTTGTCTCACCTTACTATGCTCATGAGCATATCATCATTGGACTTTAGTTTTTTGCAAAATTTGCCTAACTGTTGGGCTATGCTCTAGAGTGTAGCTAGCATAGCAACATGGAACTACCTTCAAAAGTTTTCAAAGCTTAGCATAGGCTTTCATTCTAGCTCTAGCACTCCTTCGGTAAGTAGGATTAGCAACTTGCACATTCTTTACACCCCATATGTCCCATAATTGTACCTATGCTTGATCCCACTTGAAATAGGACAGAGCGTAGTCCCAGAGCATAGCCTCTAAATTGCACTCTTTTGCACTATTTACAGGTACATTGTGGTATTTTTCCAACTTTGGCACATGCATTCTTAGCAATTTAGGCATAGTCTGGTAGTCTCTCAAGGTCCACTAGACCACATCAAAGTGTAGCACCAATTCCTTTAGTGGGAGCATAGTAGAGCTCATTATAGCCCCACCTACTCCTTTACCACATGGCACTTGATCCACACTTATACCCCTAAATTCCACACTCTAGGGGTTGGAAATTCATTCTAGAAGAAGGAATTTGAAGCATTTGGTTGGAAAATCCAAGTAGCAATTGGCATTTCTAGAGTACCACTTGGCACCCGAGTTACCTTGAGCACACCACACACTGGAGCATATCAACACCTTTACATCCCATTCAACACCGTAGCGCATTGCAATCCCAAGACATTGTGATAGCCAACACAATAGGCATAAACTTCATAATGGACATCAGTCTTCACCCTGGGACATCCCTAGATACTATGGTTATGCTGCTACTACACTTGTCTGTACATTGCATACCTCCTCAACACTCATTTTTAATTTCTATGCTCTCCATATGGGATGGTACCATTCTTTCTTTTTCCCAAACTCCATTGCATTTTAAGCATTTTCTTTGACATTCAGTACCACATTCGCATTTTTTGCAAGTTTACACATTTTTGCATGTTGGCACCATTGTTCTCATGCTAGGAAACCTTGCTAAGCTCAGGCTTATCCAGCCTTGGTACTATTGAGAATACTATTAAAATGCTTAGCATTATCTCACAACATTAGTGCTTGCATTTTAGTTAACAATGCCACCTCCCAACTACACCCAATATCCCAATTTTAGCCAGCAAAGTCCCTGTTCAATCAACAAGATCATCCAAGGCACTCCACCTCCATTTCCTAGCAAAGGCTCTCACGTGGGGGTGGGGTTGAGGTTGTGTGCCCGTGAACCCCTCAATGTTCCAGTTGTCAATGTTTTTGGTCACTACAAGCATTGCTTACAACATGATCTTAAGTTGAACCCCAAGAAGTGTATTTTTAGTGACAGAATGGGCCAAATGCTTAGTTTTGTAATGTCCAAAGCAAGAATATGCATAGACCCAAACATTGTTAAGGCCATAACCAACTTAGCATCCTTGGCCAATCTTAAGGAGCTACGAGGGTTACAAGGTGGATTGCAGGTCATACAAAAGTTTATCGTGCAATTAAATGATAAGTTACAACCAATGCAACATCTAATCAAGAAAGGAGCCCACTTCAAGTGGATAGCTTAGTGTCAACAAACATTTGACAATATTAAGTAAGAGCTAGCACAACTTCTTACAGTTCACCCTCTACAAGGAGATACACCCTTTTGCATCTACCTTGCTACTTCTGACATGTCCATTTCTTTTTTGCTTTTCCAAAATCAAGATGATGTTATAGAGATCCCAGTTTACCACTTAAATCCATGTGTTAATAGCCCATGAAGTGAAATACAATGATGTGGAAAAGTATTTCCTCGCCTTAGTCGTCTTACTCATTTCTGTAGTTAAGTCAATATCATTTGCAAAAATAATGAACTCTGAGCAATCATAATGAATATCTACAAAAGAAATCATATTGCACAATGCAAAGAAATAATAGTAGAGTTTGAGCTACACTATGTTGCGCAAGCCTTGACAAAATGTCAAGCTATAGCCATAACTCATAGCTTCACTCGTAAACAGCCAGGCAACTATAGATCTAGAATTCCTGAATGAGCACGTTAGTAGCATTAGTCAAGTGCTCGACAACTATGAGGCACTTCTGCATTTTGACAGAGCTTCAACCTCTCAAGGAGGTAGCACCACTACCATTATCATGTTTCCCTCCAAAGAGATCTAACCCTTCACATATCATTTTGCATTCCCTTGCACTAACAACATGGCAGAGTACAAAGGTCTCCTGTAAGGTATCCTTGTAGCATGCAACCTAGGGATCCAACATGTAGAGATTCAAGGTGACTTAAAATTAGTGATAAACCAGGTGATATATGTTTACACTTGCAAGGTCCAACATTTACAGCCTTACTATGACCTCACAAAGCACTTACCTAAACACTTTGCAATAGTAAATGTCCAACACATTCCTTGAAACGAAAATTTTGTAGCTGATGCATTAGCAACATTAGCCCTTAGCATTGCACCTAACATGATCCATGCATTGCCCACCTCAATGGCAAATTGCATTGTGCATATCATGCAAATCACTGACATTACATTCATAGCCATAGTAAGCACAACCAATGCAAGAGATTGGTCCAATGACATCAAGGTGTACCTTCTACAGGGTGAGCCTCAACAATATTTAACTACTACTCAAAAGGATGCAGTGCACAAATGTTTACACTAGTACATCATCATTAGTAATAACACATTATGTCATAGATCCTACAATGGCATATTGCTAACTTATGTAAGTGATAGCAAAGTGCAAGCAATTGTTGAGCAAGTTCATGAGGGACTATGTAAAGGTCACATAACACCTAGGACAATGGCAATGAAAATTAGATGGCTAGGTCATTATTGGCCTTACATGGAGCATGATTGCATCTTGAAGGCCAAAGAATGTAACATGTATCAATAGCATGGCAACTTAATGCACATGCCATCGATTGAACTACACACAATGTAGATAACATGGCTATTCCAATGTTGGGGCTTGAACATCATTAGACCAATAATGCCTAAGTCCTCCATAAGGCATAACTTCATTATAACTACAACTGAGTATTTCAACAAGTGGGTTGAGGCTATTCTCCTTTAGAAGAAAACATTGCAACAGGTTTGCAAATTTGTGCTTGATAACATAGTGACCTATTTCAACTTTCCCATGACCATAGTAACAGACAATAGGCCACAATTTAGCAATTCCAGAACAAAAGCCTTCTATAAGCACTTTGGTATCAAACATTCCTTCTAGTTACCATACTACCCTCAAAAAAATGTCCAAGTAGAAGCCAGTAACAGATTCATCATCAACATTTTCAATAAGATGCTAAGTAATAGCAAAAAAATATGGCATGAGCAATTAGTCTATACACTCTAGGTTTACCACACAACACACCAAACGACAACAAGTAAGACGCCTTACAATCTTGTTTACAGGTAGGTTCCATCACTCTGGGTGATCCTCTCAAACTTCATGGATGAATCTTAGAACAATGAGTTAAGGATCATAGACCTTAACTCAATAGAGGAAGAGTGCATGCAAATGCTTGATCACATCGAATGATACCAAAAAAAGCAATGATAGAAACACCATCATAACCAACATCATCACCCTTGGGCATTTTTTTTTTTTTTTGCTTTTTAAGCACTTGTAACTAGTAAGCCTTTGGAGCATTCATAGCATCATTGCCCCTAACATTTGATTTATATTTTGTATTTTGTGGTTTTCTTGTCTTCTTGGAGTTGTGTTTATAGGACGAAGCCTAGAGGTGGTTGTGCAAAGGTCCATCTCATTGTAGCAACAAGTTTCCACATCACTTTGATGTGCATAATTGGATTAGCTGAGTCTCTTAAGAGTGCACATTACTATTACCACATTATAGCCTACCTACACTTATCCCTATGTATTCATACACTTGCATTCTCTTGCGTAATCAAAACTACTAACCCCTCTAATGCATATGTGTTATGACCACATAACACCCCTTGCAAGCTAAACCGTAGAACCTAAGACAACCATAACATGAGTTGACCCATGGAAAGCCTCTATTGGCTAGTTAAAGCCTAGACAGATGTAACACAAGTTATCCCAAGGAGGAAACACCTGTCCCATAGATGCAACGTAGTTTTGTAAGCATCAAAGAAAAGCCCACCCAGTGGCATGCAATCCACTTGGTGGAACACATCTTGCAGTCAGCATTTAGCAAAGTGTAGAACATAAAGAAGGTTCACCCTATAGCAAAAAGCAAAATAAAAGAAAAAAGGAATACACAAAAAAAATAAAAAGAGAAAAGGAGGAAAAGCATGTCCCCAAGAAAATCAATAGAGCTACAATTCTGCAACCAATCAGGCCATAAATCCACCTTGACTCTCTCATGAGCACTCTAATGAGAGGTCAATGTTTCTCAGAGGCAAGCCACCTTGGTACCATGGTCACCATCAACCATGTTGACTCCACATCCTACATCATGACACCCTATTTTCATTTCATCTCCCCTGTTATCCCTAGCACATTACCCTATTATTGCATCGAATGGTACCAAGAAAAGCAACAACAGAAACACCATCATAACCAACATCATCGTCCCTAGGCATTTTTTTTTTGGCTTTTTAAGAACTTGCAACTAGTAAGCCTTTGGATCATCATTGTCTCTAACATTTGATTTGAATTTTGTGTTTTTTGGTTTTCTTGTCTTCTCAAAGTTGTGTTTGTAGGATGAAGCCCAGAGGTGGTTGTGCAAAGGTGCATCTCATTGTAGCAACAAGTTGTCACATCACTCCAATGTGCATGACTGGATTAGCTGAGTCTCTCAAGAGTGCACATCACTATTACCCCATTATAGCCTACCTACACTTACCCCTATTTCTTCATACACTTGCATTCTCCTACATAATCAAAATTGCTAACCCCTTTGATGCATACGTGTTATGACCACACTGCATCCCTTGCAAGCCAAACCATAGAATCCAAGATAGACATAACATGAGTTGTCCCATGGAAATCCTTTGTTGGCTTGTCAAAGCCTAGGCAGATGTAACACAAGTTATCTTGAGGAGGAAACACCTATCCCACAAATGCGATGTGGTTTTGCAAGCATTAGAGCAAAGCCCACCTAGTGGCATGCAATCCACTTGGTGAAACACATCTTGCAGTCAGCATTTAGCAAAGTGTAGAACCTAAAGAAGGTTCACCCTATAGAAAAAAGTAAAATAAAAGAAGAAAAGAAAAATAGAATACAAGAAAAAACAAAAAGAGAAAAGGGGGAGAAGCATGTCCCCAAGCAAATTAGCAAAGCTATAATTCAGCAACCAATCAGGCCCTAAATCCACCTTGACTCTCTCATGAGCACTCCAATGAGAGGTCAACATTTCTCAGAGGCAAGCCACCCTGGTACCATGGTCACCATCAACCATGCTAACTCCACATCCTACATCATGACACACTATTTTCATTTCATCTACCTTGTTATTCCCTTTCACATTGTGTACACCATTTACCCCCAGCATACTACTCTCCATAGCACTCTTGACCATGGTGTAATGACATCCATTCATGCATGCAAGAGTGATGTTGATGCTAAGCCTACTATGGTGTTTTGTAGTTCTTTGTTAACATCTCTCGAGTCACTCCTCTAGACATCAATAAAGAGGGGCCAATGAAACACCACCAAATTTGGGCTACAACTTCTCGATTGCGAACTTTTCTAAGTGTCAACATGAGGAAAATTTTTTCTAAGTAACTAAACTATGCTCTCCACTACCCTAGAGTGTGGTCAGCATAGTGGAGAGTGTAGTTAGCTCCAAAAACTAATTTTTTGCAATTTTACTTAAGTTTCATCATGAAGCAAGAAGCTACAAATTTTTCCTAAGTGTTGAAACTATGCTCTCCACTACCCCAAAGTGTAGTCAACTCAATAGAGAGCATAGTCAAAACAAAGGCTAGTTTGCTAATTTTTCTAAGTGTCAAGCTAGTAGTTACAAATTTTTCTAAGTTCTAAGACTATTCTCTCCACTACCTTGGAGCATAGTCAAGCATAGTTAGCATGGAAGACTTAGTTTGGTAGAAATTTTCTAAGTGTTGAGACTATGCTCTCCACTAGACTAGAGTGTAGTTAACTGGAAGCCAGATTTTTGCAAAACTTTTTGAAGTGCTGAGACTACACTCGACCCTAATTAGAAGCATAGTTATCCTCTCGTGAAAAGCATAGTCAACACATGGCCAATTTTCTGCAAAATTTTCCTAAGTGTTGGACTACACTCTTTCCCAATCCAAAGTGTAGTTGAGCATAGTCAACCAGAATAGCCTCCAAAGGCCTCCACAACACACCACCAGCATTCAACTTAGCTCCAACACATCTCTAGAAAGTATAGTTAGCAAAAATTCATCCTTTTTGTACCCCTTTTATCCCAAAATTGTAACTACACTCAACCCCACTCAAGATAGTGGACAGCATAGTCCTAGAGTATAGTCTCCAAAGTTGCATTTTTTAAGGTACATTGTAGTCTTTTTAGCACATGAACATGCATTCAACAGTGTTGGCATAGTCTCATAGTCTTACAGTCCCACGGAGTTCATCAAAGCAGAGCAAAGCATAACACGGCTAGCCTTAGTGGAGAGCATAGTTGGATGTAGCGTAGTCCCAACTGTCCCACTAGCACGTGGCAACCAATCCACATTTCATGCTAACCCTAAGCCTATAAATAGCCTAGCCATCAACATTTTAGGGGTTGAAAAAATTCAAAGGAGGTGGGAAAAATAGAAGCAATATTAGCAAATTTTGAGTGCATTTGGCATTTTGGCAACGCAAGGCATTCACACACCATTGTAGCTCATCGTAGACCATCGCAATCCATTGCACACCATGGCAACTAACCCAATAGGCACAAACACTATGGCAGAATGTCAATCTTTGTGGCCAAACACCCCCAAGACTATGACCACATTGTCCATTGCACCTACTATACACTACATACCTTATCACCCCTTCTGAAGTTAACTACACTTAACCCCATTTGGGTTGGTGTCACTTTCTCTCTCACTCTCTCCTTATGCATTTTTAGCATTTTTACTTGCATTTTTAGCATTTTACTTATATTTTTAATTATTTTCATGCACTTCTAGGTGTTGACACCTTCATTTTACATTGAAAACCTTGACTATGCTCACCCCTGCTAACACTATAAACACTTCTTGATACTTCACATCATTTGGCATCACATTTAGTAAGTTCCCATTTGATCAACAAGATCATTTTGGGCACGCCATCTCCACCTCCAGTATGTCCTCATGCAAACCCAAGGTTAGGACTATGTGCTCACAAACCCCTCCATGTTCCAACCACTGATGTTTTCAATCTCTATAGATCCTTCTTTGGTGGCATTAGCTAAACATTTCTATGTAGGAAGCATTCTGGGCCTACCTAGGGACATCATTGGTGTACCCTAAGATTCCATCTTGCTTGCATAGATTTCTAATGAGGCAAGGGAATGGATGTCTTGGCTTCCTTTCCTTTTTCTCTTTGAATTGCCTCTCAATTTCAAGGAAGAATAGATGGATAATGTTAGCATTGAATTTTTCCATCAAAATTGCACTTCCTCTAGCTGCATATGTGAACCTTTCTATTGGAAACAAGTGATAGGTTCCAATCTTGAATTATATTTTCTCTTCTACCAAGAGCTCGTTCTAGTTTTTATCATTTTTGCCATATGCTCTTTGCAATCACAACCTCTTAGTATTGATGTCTAATCTAGTAGAAATTTATGCCACATTTTCCCCTTCATTTGGGATGTTGAGGGCCTTGGCAATTACCTCTATTGAGTATGGCACAAAGACTCCTTGAATTTTAATAATTGCATCATCCTATTTGTTCTACCAAAATTGATATGTTTCTCCTAGATTCCATTCTCCACTGTTAGAAAAAGTAGGTCATAAGGAAGATGCTTAGAGTTGCGAATTTACAAATTCTTGGGCAAACTTCATGAAAGGACCAAAATTCAACTTCACAAGGACCGTGGACATGATATATTTTTCTTGAATTTCTTGGAGGCATTCAAGAGACAATGTAAGGCATTGTCCTTGTTTAGGCATTGGTGGAACTTTTGCCTCTCCCTATGCAGAGTACTCGATAATAGGAGTTTGTTGGTCAATGCTAAATGATTGGGCCTCTTATTCCGCATACTCAACTTGTGGGGTTTGTTCCCCTACTTGGCCTCTCCACAACCTCTTAGTCTTTTTCTCCCATGCTAGAAAGGTCCTTGAGCTATTGGTCTCTTCGAGGCCATCTGTAATCAACAAGGGTTTGAAATTATTAAAGTGTCTAAATTAGTCCTTAATAGTTCATTACCTTTCTTATACCCTTGGTTAGATCAAGTCCTCTTCTATTATGATTGTAGAGTTAGAAAATTTTCAAAAATGAAACCCCTTAGGTTTTATATCCATAATCACTATGGCCTTTTCATAGTTATTATTTCTTTGCTTATGGTGCCTCAAAATGATTAGAATGGCCTAAGTTCAATCAATTCATAATGATATCTTTATTGTTTCCTTATACTGATCCTTATACTATCTTTTGGGCATTAGAAATAATTTGGCTCAAATTTTCTAATGTTAGCATAATGTACCACCATCCCCCCTCCAACCGATGACTAAGTTGAGCGATCAAGGATCAAAAAGGTTCAAGAATTTTAGAAATCAGAGCTACAGGGATGGAGTTATGGCCTTAGGAAGTTAGTGTGTAAGAGCTTTGAGGAAAAATTGCAAGAAATTCTCTTGCTACAAATGAGAGGAATGAAAACTTTCACTAACTTCCATGTGTATATATATTATTTTTATATGCATGACATCGTAGGGGCTATGATGTCATCATGAAAGTTTTCAAATTTTCCATTAAATTTTCTAGCAAAACAATGCGTCAAATAGAATGTTTGGAAGATGTGAAGCTTGTCCAAAGGGTCTTGGGCCATTAATGATGCATAATTTTCAAGAATTTGGCATTTAAATTTCATAAGGAATGAATCTCAAGCAACATAAGTTTATTAAACAAATAGGAGATGGGTTAAGAATTTTAGATGTATGGATAGATTATTAGATGGTATGGGAAGTATTTATTGAATCTTGATTGTTTTGGAATGCACAAGATGATGTGGCATTGCTTGTCCAATATGAAATACAAAAGTTATACAAGTGCATCCTCCCCAAAGTAAGCTCTAGCCCTTAGTACCCTTGTATAACCATGCCTAAAAGTGTCCTTGGGCACTTAAGAAGTTGAATGTAAGACATATTTTTTCAAGAAAAACACACATTAGTATCACTAGATTGGGAAAATATCACTATATTATACAAAACCACAAGGTTATGATTACATATACAGTGAGGTGAGATGAACTATAGAAGGGTTCCTGAGACTAGGACGTGAGGTATCTTACCATAGGCATAATAAATTCTTTTATGTAATTTGTGGTTAAAGTAATCATTAGCCCTTGTTTTCAAGATACAAATCAAGTCCAAACCACTTTTGAATGGCATTGCATTGTTTCATATCTAGGATTTTCAACCATAAGACTACCCTTATTATAAGGAGTATTACCACTTTGTGTGTTGTTCAAGGGAGGAGTTATTTATTACACTTTTTATTTTCAATATTCTTGAGAAGTCACCTATCTTCAAGAATGGGTGATTTATCTTTCTAGTGGGACCCCCATAAATTTATTTTGTGCATGGTTTTTTTATTTTTTATTTTAACTGTGTCAACCTTACTAGAGGACTACCTTCAAGCATGGGTAACATGTCTTTCCAATGACATGGTAAGGTAGCACTTATTGTATTCTTACTCCCATTTTTTGTTAGTTCTACAATGACATAATACATCCTTAGCATTAGGATAGAACTCATCGTAATAATCCAAGAGAATCCACAAGTTCCTTTGATGTCACACCCTTGTCATTCCCACTTGGTTCTTCACTCTTCTATCCAAGCATAATGATCACAAGTTTATTCTTATTTTTATTGTGCAGAGAATATCATTATGGCCATGGTAAGAACCTATTATTGTTGGAATGGGTGGATGGATGTTGTGGTCTCATTGTATAGGTAATCAATCTCTTGATGATTGATAATATAAGGAAATCTTCGCCTTATTGGGACTACATCTTGCTTTATTTGGTGTGTTTTATTGGAAAGTTAACAAAAATATGTATAGGAAAAATGATTCAATCCATAGAAAAAATGGAAAAATGGAGAAATAATTTGAAAAAATATCAAAGAATATTAAAATATTAAGAAATTAGAAAGTATAAAAGAACAAAAAGATATCAAAGAATGTGAAAATTAGTAAGAAATGTGAAAAGGTATAACAAGAAATTAGAAACAAAAAATAATTAGAAAATAAAAAAGTTGAAAAACACTTATTAGTTCCTAAATCAAGATAAGATATCTCTCCCATGACTGAACTCATGGACAAGTATTTGGATAATGGACCCTAGATCCCTTAGATCATACACTAGGTTTCTCACATACCATCCTTCATGACTTAGTTTTTTGGTTATCATCCCATGTAATCTTGATGGTAATTGAAATTTGATCATTTGAGGACATATAACTTGTTGGACTAGATGATCTTTCCATTTTAGAAGGTCCAACTATACTTTCTTGTTGATTCCTAAATTCAAATTCTAAGTCCTTATTTCCTCTATCTGTTGGTGTATGATTATGGTTTAATATTTTCATTTGTGAGTTCTCAGTTGGAATCAACTTCTCAGGATAGGAGTAATAAGTGAGTCAAATGATTCCATGCATGTTTTGGACAATTTTAAGTTCTTAGTTTTCGGCCACTAGGTGTCTTTTGGTTTAGTGGCCCATGCTCCTTCATGTACACACACTTGTTTTCCCCATATGTTGTGGGCTAGTGTAAGGATTATGTTGATCCTTTGAGCTTTTTGTCCATAACTACACCCTTTATTATCATCAGTAATGCATGGAATTCTTTGCATATGTATGGCTTTTTGCTCATCTTCCTTGGAGATTTCCATGAATAAACTTCTCATTCCTAACTTAGCATCTATTGTACTAAGCCATGCTCTTCCCATTATGATAGGAAATTCCTTGTTATCATTCACATTAATCACTGAAAAATTTGTTGGATAAGACCACCCATTGATGGTGGTCACCACATCTTCTATATGTCCTAGAGGAACAATGACAAATTAATCTGCTAGCTCTGTTACACTTCTTTAAGGGTGGTAGGTTCCATACCTTGTATGTTTCTTGATATATCAAATTTACTCTAGAACCTAAGTGATGAGTCATCATTGACCGGCTCCAATATCGGAGCCTTAACATCAAATACCCAATGTCGAAGTATAGGATGCAATGTCAAATATCCAATATCATAGGGTATATGTTGGCCTATAAATATAGCACTTGGGATCACAATTTGGATATCAATTTTTGTCATAGAAAAGCAAAGCTCTTGCAGTTCGTTTTCTCTAGAGTTAGAATATTTTCTAGGTGCCCGAAATAGGAGTCTAAGTGTGTATGGATCTTTGTTCAAACACTAATGTACCTAAGCACAACAGTGTGATGACAATAAAAATGAACCCTATGATCATCCTTATAGCACTAAGAATAGATTAATGTTTCCTTGATGCATTTAATATTCATGCACTTTATTCTCATGCACTTCACTTTAATGCACTTTAATTAAGCAATTATTTTCTAGTTAGTAATTAATAGAAGCATGACCACCTCGAGCATATGTGTAGCACTTGGAAAGCTAGAAATGCTTAAAGTTTGGTAGCCCAACAATGCTATACATGTTCAAGATGTATCTGGAAAATGGAAACAAATACATGTTAGGCTATTTAGGCAATAGATAAACTAGATCTTAAATTACTCTACCCTTCATTCTTGTTGTAGACAATTAAATTTATAAAACATAAAAAATGATAAAAATCATGTGCCTCAATTACACTTAAACCATATCTTTGAGCTTCACAAGTGTAGTTGGGAAGACAATGAACATTCTCAACAACCCTTTCACTTTCTAGAGAATTAGTGCACTAGAGAACTATAGGTCCACAGAATTTGACCAAATCATGTGTAAACACCTTAGTGATTCATATGGTTGGGCATAGGGGTACCTTGCTACTCATCATTGGTGTTATTGCTTGGGACCTTTTGGTTGTTTCATGTACTATCTAGAGTTAGTGAAAATTATTCAAATCATTGGAACAAACCTTAAAGTTATATCATGTTTCAAAAATAACTACAACAATTTCTAAAATCATACTACATTTTTATCCTCTAACATAAAATGTCTTCTTCTCATAGGAGAAATTCTCCACCCAAGTCTAATGAAGTACATCCACCAGTGCCTCAACAATATCGAGTGGTATATGCCCATCTTGATGAGTATGTACCAAATTTTACCTTCATCCTACATTAGGATGAATAGCTGCAGTGGCGTGACATGGAGTACAACATTATGTTGCCACCTGATCATTCCGTTTCTACAATGCTCCAACAAATGCTTATATAAAGGGGTCTTCAAGCACTTCATGCTAAGTACATGGTGCAGGATAGAGATGCTAGGGATTATCATTCCACTAAGGCACAACATCTTATGGATCACTAGTTAGAAAAACATTATGAATCTACAAAGGGAAAAGGATTTAATGATTCCTCACTCTTGTTGTATCAAAATTATGGTGGAGAGCCCTTCTTTAGGGATTTTCCATTTAGTGAAATTTCTCTCTTTAACTTCGGTGAAGGAGGTCAAAACTAGAACTTGTAGTCCACAATTAACAATCCTAGTTCTGGTAAGAATGGATCCAATGACAAAAAAGGATTCAAAGAGGCAAGTCAAGGTAAGGATGTGGACAAGAAACAAAATCATGATCATGGTCACAATCATTGAAGAGGTGGTAGTAGGTACCATGATGGTGCTAGTTTTTCTTCCCCTTTGCCTTTGTCATCACCCTCTTCTTCTTCTAGCTCTAATCACAACCATAGGGGGCATGACTGTGATGAAGGTGACCAATGGGACCAAAATGATTGAAGGGATTGTTAGGCAAGGCAAGACTAAGGGCATGAGCATTCAAGAGAGATGCAACACCATGAACAAATGGGTAGTAGAAGGCATCGTAGGCACTAAAAGCAAGGCCTCAATGAGCCTTTACTGGCTATCCAAAGTATGCTAAAAATTACAAAGGTAGTACAAATCCTAATAAGGCATGTGAAGGATACTTAGATCAAAAGGCTAAACATGAACAATATCCCCTAATTTGAAGGGGGATATAACTCAAATCCACAAAATCATCTTCAAGCTTTTCAAAATGCATGTGCCTTGTAGAACATAGAAAATGAATAGCAAAAGCTTAAGTTGTTCCCATGGACACTCATCAAAGAAGCAAAGAATTGGTATCAGTCCTTAGAACCAAAATCTCTTAGATGATGTATTATAATGCTTGAATTATTCAATGACACATATCAAACATACTTCAAAGTGTCAAACTTAAGAAGGTAGATCCAAGGATGGAAACAAGGAAAACACAAATCCTTGGATGCTTCCATCAGTCGATACTATTCCTTAATGCATAGGTGTCCTAGCCATGGTTATTCTCAACTGAATCAACTTTGCCACATTGTAAATGAGCTTCAGTTTGAAACAAGGAGAACCCTTAAAGTCTATGCCCAAGGATGACCATCAAAATTAAGTGTTCATCATATCCAAAGATTGATTGAACAAGTAGCTAAAGAGGAAGATGAATTAAGAAAATGAAAAAGTGTAGAAGAGTATAGTCATGATCCTTCCATCTGAAAGAGGGAGGTTCAGTTTTGTGATATTGAGGAAAAATCAACACTTGATGAGGTGACAAATAAGAAAGCCTTGCCACTCCAAAAATTTCAATCCAAAATTATGACCAAGGTTGATTAGTTATGGAACTCCATGAATAGCATATTTCAATCTATCCTAAAAATTGCTAAAGAGTTCAAAGAATGAGGTAGTGTTCATGAGTGTAGGAGGCACAAGGAAGTTGAACATACCTATCAAAAAGGTAAGGGAAATATTTCTGTAATAGAAGAATTTATAGAAAGTGAATCAAATGATGATGATGGATGCGACATCTACTAGTATGAACATCCTAAGGGATGTTTCCCCATAGTGTCACACTTACAGGAGTCTAGGATGTATGTGTTGAATCCATGACTAACACAAAGGTAAACATCTAGAGAATTACCTTATCCTCAAGGTAATTCTAGGTAGTTCCACCAGCAACAAAAATATTATCCAAGTAGAACTCCACCACAACCATATGAGGAATATCAAAAATAGCAGCAACCACGGTCATGGCCATTGGCACTACCAAGGAAGCAATACCCTTACAGACAACCTAATCCATATGGGTAGTATGTTCAACAACTCTTATCTCCACATGACTCCTCTAATCACATTTCTACTTTCCAATCTCACTACCACCCTTACAATTATTATTGAACTCATTCTCCACATACAACAAGGGATACCACCTCTTACCCTTATCCTCCTCCTGCTCATGCACATCTTCCTCCTCTAGTTGCACAACTACCACCTGCTCCACCTATGCAGGGTGAACTACTAGCTTAACTACAACAATGCAACACTACCAAGGTCATTAATCTACAATTGATTCATCAATCAAGTAGTTTGATTACTCGATCAAAGAAAGACCTTTTTTCTAACCACATAGTCCACCTAAGCCCTTAATTACACCTGTGATTGACAACCTTGTTCCTTCATCTCTCTATGTATCAGTTTCCTTTGAGTACCCTTCAAACCAAACATCCCCTAGGATCCACTCTATGATGCTTACTCATGCTATATCTGATTGAATCCATGTTGGAAACATTCTTAAGAAATTAGCTAATCATGGAAGTCCTCTCATTTATTTGTAGATTACTAGGAATGGACCATGCAAAGCTCTTCTCAATTCCAATTCCAGTGTCAACCTGATCTCTCATGAGATGTATACCGCATGAAACCTACCTTCTTTAAAGAAAAGCAATATCAAATTAGAATTAGCAAACCAATCCATCACTATTCCATTAGGATTGGTAGAAGACATTGTGACCACTGTCTATGGGTGGTCTTATCCTGTTGATTTCCTAGTGATCCAAGTTGAGAACTGAAAAGGGGACTTACCAATCATCATGGGAAGGGCATGGCTAAGCACCATTGATGCAAGGATGGGCATTAGAGATCTTTCCCTAGAAATATCCAAAGAAAATGCATTCGGAAAGATCAAGAAGAAGTGAGTTCCATGCATTGTGTATAATGATACATGGTGCAATTGTGTATAGAAACTTTGGGCATTGAAATAAGCACTTATCTCTGTATGCAAGCATTATGCATTAGAGGTAAAAATTCAAAGGTGTCTATACATAGTATCCATAAAATAGGAGGGCACCCAATGGTTGACCATTGATTTTGAGAGCAACACACTTTGCATGGAACCAATTGAGATCCTGACATGCACATATGTCACAGGCATGGATGAACTAGAGTAAGTTCATCACCAAATCTCTGATGATGCAAATGATGATACCTACTAGGAAGAGTTGGAAATTCCTGAAAATTTCAAGCAAGAGCCCCTTGAACTAAAAATGCCACTAGCTAGTATGGAATATGTGTTCTTAAAAAATGGGAAGCCTATCATAATCAATGAAAATATTGCTATATAACAAAAAAATATGTTATTGAATGTAGTTTAAAAATGGTCAATAACTTTTTCTTGGTCATATCTTGAACTCACAGGCATTGATCCTAGGATATGTCAGCATTGCATCTACACTAATCTAGCCATGAAGCCAAAGAGGTAGCCACAGAGATGATTGAACCCCAAACTAAAGCAAATCTTCAAAGAGAAAATCAAATAAATTCTCAAGGTAGGGTTCATTTATCCCATTCTCATAATTGTACCAAAGAAATGTGGTAAGTTGCAGGTCTACATCGATTTTTGGCTACTGAATATGGCAACATTCAAGGATCATTTTCTATTGTTGTTTGTTGATCAAGTGTTAGACACAATATCTAGGCATTTCTACTACAATTTGCTATATGGTTATAGTGGCTATAACTAAATTTAAATTGCATCAGAGGACCTGGCCAAGACAACAATCACAAGTCCCTAGGGGACTTTTACATATCGTAAGATGCCATTTGGTCTATGCAATGCCCCTACTCCATTCCAATGCTTGGTCCTTAGCATTTTTTAACAACAAATCAATAGTGATGTGGAAGTCTTCATGGATGACTTCTTCACTTATCGAGCTACATTTGAGCAAGCCCTAAACCACCTTGAGTAAGTGCTAAAATGATGTGTTGAAACCAACTTGTGAATTAATTAGCAAAAGAATCATTTGATGGTCTAGGAAGGCATTATATTGGGGCACAGGATATCACAAGCAAGAAGTGAGGTTGATCCCAAAAAAAATAAGGGTCATCCAAGGAATAACCCACCAACCAGAAATCGTCAAAGATGTTCGATCATTCCTTGGACATACTGGCTACTACCGATGATTCAAAGAGAATTTCTCTAAGATTGCAAAACTATTGGTAGAGCTGACAAAGAAAGATGCTTCATTTTTCTATACCATGGAATGTGAATAAGCATTCCAATAGCTAAAAGAAAAACTTATAGAAAATCCAATCCTACAAGCACCTAACTAGTCCAAATCATTTCATGTTATGAAGGATGCATTAAATTATGCCTTGGGAGCTATGCTTATACAAATGGATGACAAGAAATGTCCATACTACATACACTGTCCAAGCCAAAGCATTATGGGTGCACAATTAAACTACATAACTACAAAAAAAGAATTGATGGTAGTGGTGTTTTCTCTAGAAAATTTTAGGCATTATGTGCTTGGATACAAATTTTTTATGCACATAAACCAGAGTGCCATCTGCTTCCTGATAAATAAGCCAACGATGAGCCCCTGTGTCATATGGTGGCTAGTGATCTTACAAAAATTTGATCTCACAATGGTAGATCAAAAGGGCATTGAGAATGTGATCACTAATCACTTATCTCGGTTACGATGGAACAACAAAGAGGAAGAAATCTCACTATCTTATATGTTTCCTAACAAACTCCTCTTTGCTAGGGCTATAACTAAATAATTGTCCAATAAGCCTAAATGGTGTGATGGCATTCTCACCTATCTTCTCACCCAAGAGATGCCACAAGGGTTGGACCACTAGAAGAAACAAAAATTTATTGACCAAGTAAAACACTTCATGGAGATCAATGGACACCTCTACAAGGTCTGCACCGATGGCCTAGTTCATTGGTGTGTCCCTGATGCTAATAACTGCGTGTTCTCATGAAGGTCCTTGCGAAGGCCACTATGCTAGGAGATGCATAGCCATTAAGATCTTGATGGAAAGGTACTATTGGCCAACAATTTTCAAGGATGCTCATCAATATGTCCATTCATGTGAACAATGCCAACAAGATGGTAAAATGAATGCTTGATTGAAGGAACCTCAATAATGGATTCAACCACTAGAACCCTTCGACATCTAGGGCATTGACTTCATAGGTTCCATCACGTCCATGTTAAATAGAAAGGTATACATCATAGTCGTTGTTGATTATTATACGAAATAGGTAAAAGCAGTAGCCATCATCAACTATACATCTTCTACTACTACTCAGTTTGTACAACAAAATGTTGTAAATAGGTTTGGTGTGCCACATGCATTAATTTCTGATAATGGAACTCACTTTATAGGCATTACCTTTTAAAAGCTAATGCAATGCTTGGGGGTTGAACATAAATTCATAACACCCTACCACCCCCAAGCCAATGGTCAAACTAAGGTTACCAATAGGAAAATCACAAGGATTCTAATAAGAACTATTAACAAATATAGGAAAGACTGGAGAACAAAACTTAACGATGCCCTTTGGACTTCTTGCTCAACATGGAAACTTTCTATAGGCTACTCTCCCTATAAGCTTATGTACAAAAAATTACCAACACTCCCTATTCAAGCTGAGCTTCGTACACTTTCAACAGCTTGTGACCTTGACCTTTACTTAAGTCTAGCATAAAAAGAAAGATTGATGAATCTCAACTTGCTAGATGAAAATCAATTGATAGCCTTATCATCTAATGAGTTACACAAGGCCTACAACAAAAATGTCATGACCTTAAAATTAGGAAAGTCAAATTTCAACTAGGAGATAAGGTCCTCTACTGGAATCTCACACATGTATCTCAATGAACTAAGTTTTAGACATTGTGGAAAGGACCTTATATAATTTATAAAAAATTTCCTTCTAGGGCCATGTACAAACCTAAGAGCTTAGACAAGAAACAATTGGTCAACATACAATAAGTCAAATCTTTCCATGAGAATATGCCAGCAAATACAACAAATGCCTCATTGAATGGACAATTAGGATCAATATTTTTAATCTCCTCCTTTTAACTCAGTCATGGGGGAGATGGCCATCCATGTTAACTATATAAGTGGCTCCTCAATTTTTTACTATTTTTGTTTTACACAATTTTTTTTTACAACTTTTTGTTTTACACATTCTATATTTTACATCTTCTTATTTTCATGGTATTAATCTTCCCTAATTTTTCTTACAACATCATTAGTACATTTGTTATTTTTTGAATATTTTACATTTTCTTTTATATTTTCTGTTATTCTAGTATGATTTTCTAACTTTTTGTTAAAAAGTGCTAGGCATAGTGATAATTTTTTGCTTGATGGTGGTATGTACTATTTTGTTATTTGATTGTTGGTATCTAGATTCTAGCTTTGAATTTTATTACTAATAACAAGGACATGGTTTCCTTTCATGTAATGGGTAGTGAGTCCATAACATCCACCCATCCACAAACTCTATGGTTTTTCTTGTTCTGGAAATGTGTAGCCCCTTTTTCATTAATAAAACTATAATGAATTTGTGAATTTGATATTTTTCAGAATTGGAAAGGATTCAAAGGTTTGAATAGGGTGTGACTTCAAAGGGATTCATATTCTTTATGCTTTTCTACTTACTTGGGTGCATGTATGCTTTCATGAATTTCTTATCGTTCTGTGTTGACCAATCAAAGGAAGTTGAATAGGTCTTTTCATGGTGTGGCTCCCATTTAAAAAATAATAATGGAAATTCAAAGCACACCCCTTAGACATAATAAATGAATAAGTCTTTGCATGGTGTGATTTCCATTTCAAAAAAAAACCCAATGGGAATTCAAAGCATATCCTTTAAACAAATAAATGGACTACAAGCACTAGTTATGGGACTAGAAAGACATGTTACCCATGCCTAATGGTCCCCTCTAAATAAGGTCCTTCCTCACTTCCTACTTCTCTTTTCTTCTCTAATAAGGAATGATGGTTGTTCTGTGGGAACACTCTTACATCTCAAGGGGGTGGAGTGGTCTTAGAATGATAATGCGAAGTCAATGAATGTGGTTGGTTTCTGTCTAGACTAAGGATAGATCTTATCAAGTCATTTAACCATAAAATTCACAAGGAACTTCATGTGACCTTAATCAGGAACTCTATTCCACTCTCTCTCTCATCCATCTATGCTTTCCATGTCTCACCTCACTGCTAGTTTCATGTTTTTGTTCAATGTCCTGGTTTGATGTGTCAAAATTATTAGGTAGTTTCTTCCAAGTTTTTGTACTTAACCTTTCATAACCATTAATCATCCATGGAACCCACAAAATCCTCAGTTTAAATTTATGCAAGGGTAATAAAAGGCCTATGCCTACTTTGGGGAGGACCCACTTGCATATCTTTTAGTTGGGTTAGTTATGTTCTTTATCCTTAGGCATTCTTACAATCAAATCCTTTTGTTTACCTCATTAATAGCATCTAATTGTGCACATCTTCACAACATTCTTTAGTGAACTTTCCTTTTTATCATTGTGAATTCATACACCCTCTTCAAGCATTTCATCATATTTGAACTTTTTCAAATTTAATGGACCACTTATCTATCTTACCCTATTTGTTAGTCTTCCTGCTAACACTCCTAAAGGAATCAATCTACCTCAATCACAACATAGTCGAGTGTAACCACTAATAAGACAAGGTACTTACCAGCTATGTGTTACACATTGCATACTAATTTGTGATTTTTTTGTGATTGCAGTGGAAAGCATGAACAAGAAGAAAGACTATCTTCACCAAGGATGATGCAGTAGTACCACACAATGCAAACCATTCATGATTGTTGGATCTTCTCTCTTGCTCTTTAACTGTCAAGAGGCATTGGATGTTAGTTTTATCCAAGGTGTTCACTTCTCTTATCATGAACATCCAATTTTGTAAAAGATTGTAAATCTATACACTTGGGCACTCAAAGTCTATTGTTCCACCTAAGTTAATTTGTATGTCAGTCAATAATTTCATACCCTCCCAATATTTTGTAAAGAACTTGTTTCTTCTCTTCTTCACTAAAGGACAAGTTTTCATTCAATCATGGGGGTATGATGAGTCATCATTGAATGGCTCTGATATTAGATATTTGATATAAGAGCCTTGATATCGAATACCTAATGTTGGAGCCTAGAATGCGATGTCAAATATCTAATATCACAGGGTATATGCCAACCTATAAATATAGCGCTTAGGCTCATGATTTGGATATTAGTTTTTGTCATAGCATAGGGAACCTCTTACAATTTGTTTTCTCTAGAGTTAGAATATTTTCTAAGTGCCCACAATAAGAGTTTGAGTGTGTACAGATCTTTGTTCAAACATTGATGTACCTAAGCAAAATAGTGTGATAAGAATAAAAATGAACTCTTTAATCATCCTTTCTGCACTAAGAATAGATTAATGTTTTCTTGATGCATTTAATATTCATGTACTTTATTCTCATGTACTTCACTTTAATGCATTTTAATTAAGCAATTAATTTCTAGTTATTAATGAACATAAGCATGACCACCTCAAGTATACATGTAGCACTTGATAACCCAAAAACACTTAATGTTTACTAGCCCAACAGCGCTATATGTGTTCAAGATGTGTCTGGAAAGTGGGAACGGGTACTTGTGTTAAGCTAGTTAGGCAATAGATAAACTAGATCTTAAATTACTCCACCCTTCATTCTTGTTGCAAGTGATTAAATTTATAAAACATAAAAAATGATAAAAATCATGTGCCTCAATTACACTTAAACCATATCCTTGAGCTTCACAAGGGTAGTTGAAAAGACAACGAATGTTCTCAACACCCCTTTCACTTCCTAGAGAATTAGTGCACTAGAGAACTATAGGTCCATAGAATTCAACCAGATCACATGTGAACACCTTAGTAATTTGTATGGTCGGGTGTAGGGGTACCTCGCTGCTCATCACTAAGTCTAGTAGAGCCTTGCATGATGAATTTCTAGCTACTTGTAAATAAATCAAAGGAACTCCTAGATTTATTCTTTTCCTATGAAGTATCCCTACCAGAATCCAATCTAATACTATATTTGTTAGTCTAATAGTTTGAAGTTCCTAATTTGGTTATTTTGGAAGCATGGTGTTGGTAGGAGGATCTATCATAGGAGAAACTTGTCTCAATGAAGTCCTAATTCTACTAGCCTTTTTTAGACTTGTCTTGAAAAAAGGATGTTTTCTTGATTTTTCTTTAGTATCATTGGTATAATCCTCTCTTTATATATCCACTACCCTTATATCACTTCTTTTCTGAGGTTGTGATGGTAGTTCCCCCTACATGGCAAATGGTGAAATTGGTAGCAAAGAATTAGAAGGGAGATTTGATAGGCTAACCACTGCAGATGTGCATAAGGACTATGATCCATCCTTGGAGTGGTAGGCCTATAGTATTCTAGTGGATAATAAGGAGAAGAAGTTTGGACTAAATCATTCCCTAGAGATATTGAACGTTGAACGTAATATCCATAAGGGTGTGGTTACCTCTATGGATATTGTTGCCTTGGTAGTGACATTGCTCATGTTTGTGGTTGCTACCACTGCTGGTGGTATTGCTCTTGTGATTGTGGGTAGGCTCCTCTTGGGTAATATGTTGGTTGGAAAGGTTGCCTTATATTACCTTGAGGATATGGTAGCCTTCTGAGCATCTACTTTTTGACAAAGCTTGGATTGAGTGCATATACCCCAGATTCCTATAAGCATACCATGATAGGAAAACATTCCTTAAGATGTTCATATTGGCACACCTTACATCCTTCCTCTTCCTTTGAACTGAAGTCAATACATTCTGCCACTGAAGCAACTTTTCCTTTTTGTCCATAGTTTCTTTTCTTTCTTTTTTCCTTGCCCTTATTGGGTGCTTGTTTAGTCTTCTCTTTCAAAATATTTAGGGCTATAGCAAATTTTTCATCCACTAAATCTCACATTTTCTCTACCTTAGTTGCTATATCATTTACCAATTTTTGGATAGGTAGAGTCTTTTTCTAAATAACATCTTCCAATATTTCATCCTCTTACTTGTTACATATCCACACATTGCATTTCCTTATTGATGGATCTTTGTTATACTCTTTAGCTAACTCTCTCTTCTTTAGTTTTCCTTCCTCTTTTGCTACTTGATTAATTCATCTTTGAATCTGATGGGCAGTCATCTCTAATAGTCATCCTTGGGTATAAAGCCCAAGGGTCTTTCTAGTTTTGTTCCTCAACCCATCTACTATGTGCCTTAGTTGTTCCTTTTGCAAGAATCCATGGCCTAGACATATGTGTAGTAAGGAATAGTATCTACCCATTCTTGCATCAAGGGATTCATGTATCCCTTGCTTCCATCCTTGGATCTTCATTCTTAAGTTTAACACTTATGAGTAAGTCTGATATTTATCATTG
Organism: Gnetum montanum; assembly: GCA_015680685.1. NCBI lineage: Eukaryota > Viridiplantae > Streptophyta > Gnetopsida > Gnetales > Gnetaceae > Gnetum > Gnetum montanum. The sequence continues at coordinate 126,396 of MNCI01003588.1, read as the reverse complement.
AATAGTTCTAGCATGGTATTTCATCTTTGAATTGATTCTAGGGATCTAGCCAACTCTTTGCCTCCTTAATGAGTGTTCTTGGAAACAACTTTACTTTTTTCCAATCACTTTCAATGTTTTGGAGGGCATAGGAATCATGGTATGCTTGAAGGTGGTGTTGTGGATTTGCATTGTATTCACCCTCAAATCTAGGTATGTTTTTCATGTCTGGATGCTTAATGTGATTGTCCCTTATGTGCCTTATTGGAATGTAGACTACTTTCTTGATGTTTATCATATTGCAAGTGGCCAATAGAGTTCCTTCATAGTGATTGGGTCCGTAGGCTCTATTGTAGTGGTGACCCCTTCTATGTTCATAATGCTCCCTTTCTTCATGTCTCATCCTTTTTCTTCTTCATTCATAATCATCCTCTTCACTATCATGATATCTTCTTATACACTCATGTCTCTCATCATCCCTTCATCTATCCCTATCATGGTCTCTGTATCAACATTCCCTCTTATCAGACTCTACAGATGAGTGTGAGGAGGTGGAGGAAGTAGTTGGAGAATAATGCCACCTAGTTCTCCTTTGGTGACTCCTTGATTCATTCTCCTTTGGCTTGTCAAAAGCTCTAGGCCTTGAGCTCTACCTATATCTTGACTCTTTTGCATTCCTTCCAAGGTCCTCTACAAAAGTTGAATTCAGCTTTGTGTTGATAGGATCTTCAATGTGTATAATTGGTGTGTGAGAGTGGGATCTCTAAAGTTGATAAAATTTATCAGCTTGGAATGGGGTATCTTTAATTTCCTCTAGGAAAATTATCTGAGGGACTTTCTTTTCCTTCTCTTGTTCATGTTGAGCTTCCATAATAGCATTTCTTTTTGCCTATGCCTTTGTTGGCTGGTGTAACCTAGTCATGTCCTTTGTGACTCAATATTCTTCCTATTCATGACTTCCGTTGGCCTTCTTGAGGGTTACTTAAGACATTAGTGGTATGAAGCATTTTGGTGGTAGGACTATGTTGCCCTACATATCCCTCCATTTGAATTGATCATCTTGGTGAAGGGTGAATGTAAAGTCATGATAGTATGGATCATTGTGAGCATATGAAACTCTCATTTACATTGATGCACTCCAGTCCTCATTATCATATTTTCTGTCATGACTTTTCTGTAGCTCTTTGGCATGTGACATCTTTTCTTTCTATGTTGAAGCAATGTTATAATTTTGATGCTTACTTATATGTGTGTGTTAGTAAGATTGATTAAGAATATAAATGTAAACTTTTGTAGCTTATGATACAACGAACTATGTAAGATCAACTCTACCATACAAGTCACGAGTGGAGCATCCAACACTCTACCGTACAAGTCATGAGTGCTCATGCATGACTAGATCATAATTTGCAGATGGACAATGTTATTATGCTAAAGGTTTATATTAGGTCCGTGATCATTGTCTTCCTACTTTAAGCTAGTGAAGTGCAAGTGTATGGTTTAGCTCTTAGTGAGGCATATGATCAACTGATGTTGTTAAGCCTATTTTACTCCTAGGCATGAATATAATGAAAATGAAGTAAAATGCTAAGTCTAAGTACTGACAAGAATGTAAATCTATTCTAGCTTACAACAATGAGCATCCGACGTTGGTTTACTATACACACCTTGGGCTTATGTAACCGTTATTGGGTTACCAAGTGTTATGCTACTGGGCGAACCAAGCAGTAACACTACTAGGATTACCAAATGATTACACTTAAGCACTCGAAACTAGTCATACTCATTCCACTTTACTAATGAACAAAGGAAAGTAAAGTACTTTGAAAATATAAAGAGTTAACTAAGTAAACATGAAAATTAATCTAAGTGAAATAGTACAAATAAGTGGATGCTGCAATGATGAGAAGCAATCTTGATCTTTATTTTTTGTCATGAATTGTGCCCAAGTACATGTCACTCGAATAAAGATTTTGCCCAACTGCTAAACATCACACTGTGGGCATTCACTCTATTGTTAACTAAGAAAACAAACTACAAGAGTTATGCTAAGGGTGGAATGGAAAAGTTACGAATTATGTGACTAAGTGTCAGTATTTATAGAGTTGCACACATCCCAAGACATCACATCAATGATGACGTAGCATAGGTTACAACATTGTTGCTATGATATCATAGATATGATATCGTAGTGCAACAAAAATCAACTTTATCAAACACCAATGATAGGGGTCCTATCAATTTTAGACTAATAGGATTTATCATACAACATGCAATATGATTCAATTGTAAGCTTCGAAGACAATATTTAGTTTGCCAAAAACACTTGTATATATCATTATGTTTAATAAGTATAAAGGAGATTATAGTACATATGATATAAGTAAAAACTTGGGTTGCCATGGTGGAAGATAGAAAAAATATTTATAATTTTTTATTTTGTAATTTTTTAAATGTATTTTGGAATTATAAGAAAGACAGGAATAATAAATACATATGCATTGCAATCCCTCTTAGGGATAGGCGCAATGCTTATGTTGCAATCTCTCTTGGGGACATGTGCAACATCACACATGAATGCAATAAAATGGCTCTTAGTCATAGCCTCAATGATCCAACATAATGCTATATAGTTATGACATCCTTGGACAAGGAAGAATGGTTGTAGCTTAATGAAATAAGAATTAAATAAATATTTTTAGTGTTTTAATGTTTAAAGCATCAACAATGAAACAAGGAAAAATCATAAGCTTTATTCATTATGCAAACACTAGACTCCACATTGACTAAATGGTTTCAAGCTATGTAAACAAGGTAGCACTCTAATAGAGTCTAGCTACACTTGTGAAAGTGACAACTCAAAACACACACAAAATAAGGAAGAAATCAACTAAGTATGAGAGTTTATCTCAGGTATTTATAGTTTTTGCATCACAATGGCAAAGGTTCACTAATGCCTAGGCATCAATAGAGGTCTGTCAACATAGCCTAGGCAACCTAGAAGCATACTGAAAGCAAAGGGGCCAAACCAAGCCTACTAAGGAGGTACATTAATGCCCCTACGTTGATGTAGAGTAATCAACACACCCCCTCTCAACACACTTTGCTTGTTAACTCTAGATGAAAGCTAGAATACTAGGAAACATGTTGGAAGGTTCCTAGGGTGCCCAAATGGCATTAGAAACATCTTGGAACCCAAAAAATGCAAAAAACCTAGAATGATATGGAAGGCTAGGATGCACACCTAGAACGTAAAAACCTCAACCATGAACACAAAAACCACAAACACAAGGTGTGAGGGTGTAAGATACTTCTCAAGTCCAAGGCTTACAATCAACTTACAAAATGCCGTCGAACAACTCATCATTTTATGTTTCATTTTGCCATCTCTTTAAAACTTTTTATAACAAATTTCCATTCGAAGATGTTATTGCTATTATTGCTATTTTTATTTGTCAAGTAGAATGTTAAAAACCAATACATTAACTTTCAATGGTAACAAATTAACTTCTAATGCAATTATTGCATATGAAACTTTTGTCTTCACCTTGAATTCATCCAATAAGAACTATTTTTTAAGCTTTTCAATTTGTAAGGAAACATGTTTGCTTAATCTCTCATAACATCATATGGTATTTTAAGTTTAATCATGAACTTTGAACGAGTCCTTAAACTTCACAACCTTATGATAAAGCAAACTGAATAAGCTGGTTGCATAAATTATTTCTTTTATGTTTGCATATTATATATTTGAAGGTGTAAATCTGACGGTTTATACTAGCAAGTTTGAAAACTAAATTGGTAAATCCAAAAGTTAATTTTGTTACTGGTTTTTTTTTTTTTCTTTTTTTTTCCAACTAAACTCACCGCTCAAAAGTTTTTCGAACAAGGAAACTCCGTGGTCAAAAGTTTAGCATGAAACAAATAAATAAATAAGTAATCAGTTTCATTACTAAAACCCACGTACAAAGACAAGGACGTTGAAATCAGTAAAGTAATTTGTTATTATGGATCCACAGTTAATAAATTTCGCAGGCATAACACCAAAGCTACCGGTCCCTCCTAGCAGGTTTGATATCAAGGTCGAAGCATCCTCAACGAGGAAGTTAAAATACAGGATAATCAAGTTCCTCGAAAGAAATTCCCAAGAAGAAAAAGGGTCAAACTAATGCCAATAAGCTGGAATAACTAGTTTGCAAAAACACCCTCCGTTGGAAAAAGGCAATTGAAACAAAAGTCATAAAAGAAACTATTAATATATAATATATAGTCCACATATGTTTGAGTTATCATCAATGTAATAAGACGTTGAAGACAGTTCCATAAAAAATATTCAAGGCTTTGTAAACATTCTGCATTTCCGAATCTAGGATTACTGCAAATGCTATGCGCCATTTCAAAAGTTTGTACCGACAAATTAATTGCAAAACTCATTTAATAAAGAATATAAAAATAAATCAATGTTACATTGTCAAAATTTCAGCATCAAGATGGTCAAAATTTTTACCAATTATTGTGGGCAGTATATAGAGGGATTTCAAGAGATCTCACACAAAAAATGCCGTTATTAAACTCCCTAGCTTTGTGCTCGCCTTTCCTTGGCAACAAGCCAGCCAACCACATGGAACCTCAGTGACCATTTTAAGTTGAATAATAATGGGAGAAAAAATGCAAAAGAAATTGATTTTAAATTTTCAGAATGACCGTAGGTTCATCGGTATGTATCGCTGCATATTCACATGCGGCTGGAGTCCCTTCCAAAAACAAACTTCTTTGTCCAATCAAATACCACCAGTGCCCTTGTACGCCACGAAATTTGTTTGCTGGATATAATTCACAGGCAAGAAAACAAATAAATGGCATGAGCATTGGAGGAGTCGTATTTTGAAATATTTTTGAACATCCAAATTTTACATTCGAAGTACCTTGCATACACCGAGTACCAAAGCCATTGAGTGCTTTTGCCAATGGAAACCCAATCGCCGGGCAATTCTGCTGCAGTTTGCTCACCTCCTAAAGGAGCAAATTGGCCAAGATGTTTATACCTGTACAGTAACCAAACTTCAAAACTTAATTGGGCTTTTGAAACCTAACCTGGCCATATTGTTTAGGAAACCCATACAGAAAGCCAATATGTTCTGTTGCATCTTGAAGTCAAAGAAAGAAATAATAACCTCATTATTGATGGACATCGGCAACTAAAGTTCAATACATGCATATACGCTGACTAAACATTCATCAGCAACTAAAGTTCAATACATGCATATATGCTGACTAAACATTCATAACATATGCGAAAATTATTTCTCGGTAAGAAATAATTTTCAATTCTCTAGTTGTCTTCTCTTTTCAACTCATTAACAAATTGTATTATAATTAATCTAAAGCTAAACACAGGAAACCATTGGTGAAGTGTTTATAATAACAGAAAATTTCCTTGCTGGTAGCATTAAAGAAAGCTTTCAATTATGAGTCGTGTTTGCCTTGTAAAGAATCTAAAATTTCTAGAATGCAAATCCAATTTACAAATTGTCCGTGATTCAGTTCATGGTCACTGAGGATCTGAGGCATAGTTCACTGGGTTAAAGCATGCGCCTTCTGATATGTAAGTCACAGGTTGAATCCTAATGGGTATGCTGAGAAACTTCCGACATGGGGAGGAGGATAAAGAATAAAGAATCTAAAATTCATAGAATGCAAATCCAATTTACAAATTGTACGTCATTCAGTTCATGGTCTGTGAGGCATAGCTCACTTAACTAAAGCATGTGGCCTGTGATCTGTAAGTCACAGGTTGGATCCCAAGGGGTATGCTGAGAAACATGCAACACGAGGGACAATACTCGGACAATGGTGTCAACTTCTTCAAACACGAACACACACACACATTATACTTTTGGTTTTGCACGTAATTTCGTGGTTTGCCAACTAATAAATTATTAGTTCATGCTATGGCTGAGGCAGTCTTACCCTTAACGCCAAGGCTTCAAGCATTAGAGTATAAAAACATCCCCGCAAAATTTGAACCCATGACATGGAATTTCTAGTCCACATTTTCATGCCCACTCAAGCAACATGTAGTATCAGTAATGTTTCATTTTAATGTTTAGACACGGCTTACTGAAGAGTTGTATTCGTAACGAATTTACAAAATAAGCCATTGAAAACTGAATTCTTTTAATAGATTTAAGTCAAAAAGCATGGTCTGGAATCATACTGAAATGGACGGAACCGGTGACGTCCTTCACCCCTCACACGTACAGGGCCTTCAGGATCCAGTTCACGTTTTTCCATGTCATTAAAACATTTAGCAAGATAATATCCTTGTTGAGCAGCGACCTGAATGCAATGCATAGAAGAATGAATAAATAGACACAATGATAGGACCTTATCAATAAGGACAAGAAGTTAGTGGTAAGTGAAAAACCTGGGCTGTTGCTGGTAACGCTTTCATTTGAGAGTCAACCGCACTCAGAGCTCCCTTAAACTGTTCAATATTAAGTTCAATTTTCTTCGCTTCCTCACTTTTTTCTGCGTCCTCAAGTAGCTTTCTCACATCCTTCATGCCCTTCTTTTTCATATAGATATTTATTTGAGGATATCTTTCCTTAATGTCTTTGAACACGCTACTAAATTTCTCAACAGTTAATGTGCCTGAATTATCTTTATCTGCCATTTTGAATAAGTATGCAATATCTTCCTGCAGATTTTCCCAAGGAAAAAATTGCTTTATATCTTTTAAAATAAGTTACATGTGTAAAGAGTACTGCTACAAATATTACTAGATTTTTCACTAAACAATACACTTGTATCTTCAAGAATGCCAAAACCTTCTATCGTTCCCATCACCAGAAATACTCACGTTGAATTTTGACATTGATTTTGTTCCATATTACACATAATGAGCATTAACTACCCCTTTGATGCCTATAGAATTTTCAGCTTCAGATAGCTGAGATCTTATCACAGAAAAAAACTGGCACGAAATTTTTGCTTCAAGCAAATGCATGACAGTTAACACTAAAAGAAATGCAAATGTTATTTCAAATGGTATGCAGAAATGAAATTGCATGACCAAAAATAAAAATTACAAAAAGAACAAAACAAGACAGAATAATTTGATATGTACTATTCAAGAATGAGTTCATGTATCAGCCTTCATAATGCAAGACGTGTTTTAATTTCACAGTTTTAAAACTAATTTATATAGGTTCCACATTTTTTTCTAAAAAACAATATTTATAGAAGCCTCATGAACATAAAAATTTCAAGTCATCATCTAGAAAAAGCCTGCAGTATGTATGCCTTAGGCACTTAATATGCATTTTGTCCAATTCAAACACCTAATCATTTCAAGGCAAGTAAATAATGATATGATGTTCACCAAATTCATGTATCAAAGATATCAAAAACATGAATCACTCCTTAACATAATTCTTCAGTCTGTTCTTACCACTAGTTTTCGCTGGTCTATTGATGCACAATCCCCAAGAGCATACACATTGTCACATCCCTTCACTCGAAGCCATTCATCAGTTGCTAAAACTCGTCTGCCATTCTGCATTCATGTATAACAGGAATCACATATTACAGATGAGTTTCAAAAATACAGTGCATATGCTGAGTATATGTTATTTGAAATACACTGAGAGTTGATTTCACAGGGAAAACCAACAGTATAACAAAACCATTAAAGGGAAAACCTGTCCAATATTCTTCATAAACTGTGAAATGACAGGGAGGGTTCCAATTCCTGTTGACCAAACAATCATGCCATAAGGCATGGACACTAACTCTCCATTTGATTTCATTCGAATGCAATCAGCAGTGACTTGATTTACTAGACAACCTGTTTTTAAGTTTATACCATCCCTGTGAAATTTCTCTTCAGCAAACTTTGTAATTCTCTGATCAAACCTGAAATAAAACAAGTTCAAATAACAGTGACTTGTGTGAGTATAGAAGACTCCCGACTATTACATGAATATTTGCGACAGGGAGGACTAAAAATCCAATGTGGATATGTTCAAACATGCACATGTAAACTAGTACAAATATTATTTTGAATACCAAAATTTCTTTCAAATAAATCAATAAATAAAATAAAAATCAATGACGTGCAACTCATTGGTTAGGACTTGTAACTTGGATCCTACAAGTTACAAATTTGATTCCAATGGGTTATTTGCAATACAATGCTGTTCCATGAACATTCAACGAAACATTGTTGATAGATTTGAGAAATCATTAACCTAATGCATTTACAAATTGTCCTTTATCTGCTCTAGGGTTCATTCCACTGCCTATAAGTCACGGGTTCAGGCTTCAAGCCGCATGCAATCAGAGATTCCATTCTTATCCCAATTGCAGTGTCTTGATGTGCCACATGCTATCTATATTTTATATATTTACGGTTAACGTTGTTCCTAAATTTCATGCTGAATTTTGCAAATTTCTAAGCTTTGCTTGTACATATTCTCTTTTATGAAACATCATTCAAGAGTACATGGATGCACTGATGGAGAAGGGCTCTAATCCCATTGTTCAGCCACTTGTAGAATCTCTTCGTGAACTAACAAAATCAAAAACTCATGTTTCCCAAAGCCTATTCCTAACGAGCAACAAGAAGACTAATTTTTTGACACATTAACTGACATGACATGTTGATGTAAACAAATTATTTAATGATCTTATGTCCCAGCCCCATATCCATATACAAGACAATGAGGTGGATACATTACCATATATTACATCTTAACATATATATAAAACAGCTAGGGGAAAAAGAATAAGCCATTGGAAATCCTTAAAGGTTGTACATTTAAACATGTTGAATGATTTTTTATCAAATTAATAACAAACTAGAAAATGAAAAAGGATACGCAATATCATCTTCCAAGTTCTTAAGATTCTATAGATAAAGAACCTTGTGGTCAGTGCTTGAAAATGCCTTTTCTACATTTTTGGGACTATTTGATTTCAGAAACCCGTTATAGTGACATGTGACATAAAGAGATAGCTTACATGTTCAAAATGTGGTCTGCTGCTTCAATGAGAGTGATCTTGACAAAATCCTTTAAATTAGGATACAGCTTCAGGAGATCTTCATAAACATAGTCATGCAATTCTGCTGCGAATTCCACTCCAGCTGGCCCACCACCAACAACTACAAAATGAAGAATCTGCTTTTTCTCTTCCTCAGTTAGACTTGGCAAGTTTGCCCTCTCAAAGTTATCTACTATATTTTTGCGAATCCTTTGCGCATCTTCTATTTCCTGTACATACAAATTCACATGTTTCAGTTGAAACTGTAAGCCTATGCATAATGTAAACTTGAATATGTATTGGATCAAAAATGGATTTCTGATAGACTTCTCTAATGTTCATTTAGTTGATTAATTGGTTCTTATCCCCTGTTTACATCCGACCAGGATAAGAGAGGAAGAAGCCCATAGCCTTCAGATATAAAGACTAAAACAACTTTTAGGCAGTTGCTTCCAGACAACCTAGTCTTTAGTGAAGGAGTTGAGCACATACCCCTTGTTTTAAGTATTAAGAGAATTGACCATTCTGCTTGGTCACAAGAAGTACTCTTCTTTATTTAATAAGTGCCATTTACTCACTTGTTGCTGAAAAAAAATTCTGACGTACCTTCAAAAAGTGGCAATTCTCAACTACCCCAGGAATATTAAAGGTATTTGGTCGAGCTCCTACAGCAATAACCAGGTAATCATAATCCAAAGTGAAATTCTCCTTCCCTTTTGGCACAAGATCACTCCTTGCCTTGCAGGCTATTTTCTTTTCATTGGCGTCAATATCCAAACACTCAGCTTCCAGGTATTTCACTTGGTCTACTTTCTGCCAATAGTATTAAAAAAATTTGAGAGTTAAAAAAAAATGAAAATCATTTTCCAAAGTTTAAACGTAGAGGGCAATAAAAATAAATAAATGTGTAAAAGCAAACAAACGTAGCCTGTCAAATACTATAAACCTGTAAATCACCCTTTGAATTAAAAAACCTAGTTAACATATCATTTAAAAAAAGAAAAAAAGAAATTACATCCAGGGTTACGGAATTCTATTCATATCCCAAACAGTAAAATCACGTTGTAAATTCGAGCATGGCAGAATGGGCTATCAAATAAAGTTATAATGTTAATGTGGAAGGCATCCCAGCTCCAGCAAATTGATTCATTCATTCATCTTAAATTGCTAGATGTTTCTCATTGATTCCATCTTCCTGAATTCTGCCTTCAAGGAAGGCTTAATACCCTAGGTTATTATGATTGCTTGAAAACTTTTTATATCCGAGAGGATTCCTTCAACGCTACAAATAAGATACACGACTAATTAAAGTTATTCATATGCTATAACTATGCAAAGTTAAGATCTAAGTCGAATCAAAAGCTTCTTATAGATGTTTTATGAATCATAATGCCCAACATACACTCCTTAAAATGAGCTCATTTGCTAATCTAATATTTTTAAAAATAAGCTCAGAAGAACAAAACGCAAAGCCAGAAAAAAAAAAGTTCGAGTTATTCTGCATGGCTAGTCTACTTCAGTAAAAACACAAAAGTATTCTACAAAGAGATACACTGTATTTTTTTAACAAAAAATTTGGAAGTCAAATTCACAAAAACCCCAAAAGGAAGATTACAAATTGAATCATGAAAGTTTTCATATACATCTTAGGATTTAAGGAAAAGAGAAAACATTACTAACAATAGCGATTTGCAGTACTTACATTTTCGACAATCCTACGTATCGGTTCAGCGATACTTCGCGGTTCAACTGATCCATTCGTAACACTTGGAAGTAAAGGCGTGAAAGTAAAATAGTTGCGAGGAGAAACGACTTGAATATTATACTTAGTGGAGTCAACATTTCTCAAAAATGTCGTCCCTGCCCATCCTGTGCCCAACACAACCACCTTCTTCTTGTTTGGGTCTTTCCAGCCTTCATTGATTGTTGTGTCTTTTGAAGAATTAGACTCAGCATACGCAACAAAACCTCCACCACTGGCAAACAACGCACGAAAATCATATCCATGAAAATAAAAAAAAATTTAAGTAATAGAAATTAAACATAACAACCGAATTTTCACATCGCTCTATCTTTAGAAGTTTTGCTGAAGTTTTATTGGCTCCATCTGCAAAAATTTTGCTGCAGAATTATATCTTCCGATATTTTACCAAAAACAATTTTCACAAATTTCAGCCATTTTCAAATCATTTTTCAATCTATCGTCAGAAACTTCGCTGAAGAATTCCATCTTCCGAAATTTCGCAGAAAAAAATCCAATTTATTCTTCAGTTTCATTTGTTTCCCTCTTCAGCTTGTTTTTTTTTTTTTTCGTTTTTAATTTTATGATTTTCTTTCGTTTTTCAGTTTATCTGCTATAACTTCAGAAATTTCGAACAATTCCATCTTCCCAAATTTTACTCGAAAAAATCCATTTGTTCTCTACTCTTTTTTACCCCGTCCTTTAAAAAAAATCCATGTGTTTGTTTTTCAGCTATATTTTCTTGGTTTTCTTTTTTATTCTTCAATTCCATTTCTTGGTTGAACTTATTTTCACAACTTAGTTTCGTTTTTGTTTTCGTTTTTAAGTAGGCCGCTCAGACAGCAACGGACAGTTAAGCAGTTTCTCCGAAACAATCTGCAATGTCAGTGGTAACTGGTAAATTTGCCAATCAAGATTACAAAGGCATTGACCATAAGCAGGCATTAAAGGAAAGAGAGCTTATCGCTGTATACAACGCCAACCTTACAATGCCATATACACTCATGCAATGAAATAAAACAATCTAAAAGAGTAAAAAACATGTTATATAACATTGATGCTTGGACAACTCCATGTAGCTCGTACCTCTTTGATATGTGTTTTGGGAACGTGATTGCCGATGTAACAAGCGACATCTTAGCACGGAAAATGAATGTTTTAAAGTTGTGTAAATAAAACATAGCAATCTACGAGCTCATAGCATTACATCAAGAATAACCAGCTACAACACAAAAATCAATACCCAGCAAGTTCGCTATTACGCCCTGTTTTCTATCTGTTTCAAGGATGTAATATGGATGAAACTGTAAAATCATACCAGAAAAATGGAAATTTTGAAAGTTATTTAAATAGCAGGTTATCAGTTCCCAGCACTACGCAGCGTATGAACGCAAGCAACACAAAAATCAATAGTATACGGCTTAGCTATTATACCATGGAATCCGAACAAAATTAAAATAAAACGCTGACGATTCCCGAAAAATAAAATCTGATTTCGAGAGAAAAAAGCAGAAAGAAGTACGAAGGGACATCTGATCATTTAACAGATTTTGAATGCCTAAATCAAGAAGCATAACATATGTGATATTTCTAAGATATGTAGAACATTAAAACGGTATTCTAGCCTGAATGCAAAATGATATTACTCGAAAAACACCAATAATAAAACTAGTTGAGTTAAAAGATATGATGAATACCCTGCGAGCAAAAGAAGCAAGCTATAATTTTGCAGAGGAAAGCCGGAAGCAGCCTGAGACGAGTATGCCCTGGTTCGACTCACCGCAACCACTGCATGCTTCGCGAACCGAGACTTGAAAGCCGAGAACAACGACATTTTTTCTACAGCGCAGGAGAACCAAACAAACAAACACAATTACAATGATCCTGACGTCTAAAATAAAAACAGAGCACAAAGCAATACAGCAACAAGATCTCCTTCAAATAGAACCTCGCAAACTTTTCCAAGCCTGCTTGGTAATGGCCGTATTCTTCCGTTTCGTGCTTTAGAAACTCCGCGTCGCCCTGCGTCTGCGTGTGAACACGGATAACCTGCAAAATTCGTGGAACCAAAAGGCATTCAACCATTCATGTTACTCGAGCTGCATGAATCCAATCACACATTACAAGACCTGGTTCAAGTCAAACATTTGCAACTGTTTGATCACCTGCTTAGAACTCCAACGAAAGCGGAGCAAAACGCTGTGGACTAAACGACAGGTGGTTAAAAATAACGATTCAAACACGCACGGTCTGCAACAGTGCAGACACGTGCTTGCAAAAGACAGCTTCTCTCTTTCACAACGCAGGCCAATTCGCGGAAAATCAGAACTTCGATTCCGACTCCACGACACAGCACACCGACGCAATGCAATTTCTGTCAACGAGCTGGCATGAATTTGCGAAAGAAAAAGCTTCCAGAAGAAAGAAAAAGCTTCCGGAAACAACTCAACGATTTAGAATTTCTGCTTGACCTGGAATATATATATTCTAAACTCCTTGGAGCACAAGTAAAAGCCTCCATCCAGGAAAGAGATGCAACCAATGGCTGCTGGGGCTCTTTGAATTTAGAAATGTTCTTTTATTTTGGAAGTAGCCAGCCGACAAATAAGCATATGCATACCAGCCTGGTGCAGCTGTTGGACTTTGAATTTAGATGGAGTGCGTCTTTGTCGCTGTGTGTCTGTCAAAGCATGCTTTCGTTAATTAATAAAGGATTCATGGCCATAATTTGGCTGGGACATTCTATTCGTGACGTTTCTTTTTCCCTTTATTTATTGGGGAAATTCGTTGTAAGGGGTTCCAAAACGATAGGATGGTTTGTGTCACGTTTCTTGGTACATGCACAAAATAGCTTCCAAGGTGGAATATGCAAAGAGAACAGACGGAAATATTCTTTCCCATATTTCAGGACAACCATTGCATTTGACGTGGCTGTGAGCTTTGTTTTTTGCGTGGGAGCATCTAAATTGGGGTTGGACACCCCTAAATAACAAGAATTATTAGGATAAGCAATGGTGAGGTGCTTCTTTCTTAGGTTCGAAGGAATGCATGGGTTTGAGTTTAGGTTTTTGTTCATCTATTGATCTTCGAGCAAGCTTATGAAGTAAGATGAGTATTCAAGCTTTAGGCAATGACACTTTTTAAACTTAAATATTAATGGTATACACTGTAGATGAAAGATAGATGCTTTAGTGAGCACAGGTCACTAGCTAGTTGGTTAGCATGCACTACCATGCATTGTAAGGTACTAGATTCAAAGCCTAGTATCAACATGTTACACAAAGCTAAGGGCATTGTTCTAGGCATATTACTAAATATCACCTTATCCTTCAAACAATAATAATAACAAAATAGACAGAGAGAGACAAATTGAAGGATTACAAATTTAAGTTGCCAATTATAGGTGACTCAAGTGGTTAGCTCATTGTCTTGTTATATAAGGGGTTACTAGTTTAAACCATACTTCATGCATCCTTATATTCTCTTATGGTTAGTTTAAAGTATTATGTCTACTATATATCTTGGGATGTAAGTATTGTCATTCTTTTGGATTCCAACCATCTTCCCCCTTTTCTCTTTGCCCAAATTCATGTTACATTTTTGGTGTCATTGATAGGTGACTTAAGTAGTTAGTTCATTGTCTTGTTAAGCAAGGCATTGCCCATTTGAGTCATACTTGAAGCATCATTATATTCCTCTCTCATTCTTCTAACGTCTCATGTTGACAATATGTATTGGGGTGTACTTATAATCATTCTTTCATTTTCTAATTCTCCTTCTCTTCCACATATTTAAGACACTGTTATATTCCTCTATAATTACTCTAATGTATCAAGTTGGCTATATGTCTTGAATTTGACTTATAACTAGCTTAGATATATATATATATATATCTATCTATCAATTGGTTGAGATGATTTTAAAGAAGATGATGTTAACCAAGCCTGGACGAGGTAACTGTTGATGTCAACACTCCCATGCTCTCATGGGGCCATGATTATCAACGTCTCTATCTCTCTCTCTTAATAACCACAATAAAAAATCATGTGAGTAGTGGGCATTTAAAATGTCGAGTGATGGTCATTAATGACGATGGTTACAGTCATTAGTGGTAGATGTTTCAGAAGTTGCGGCGGTTATGGACATTAGTGGCAAACGTTTCAGACATTACGGTGGTTATGGTTATGAGATATCTAATTTTTTGTCCTTTTCTAATCCCTATTTTGTTTTTATTTCCTGAAAATTTCATTTTCTTTGTTTCAAACTTGTTTTATTTAAAATTTTTGTTTCAGTTGCCTTGAAAAATCTTTTTAAAGAATTTTTGAGCTCTTATTTCTTGTTCTCAAAAGCTCATTTCTTGAAAACTTTCGAGTCTCATCACCCATTTTTCTTTAATCTTTTTTTATTTATTGTTGTTTTTTTTTTAAATCCTTACTTCCCTGTCCCATTTTCGAATTTGGGTTTTGGGCAGTAAGGTGGTTTTATTTTATTATGCAATTTTAAGTTTATTTTTCTAAAATCTTGCATTTTACCATTTCCCCTTTTAATTTTATAAGTATTGCAATTTTATACATTTACTTTTATTTTAAAAAATGTCTTTTTTTAAATATAGCATATTTTAGTGTTTTTTTAACCAAAAATTATTATTTCAATATTTTATTTTCTTTTACACAATTTTATAGTTTTATTCTAATAATTATATTTTATAGTTTTGTTTTGTGAGTGAACTTCCCTCTACTTCTAACTGACCAGTCCCTCATCTCTTTGCATTAAAGAAATAACGAGCCTCACATTTTCCAAGTTTTATTCTTAGGGTTACTTGGACTAGGATGGCAGCCAATCAACCCCTAGCTCCCTTCGTCAGTAACTCCTTTAACTTTACTAAATATCACGACATCCCAAAGTCACTCCAAAACATAAATTTGTTCTACGATCCCACAAACCTTTCTAGTGATGCCCACCAACATATACAATGTTTTGAAACCTTACTAGGCATCTACAACATTGTCCAAAATGATGTGGCATGTAAGGTATTTATGACAACTTTCAAAACCAAAGCAACCCAATCATTTCTGATGCTCCCCAATGCCTCCATTAACTCATGGCAAGAGTTTAAAAATAAGTTTTTGACTTAGTTTGACAAATTCACGAGCCCTGCAATCGTGTTAAGTAACTTTACCAACCTAATAAAGCTACATGGGGAAAATGTTAGGGATTATAACCTTAGATTCCTTCACCAACTGGCCTATGTGCCAAGTGAGATGCGTCCACAACCCGATGGCATCCTCAACTTTTACCTCTCTACCATTGACCCATTCTTTGCTTATGCCATCAAATTCAATTCTAATATAATGGAAATACAGGGAACAATGGCTAAAGCTGTGGAGTTAGAACAAATAACCCTTATGAACAACATCCAAACCCAATTCGGAATGATGAGCATTAGTAATCCCATGCAATCTAACTCTCTACCAACTTTTCCAATGGCCAATACTATGTTCTAAACTCACATTCCCCTTTAAATGACTCAACTTACAAATAGTTATTTTCAAGGTCCCACATCTTCTCCATCCCTACCATCTAACACTGGTTTGAATGAGGATCAATCAAAGGCCTTAATTCAGTCCATCATAAACCCAAACAAGGTACCTAATCCTGTTAAACCCACAACTCAAGCTCAAGATCAAATGGCCCAAATATTAACTTCACTTCAAAAACTTTCAAATAAAGTATTTGAATTAAAAAGAAACCAACAACAAGGGTCCTATACAACCAGAAAAGCCTAGTTTATTAGTCAATGATGATTATTGTCACCTCCATAACACTAGGCAACATTTTGAAAAGACTTGTCCCTAGTTTTTTAGCATTATATGGTGACAACACCCAAGGTCAAGAAAATGGAAAACCTCCTTTCATGGTCCTTAATGTACCCCATGAAACTGAGAATGAGGAAGTGCCTTCGTTTGAACAAGTCATGTTTTGAAACCTAATCCACATAATGCTTACTATCATAGATTTACTGACATTATGAACAACCCACAACAAAAAACTAGGAATGACCCTTGTGCTCCTCCAAATAGAAGAGCTCCTAGTCAAAGTAACACAAATACTCAAACTGGGTCATCCCAAACAAACACCCCACAACGATTAAACCCACCTTCTATACTTAGAAGAACTCCACCTCAACAAGAAGCTAAAGATGAACACAGGATTTATGAACTAGTTGAAGATTTGAAGAAAATTAAATCTAACATCTCAATGTATGACCTTTTACAATTTAACTAAATGAAAGAAGTGGTTCAAGAAATAGTTCATAAACCGGAAACCAATAAAGGAAAATCCCCAATCCCTGAAAGGCAAGTTCACTTCTTTGAAAGGTCTAACACATTATTAGTACAAAATGTAAACAATTCCATGATGAGCAAGAAAGAGCAACCTCCTTTCCTAAAAACTCTAATTATTTTAGGAAAGAATGCTCACAATTGTTTGATGGATTATGGAGCAACTTTTAGTGTCATGCCACTTGAGGTATATAAGACTTTAGGAGCAGAAATGATACTACAAATGAAAAATGTGAATCAACTTAATGGGTCCAATGTACTTGTAGTAGGGTCATTAAAAGGAGTGAAAGTGCAACTTAAACAATACCCTATGTTCACATGTTACATAGATATCCTAGTAGTTGACATGTCACCTACCTATGGTGTGCATTTATCTAGGACTTTTGGAGCTAAGTTTGGGGGCTTCTTTAGGTCAAATTTCTTAGAGCTATTAATCCCTATCAAAGGAAAATCTGAATACATGACTATACCTCAAGAACCCTTCTACAAACAAGTAGTTACAACCTTGGATCAACAAAATCAATCTTTGGAAAATTGAAACACTAATCTTTATGTTGGGGTTATTGAGGTTGAACACAGTGAACATGTTGTAAATGACCATGTGAGTGGAACAAAATAAATCTTGTCTCTCATGCAAATCCCACCCAATCCTATCAAAGTCCTAAAGAAGGTAAAGAAATCCATGGATATGCCTTGCCTTATCAACAACAAGATGGATTTCATCTAAGTAATCCATCACCTTTAGGGGAAGATAAAGATGTAAGTAAAACCCTACCTCTTAAAACATTTGAAGGTGAGCTAAATTTTAATGACACATCCATGGAACATTCTCCTAGAAAGGCTATATTCAATGACCCACCAAAACTTAGACCTATCATTAAAACTTATATCAAAGAAATACTTGATAGAAAATGGACAAGTAATTTAAGGTTATGTCTTGATTTTCATAATCATAATTATCAAGAAATTGTTAAACAATGTCTTGACAAGAATTACATTGGTGAATTCTTTAAGATAGAAGACCTAATCTCAGAAAAAGGTAGAACATTTGACCAAGTAAATTTTCAAGGTAAGTTCTCTCCTATGCGGTCAGGCCCATTTCAAATTAAAGACGTCATTGGCCCCAATGTGTACAAGGTTGCTAATGTGCAAAGACATAGGTTACCTAGACATTTTAATGCATTCCATCCAAAGCATTTCTACTTAGGTGCCCCACATGGACACCTAGTAGATTCTTAGTTGCATGTTTTCTTCCTCTTCATCATGCATTTCATTTGTATATAGTCGCATTTGCATATTTTCTTTGCACTTCCATCATTTCTTTCTTCACATATTATTTTGATTTTTTCTTTGCATATGATTTTAATAATCATTATGGTCTTTTGAGTTACTAGGAATTGGATCATTAGAACACAATTTGAAAATATTGTTAGTATAATAATTTATATGATATTTCTTATTACTATTACATAAAATCTCTTTTATTACTATATATTTTAATAATGCTTTGATTCTTCCCAGTCTTTTTCAAGGTTTAAGTTTCTCTAGTTATGTTGGATTATGGAGCATGAGATTTGTGTTAGCTTATCATGTAATCATCACGATCATATGAGCGTAGGATAGGTGTTGTTGGAGAATAGTTAGCCATAATCACTAGGTGACCTTGGAAACCCCCATTTTCCCTCTCATAAGCCCTAGCTCTCAAGTGTGATGATCCATGATTACCTTGTGAATAATGGGGTGAAGTGTGTTCATTTCCACTTGAGAACCCTTAACTACCTAGGAGACCTACTATGATGCCATCAAATTGTTTTGGCCGAGAGGCCAACTTGTCTCATAGGATAGGGGGGAGGGAAATTTTTTTCCCTCCAAGTAATAGGATAGGGGGGGAGGGGGAAGTGGATTTTTTGCCCTCCAAGTAACTCCCTCCACATCATGCGCCACGTAAGATCCCTTGAAATGGAAAAAAACATGAATCAAAGAGCCACACCTTTTTGTATTCCCGTTGCATAGAATGTGAACCAAAGAGCCATAGCTTTTCGTATTCCCATTGCACACATAAAAAGGCCAAACGCAACCAAATGCAAAATGGGAATGGAAATGGGAATGATAATTTCATTTCCATTTTATCTCTATCTCCATCTGCAACTGCTGCTGCAGGCCACCTAGCCCAACCAAACTAGCTTCGATGACACTAGCTTTGGAGCTCTGCTGGAGCGTTGGAAAGGCACCTACAATGGTGACCCATGCTTCAACTACAATAACAAGCTCATCGGCATGTGCTTCTTCAAACAAGATAGCAATAAGGTAGTAGGCCAGTCGGCCCTTGCTGCATCCTCACTTAACACTAAGGGCCACGACATGCACACATCATCAACAATCATCGGTAATGCCGTGGTCGACATCAACGTGCTCAATCAACGACATTACCTGTAGCATGGCTTGGTTTGCACGGATTGCCATCTACAAAGTTTGTGGGACTATGGCTGCTTTAGCTCTGACATCCTTGTAGCCATCTGATGGCATTGACATGCTTTCGCTCTTACTTGGTGACAACCCGTAGCAGTACTACACCAACAACATTGTCATCGGTGCCTTCACTACTGCAGTCCACTACCACATCTTTGTCACTTGCTCGACTGGAAACTCTAGACATGACGCTAACATCACCTCAAATCTTGTGCTCTGGATCATGACCATTGTTGCTAGCACCCTTGACTGTGACTTCCTAGCCATCATGGTGCTTGCCAATGACAACGAGTATGTTGGAACCTCACTCTACTCTAGGGAACTACTACTAGAAGATCCAAATCTCACACTCATCTATGCTAGAAACACCAGCCTTGATGGGGATGGAAATGCAAACTTCTACACCTGTGGTAGCTTGGACCCTGGAGGTAGAGGAGGTGTGAATCATAATACAATTTTTGTTATAATAGCTAAAAGATCTCTTCATTTAGGTTTCTTTTCTTTTCTGATAAAATTTATATATGAATTAGGCCAATATGTTTCTTGAGTAGCTTTTTCAAAATGTATGTTTTAAGCATAAAATTTTGCAGGTAGTNCCAGTCCATCTCTATTCCCTTGGGACTGGTGGAGGACATCGTTACTAGTGTGTGTGGGTGGTCATACCCAGTTGATTTCCTAGTGATACAAGTAAACAATGACAAAGGAAACTTCCCAATAATAATGGGAAGGGCATGGCTAAGTACCATAAATGCATGCCTAGGTATTCGCGATCTTTCCCTAGAAATATCTAAGGAAAACACTTTTGGAAAGATCGAGAAGAAGAAAGTTCCATGCATCACATACAGTGATACAGGGTGTGATTGCATACAGGAATGTTTAACATTACCTGCATGNATCACTAGGAAATCAACTGGGTATGACCACCCACACACACTAGTAACGATGTCCTCCACCAGTCCCAAGGGAATAGAGATGGACTGGTTAGCCAGCTGTAAGCAAATATTGCTCTTCTTTAGTGGAGGTAGGTTCTATGATTTATACATCTCTTGTGATATTAAGTTGACTCCGGAACCTGAGTCCAGAAGAGCTTTACATGGTTCATTCCTAGTGACTTGGAGATAAATTAAAGGACTTCTAGGATTAGAGAATTTCCTGGGAAGATGGCCCTCCTTAATCCAATCAGTGATGGCATGTTTTAACATAACCGTGTGCATTGAGCTCTATTTTTGGTTTGAAGGGGGCTTCGAAGCCTTATTTGATGGAGAAGCGTTCAGAGGCTCAACCGCTTGTGGTTGTGAGAGCTTGGTTGGACTACTGGTGTTGAAGAAAGGTATTCTCTTTGTACAGTTGTCAGAACTAGAAGCGGGTTGAAGGTTCACAACTCTCATAGTAGTGCGTTGCTGTGGTTGAGTGGGGAGTTCCCCTTGCATCGCTGGAGCTAGTGGTAATGGAGCTATTAGTGTGAAAGTTGCAAATGGATTTGGAGGATGGTATGTCTATGGGTTGTCTCTCCCAGGAGAAGGAGTCCTATAATACTCCCAAGCTTGGTAGTGACATTGTTGTGTCACATGACCAACAAATTCACGTGGAGAGATTGGCTATTGCACGTAATAGCCATATGGATCTGGTTGTCGGTAAGGGTATTGTTGCCTTGGTAGTGGCATCCCCCATGACTTTGGGTATTGCCACTATTGGTATTGCTCAATAGGTTGTGGTGGAGTTCCACTTGGATAATACGTTAAGGGTTGGTGAAACTACCTTGGGTTACCTTGGGGATAAGGTAACCATCGGGGTGCTTGTCGTTTGTTAATTCGTGGGTTAAGTGCATACATCCAAGACTCTTGCAGATGTGAGATTACTAGGCAATATCCCTTAGGATGGTCGTATTAGCATATCTCACATCCACCATTATTGTCCATATCAGAATCCACAACCTCTTCGGTGATAGCCATTTTATGCTTACCTTTGTTACGTGTATGGTCCAAATCCCTCTTTTTCTTTTTGTCATAGTCACTACCTCACACCTTAGACTCCTCTACAATTTTGAGAATGGTTTCAAATCTACTATCTAGGGAGTCCCACATTTGGTCTACCTTTGCCGACACTTCTGTTATTAATTTATGGAGGGGCAAGGTTTTCCTATTCACCATCTCCTCAAGTGATAACTCTTCCTCCTCCTCATAGAGTCTCACTCCCCTTTTTGGAAGGGAAGGATCACGGTTGTACTCTTCTGCATTTTCTCTCTTACATAGCTCTCCTTCTTCCTTAGCTACTTGCTCCAGCAATCTATGAACCTGATGGAACCTAAGCTTTGATAATCTCCCTTGGGCATACGTTCCAAGGGTTCTCTTGGTTTCATGCCTAAGTCCATCTACGAGATGGTGTAGTTGATCCTACTGTGAGTAACCATGGCCCAGGCAATGATGTAATAGTGCATAATAACGGCCCATGATAGCATCCAAGGGTTCATGATTTCCTTGCTTCCATCCTTGGATTTTCTTTCGCAGGTTGGACACCTGGGAGTACATTTGATATTTATCATTAAATAGTTCTAGCATCGTACTCCACCTGGGATTCCAGTTCTAAAGACTGGTACCAGCTTTCCACTTCTTTTACTAGTATCCTTGGGAAAAAAATTAGTTTTTTCCATTCATTCTCAATGTTCTGCAAGGTACATGCATCGTGAAATGCTTGCAAGCGGTTTTGAGGATCAGCGTTGTATCCCCCCTCAAATCATGGGATGTTATTCATATCTAACCTTTTGATCCTGCTATCTTTTTGATGCCTTGTGAGAATTCTTATGGCCTTCGTGATATCTAACATGATTCGGGTTTCGAGTAGGGGTTCTTCATGGTCATTTCATTTGTAGCGCCTGTGATGTCTACACAGTTCCCTACTCTTCCTTCTTCTATTTCGTAATTCTCTAGAGTGCCCTCGTCCTTGTTCTCAGCTCTCTCGTCAAGGTTTCTCACCCTTGTTACCTTTATCCTAACAATTAGGCTCCTTATGACTGCATCATGATACTAAAGGAAAGGGTGAATGTGATGATGAAGGTGAAGAAGAAGGAGAACCATCTCCATGATGATGTTTCCTACCTTCTCTTTGGTGGTCTCAGCCCCAATCATGATTCCGATTAGATTGCCCACCCTTATCATGTGTTTGTGTTCCCTTGTTGAACACTTGGTGTTCATGGGGATCAAAACCAGGGTTGTGAACTATGGAGTGAACATTCTGATACACCACCTCCTCACTAGCATTAGGAGGGGAAACATCATTTTGTGGAAAACCTATCAAAATAGGTTCACCACCCTCAATTTCGCTTAAGATGGGTGGAGCATTATGGGGTTCTTTGCCCTTCAATCATGTATAGTATCTCTCCTATTTCAAGTTCCTTTGATGTTGAACTTCTATGGGATGGTAGTCCCTTGTATCATGGTCGCATGCAACGTACTCTACGTACAATTGTGACATGCCTATTCGTGCAAGATNTTTTTCTTTTGATCAACCCTAAGGGTTTGTTCTAGCGTCCCAACAATATGAATGATCTCCTATGTTCTATGTAGCGCACAAACAACTAAGTCCCCAGCAACGATGCTAATGATGAGTGGCGAGGTACCCCTACACTCAACCATACGAATACGAGCATCTCACACATGATCCAGTCGAACTCTAAGGACTAAGTGCTTATGTGCCTTAATGAAACACTTAAGGTTAATCAATTGTTGTCTTCCCAAAGTTACTGGTATTGTCACGGTTGTATGGTTAAGTAAGCTTGAGGTATGTGATTTTATATCTTTTATCTTTTTAATGTCTATGCTAATAGGAAAAGGTGTAGAGAACTAAATGACTAAATTTCATTAATTATTCACTAACTAAGTTCTAATTATCCTAGCACTAGTGTCTATTCCCACTTGTTGCACACACCCTGAACCAGTGCAACACTGTTGGGATTACGAAACGCTACTCGTCACTGGGTTACCAAGCGTTACACACATGCTCAAAGCAGTCGTACTGAGTGCACTTAACTATGAGAGTCAAGGGTTGAGAGAGATTAATTATCTAGGAAAGAATTTAAACATTTAACAATAATTAAATCCTATTTAGCTTAGTCCACATGTTGCAAGGTTTATCAAAAAGTTTGTCTTTATTATCGTACACAAATGTGTGCTTAGGTACAATTTGCTCAAATAAAGATCTGTTCACTTTAAGACTCCTACTGTGGGCACATGGAAATTATTCTAACTCTGGAATGGTAAAACTACTATAGTTTGGCTAAGGGTCTAAGTCTAAGT
Source organism: Gnetum montanum (assembly GCA_015680685.1). NCBI lineage: Eukaryota > Viridiplantae > Streptophyta > Gnetopsida > Gnetales > Gnetaceae > Gnetum > Gnetum montanum. Next base: position 102,529 of record MNCI01003588.1, on the reverse strand, counting down.
GCCTAAAACAGGGAAAGCCACCTCTTATTTATAGACATTACAGCGGGCTACGATATTGTGTATGCGATATCACAGCTCATCAGTTACCATGGAGTAGATGTGTTTAGTTGTTATGATTGTGACTACTTTTTCATTTGCAATATGCATTTTAATAAAATGCAAAAGTGTTAGCATTTTTTCTAGCACATGAAAATTATTAGCCAATTTGAGATGTTGGCCTGACTTTGGTAATAGTTTTAACAATTTTCCCTATTTTTTGAAAGTACTTAAAGAGTTCAAATTTGATAATTTCTTCTTACCTTCTTGCATGCAGTGAGGCCTTTTCTTTATGTACATATTCTTTGATTGATGGAATCTAATGGATGATATGGTTGTTAACCTAGTAAATTTTAAAAATAAGAACTTCTGCACCTCTGGCGGCCTAAACCCTAGAAAAATCTCTGGTAAGATCATGCTGTGATGATCCTAGCCAATGCTAAGGAAAACGATGATGAGCTCTCCACCGATGCACATGTCTTTCCATAATCATAAATAACCAATTATTTATAAATCTCCCCTAGCCAAAGAGTCATTGCAAGGGAGCCAATGATTATATTTATCTTAGTTATTTATAATATCAGTTATATATAATGATATATTTATAATCATAAACATAAATGATTATATATAATGATTATAAA
>MNCI01003588.1:86923-101736 GCA_015680685.1 Gnetum montanum | reverse complement strand
GTGGGGAGGGAGGGAGGGAGTGCATTTGTTGCCCTCCATGTCACACACCACATAAGATCCCATGAAATGGACAAAAACATGAACCGAAAAGCCACACCTTTTCGTATGCCTGTTGCACAGAATTTGAACCAAAGAGCCATAGCTTTTCATATTCCTTCTGCACACATAAAAAGGCCAAACGCAACCAAATGCAGAATGGGAATGTGAATGGGGATGAGAATTCCATTTCCATTCTATCTTCATCTCCATCTGCAATTGCTGTTGTAGGCCACCTAGCCCAACTGAACTAGTTTTGATGATGCCAGCTTCGGTGCTCTGCCAGAGCGCTGGAAAGGCACCTACGATGGTGGCCCATGCTTTGGCATGCACTTCTTCAACTAAGGCAACAATAAGGTAGTAGGCTAGTCAGCCCTTACTGCATCCTTACTTAACAGCGAGGGCCATGACATGCATACATCATCGACAATCATAATACAATTTTTGTTATAATAGCTAAAAGATCCCTTCATTTAGGTTTTTCTTTTTTTGGATAAAATTTATATATGAATTAGGCTAATATGTTTCTTGAGTAGCTTTGTTTGAATGTATGTTTTAAGCATAAAATTTTGTAGGTAGGGGCAGGATGAGGGGTAGAGCCAGAGGCATTCAAGGAAAGACGGTAATGGCTATAGTTGAAGTTGTAGCCTAAGGGAAAGGATCTTCTAAAGTTTCTGTGTCAACAATAGCCTTTGGTTATTGGAATCTCTTTCTAGAAACAAACTTTCTCCCAGTCTTTTTATGTGTGTTTTTGTTAATTTTTTATAGTGAATTGTAACGTGTTAAACATTACATTTTGATGATTTTGTGCAATTTCCATAGTTTCACTTCAAGCTGAGCTCTTCTGTCATCAATACTTAGCATGCCTTCCTATACATTTACATTCCCAATGCAAAAACATTCTGAAGTTTGGTTTTGTTCTTTTTTCAATGCTTTCTGGAGTGACAGGGAATTCTAAAATTGTAATTTTCAACTACTATCTTGAGTAATCTTCTTTTGCTACATCCTTTTTCAATGTAAATGAACATTTCTAAGTTCATTTTCTCTTTATTTCATTGTATATTTTGTATACGTTTTATCATTTCTATGGTCGTGCGTTGAAATTCAAAAGTTACCATGGGGTAGATGCATTCAGTTGTTACGATTGTGACTACTTTTTCGTTTGCAATATGCATTTTAATAAAATGCAATAGCATTAGCATTTTTGCTAGCACATGAAAATTATTAGCCAATTTGAGATGTTGGCCTAACTTCGGTCATAATTTTAACAATTTTTCCTGCTTATTGGGAGGACTTAAATTGTTCAAATTTGATAATTTCTTCTTATGTTCTCGCATGTAGTGATGCCTTTTCTTTATGTACATATTTTTTGATTAGTAGAATCTAATGGATGATATAGTTGTTAACTTGGTAAATTTTAAAAACAAGAACTTTTGCACCTTTAGCAGCCTAGACCCTGGGAAGATCTCCGGCAAGATCATGTTGTGATGATCCTAGCTAATGCCGAGGAAAACAACGACGAGTTCTTTGCCAACGAACATGTCTTGCCATAATCATAAATAACCAAGTATTTATAAATCTTTCCTAGCCAAAGAGTGATTGTAGGGGAGCCAATGATTATATTTATCTCAATTATTCATAATCTTGGTTATATATAATGATATATTTATAATCATAAACATAAATGATTATATATAACGATTATAAATATTTCATCATAAATAAATTCGGTTATTTATAATCATTTCATTATATATATATATATCTTATGGATAATGCTAACCGAGATATAATCATTATGGGTTAGCATTATGAATGAATAAATAATATCTCTAAAATTAAGGATTACGAGTAATATTTCATTATATCTTGGCTTTATTTATTATAAAATGTTTACCATTCGAATGAATCTTATAATCCATAATGTCTCAGATTATAATTTTGGATTATTGCTCTAATTATAATAATCTCATAACATTTATTGGATTCCACAATAATTATAATATAATAATTATGAATGAGGTGTTAGCATCATTCATATCTTATCCATTGTAATAATAATGTTAATATATAAAAGCTCGTGATATAATAATAACATTATTTATGCATTTGTAATGTGATTTTTTATATCTCTATGAACGAATATGCACTAGCTTATATATATATATAAATATATTGGCCGAGATGATTTTAAAAAAATTATGTTAACGAGGTAACAAGATAACTAAAAATGGAATGACTCATCCCTCTGTTTCTCTATCACTTACCCAGTTTAGTTTTACCCTCTTGGTCAAGTTTTCTCTTTTTTTTTTGTTTGTTTATGGAATTTTTGAGAAATAAATCTCTTGCATAAATAATGCTCAAAATGCCATGAACAAATAAAGAGAGAGCAAACTTGACCGAGAGGGTAAAACTAAATTGGGTAAGTGGTAGAGAAATAGAGAAGGGATGAGTGATTTCATTTTTAGTTATCTTGTTACCTTGTCCAGTAGTCAAGCTTCACTAACATCATTTTGTTAAAAAATCATCTTGGAATATATATATATATCTAAGCTATTAATCAAAGGCACATATATGAGGGTTGAATTGCACCATGGGCAAAGTTCTGAAAGGACCATGTTCATTGGCAATGCAACGAATCAGCCAAACTTGTGTTGGAATTCATACCTTAAGAATGAAGTACACCATGGGCAAAGTTTCCTTAAAAAGAAAAGAAAGAAAGAAAGAATGAGGACTGTGTTCATTGGTAGTGTAATAAGTTCTTAAGTGTGATGGGGTTCGGTAGCAATCCTTACCCTAGACTTCATTCCCCATTTTTTGAAAAATAAAAAAAAGATAAAGGCAAATAATCCCTTTTCATCCATTTTTTTTCAATATAAAAAAAAGTTCAAGGAAAAATCCGAAAGTTGTGGCTAGCCACAATCTAATATGAGCATGTCCTCATTATTAAGTTTAGTATGGGTCTTGTGCTCAAAGTAGTCTGCATGCTTTCAACTTTTACTTTGTAAGAAAATTGAGAAAGAAATCATAATTATATTTTAATTATATATAGATATATGTAGTTAAAATAAATAAGTTATATATTTGGATTTTAATTAAATAAGATGGTGTGGTTTGGATTACCCATGTCTAATTTTCTTCTGATTATATGGTTATTTTAATTATGTTTAGTTTACTTTTAAGTTTCTATTTGCTTGGTTTGTGATGTTTGTGATTCCCTACCGATTGCATCATTTTAAAGTTTCTATGGTCTTGTTCCTTGCACTAGCATGCAATTAAAAGTTTTGGGGCTAAGTGTTGATGTCAACACTCCCATGCTGTCATGGGGCCATGATTATCAACATCTCTATCTCTCTCTCTTAATAACCACAATAAAAAATCATGTGAGTAGTGGGCATTCACATGATTGGGTGGTGGTCATCAATGGTAGCCGTTACGATCATTAGTGGTAGATGTTTTGAAATTTACGATGGTTACAAACATTAGTGGCAAACATTTCGTAAGTTACGATGGTTACGGTCATTAGTGACAGATGTTTTGGAAGTTACAGATATAAGTGGGCACTTAATTGGAGAACATGGGTGTTATTACAAAAGAAGTGGTGGTGGTTTCTGTAGTCGTTACATGAAATGTAGGCATTATTATGGATGGTCGTAGTGGCTATAAAACCAAGGAGAAAGAGGGCTCTTTCGATCAGTCTGGGAGGGGCTATCAGTCTTGGAGGGGTAGCTTCCTCTCCCCTAAGCAACAACTTCCTCCTTTCTTTTCTTTTCTTTACAGGCTTCCAGTTGATTTTCAAGGAGGATCCAAAGCAGGAGCCAACAGCTCAAAATTAGATCCTTGTGGGTCTTCTTGATGATAGTAGGAGGGTTTTCTCTCTCTTCTTTCTATTTACAACAATGTAGGCAGTGTAGTCCATGCGTAGGACGTAAGATGTGTGATTTTCTTTTGGCTAGTGGTTTGTCATGGTGGTGCAGACGTGGGTGGATGATCTTCCTCTTTATGACAGTGCATAAAAGGTGGCAAATGGTGGTAGGCTTTGAGGACTGCAGTTGTTGCCTTGTGAGAATTACGGTGGGCAGTCTCTCTTTCTTTCTTTCTCTCTCTCTCCCTCTCTCGCGGTGATCATGGTCTTTCTGCCGAGTAGTGGATACCATCGGCAATGATGGATCAGCAGCGTTAGTAGGATCAGGGAAAATTCATTTCTTTTAGTTACTTATTGTATTTTCAACTTTGAGATAGTTATTCAATTTAAGTTTAGATTCATTCACTTTAAATTTTGATTTCTTTAGTTTGGTTTACTATTTTCAAAAAGCCACATAGCCCTCTCTAGCTGAGACTATTCCCAGGTTTCCATACCCATACAGGAGGCACCCTAGGCAATAGTCTCCTAAAATGAGTTTTCTTTCTTGATGTTGGTGCAACCAAAATTTATGCATCAATAGTAATAAGATAACTAAAAACAGAATTACTCATCCCTCCTCTATTTCTCTACCACTCACCCAATTTAGTTTTACCCTCTTAATTAAGTTTGTTCTATCTTTGTTTGTTCATGGAATTTTTGAGAAATAAATCTCTCACATAAATAATGTTAAAAAATACCATGAACAAACAAAGATAGAACAAACTTGATTGAGAGGGTAAAACTAAGTTGGGTAAGTGGTAAAAAAATAGAAGAGGGATGAGTGATTCTATTTTTAGTTATCTTGTTATCTCATTTAGTAGTCATGCTTGGANAGTGCCTAAAATAGGGAAAGCCACCTCTTATTTATAGACATTACAGCGGGCTACGATATCGTGTCNTAGTGGAGTGGTTTCACGGGCTATGAGTAGAATTTAATTATTTTTTGAAGTCTTATAGTTATCAATTATCATTATAAAGAACATTGTTATAAATGTTTAAATAACATAATGAATTTTTAAATAATGGATCATATCTAATATTTAAATAATGTCCTTTATAATTATAAATATTCCAATTCTATTCTTTGAAAGTGACCTATTGATAAGAGATAATGATTGAGGAGTTCAAAATCATATTCTTCATGAAGACTGAATAGGTTCTAAAGAAGGCATTTCTAGTGTTCGTACATTGGCAACATCTATAGCTTCGTGCATTTGATGAAATGAATTATATTTGTGTTGATGTTGCCTTGCTCAACACTCACTCTTTCTATACTATGCCTATTGTTGATCTTGTGGCAATTGTTCTTCTATGTGTATGATTTCTAGCACAAGTGTTGCTTGAATACTAGGTGTAGGTGCATTTCCAATGTCCTGCAAGAGTAAAACATATTAGGAAAAGTGAATTAAAAATTGAATTAAAACATGTACTAACTTGAGTATGGGTAGGCAATAATAACCTACATTTCTTGTTGATTATTTACATTATTATTGTCAATAATGTCAATCATTCCATTAGATGAATTTCTAGGTGATGAGAGGGGATTCGAAGTTGACGCAACCTAAAAAATATTTGCAATGTAAGTACGTAAATAACATGATAAGATTTGCCTACATTAAATATTTGTTTTGAAATACTAAAAAATGCATAAATAATGTACTCCTGAAATTCATAAAATCTATTGTCATTCTTGCTTGCATTGTTTTGCTTCTCGTTTCAAAAATCGTATCTTCTCCTCTGCACTCATCAATTCTAGATTTCTAGTTTCTACGATTCAAGGTTATCTTCTATCTCAGCCATGTCCATGCCCATTGTTATGACCTCCATGAATTGCATTATTTGTTGCAATAGATGGTTGTTGTAGCTGATCTTGAAGAGATTGTTCTACACCTTCCCTATTAGGACTAATAATAGCAAGATCCATGTTTCTAAAAATGCATAAATTTAAATATTCCACCTCATCATCCTTAAACATGATGCTTAAGTATAATATCTTCCAATAAAATTTAGATTTATTTTCCTACTTAGGTAAATCATGTAATGTTTCTTATCATAGATATACACCATTGTCATTATTGAGAATTTTAGTTTTAAAAGATTTTGGAACTATTATCTTCAAGTCCTTTGGTAAACTTCCAAAGGGGGCATATCTTTGTCTTATTTCACAATGCACTGTCTAACTTATATAAATAGAATAAACCTCATCTTATATTTATGTATTCAATTGAAATCTAGTAGCATTCAAGTTTATGCTTAACCAATTACTTTCAAAATATTTAAGATTTGTTAGCTTACATGATTTTTTAATTTGATTATACATTCAAAAAATCACTACACTTTTCTATCTTCTTCTAAGAATTTTTCTTATATTTTTAAATTTCATTTTTAGCTTCTACCAGAAGTTCAAAGATTCAAATGAAGAGTTGTAATAATAATAAGAGGATCTTTCCTAGTATAATGTTCTTTTTGGTATAATATTATTTGAAATAGGAAACTCTCTATGGTATTTAATTCATGAAATTTTATGGCCTTAGATTAGTAAGCAATGGATTGTAGCTATGATTTTTTTTTGAATGTGAATATTGAACAAATTTTTCTTATTGTAGGAAATTGTCACATAATATAATAGATCTTTTATGGTATAATGACAATCAACAACAATCACATACATTGATGAGTGACGAGGTACCCCTACACCCAACCATACGAATCATAAAGCGTTCACGTGCAATCCAGTTGAATTCTGTGGACTTCGTTGTTTCCAATGCACTAGACCTTTAGGAAGTGAATTTAGCCTTCCCAATTACACTTGTGACATTTTTTGGTATGGTTAAGTGTAACTGAGGCATTCAATTTTTATCATTTTGATGTTTTATAAATCGGTGCTCAAATATGGAAAAACGTAATTTGATTAACTAATCTAAATTAACTAATGTACACACATTTAACTAATCCTAACATAAGTATTCATTCCCACTTTCCATACTTGTCATGAACCCACGTATCTACTGCTGGGTGACCAAGTGCTATGCTACTAGGCGTACCAAACAATAACGCTACTAGGATTACCAAGCGAATAGGTGTTACGCTCAAAGAGGTTGTACTTATGTGTTGATGAGTGGTGAGGTACCCCTACACTCAACCATACGAAACGAGCATCGCACGTGCGATCTGGTCGAACTTCGCAGATGGACTAGTTGTGACACCTAGATAGTTAGCCTTAGATCACAGTTCACTATCTTCCCACCTAGACTAGTATTTCATATGTCACATATGGCTTAGTCTAGATGAGGTGTATGATGTGTTCTAACCTAATGCTACTCCTGAAGGTAGTGGGAAATAATATTAATTAATCTAAGCTAAGAGGAAAAGGGTAAGAAAATCTAATCTAGCCTAAGTACGATGAGCAACCGATTCCTTGATCAAACGTACACATCTTGGACTTCGTGCATGACTACCACTAGGACTACCAAGCATAGATCCTAGGTACGCCACTGGGATTACCAAGCGTAGATCCTAAATACGCCACTGGGTTACCAACCGTAGATCCTAGCTACACCACTAGGCTACCAAGTAGTCACACTTAAATGCTCGTAATCAAGTCGTACTCATTCCACGTTCTAGGAGTTTAAGGGTAAGAGACTAATCGTGATGAGTAACCGATTCCTTGACTAGCCATACACATCCGTAGATGCTCGTAATCAAGTCGTACTCACACCGCGCTATGAAAGCAATAAATAACATTAAATAAATAAACAAATAAATAAATAATAAAGTGAATATTGCAATGATGAAGTAATCTCGATCTTTATTGCCAATCATGTGTGTGTCCAAGTATGGCACACTCGAATAAAGACACCGTACAATTACATTCACCACACTGCGGGCAGACATGGGAAAAAAATATAACTGTGGAGGGATCAAACTGCCAGAGCTTCGCTACTCTAAAATTGGGATTTCGAACAAGGGAGAGCCACGTCTTATTTATAGATATGGAGGCAGACTGCGATATCATGCGATATCGTAGGGAAGACACGATATCGCGGGGGATGCAATATCGCGGTGGACGCGATATCATGGTAGACACGATATTGCAGCCTATGTGTATCGCGTCTCATCATGTGTACTCTAAAACTAGCTTAATTGCTTATCTAACATAGTAATTGAAAAATAATTGATAATTAATTGAAAACATTTAATAAATAATTGGAAACAGTAAATGAATAAATAAAATATCTAATCTATCCAAAGTGCTGCAAGGTTTATCAAAAAGCTCATCTTTATTGCTACACACACTATCATGCTCAAGTACAATAATGCTTGAATAAAGATTTGTACACAATAACTCTTGCTATGAGCACTTAGGGGAAAAAATTCTAACTTTTAAATAGAAAAAATGCAAGAGCTTCGCTACTATTGAAATCTACAGTGCCATAAATGTGGTTGGTAGGCATGTATTTATAGATGATAGACAAACACTGTGTCAATGGGGCCTCGTCAACATAGGGCAAGATGCATCTACAAGGCCTCGTTAACAGAGCCAACCAATGATGACTCATCATACCCCCACAATTGAATGAAAACTTGTGCTCAAGCTTTTTACAAATTTGAGAAGGTATGGGATTATTGACTAACTTTTCTTCAAAAAAAAAAAAAAAAAACTAATTGACTTTGACAAAAAATGGAGTGCCTGGGTGTACGGATCAACACATTACAAAAATGATGGTGTTCAGGATACAAAATTGAACACCATGACACAACTCTTCAAAAATTGGATGACACATTCCTTGATGGTGTGAAGCTTGTTGGAGAAGATCAAACAGTCCTAGGCAATGGGGGTTCCTAAGGCTCTAAAGGACCCTCACTAGCTTCACACACTGGTGGTGGTGGAGGTAGCTGTGATTGTCCTGTTGCTACTAAAACTTTAGGTAAGAGGTAGAAAGCATCCAAAAATGCTCTTATTTTTTCCTCCTTAGTCTTAGGATCATGCATTGTCCATGCAACTTCCCTAATGTGGGTTGGAATGGGCACATCCCAAGGACACGGGATCGCTAGAAATAACTCCTTGGCATTTATGAACTAGGCAATGAACTATTTGCATTCAATGTCAAATGTTCTCATTGTGTTCTTTAGCTCCTGGTAGTCACTCATCCATCTAGCTAGGTTCTCAGTGATGGATCGTTGATCTGTGAATCATCCTTTAAGAACTTTGAGTTCAGCATTAGTAGTCTCAAGCTTTTGCTTGGTGTCCTTGTGGTGTTTGAACTTAGCCTCATATAGTAGATACGAGCTAGCCACTTGTTTCTTCAATTCTGACTGCAGTCATTTGACTGTCAACATTGCCAAGTTTGTGTAACGGATATTGGCCAACTCCATATACTTTGTCATTTTCTTTATCTGCAACTCCTTCAAGCAAATCTCCACTTTATTGTGGGCATCAATCCCATTAAGGATGGGCTATCACATCTCTCTTCTTTACTGAAGTGGTTGGAGGGCTTCATTCACTTTCATCTTTGCCATCTGGATTTTTTTTCATTAATCTCCTTTTGCAAACCAACATAGTCCTTATAGTGATTTTTCACTCTCTCAAATTTGAGAGCTTCATTCTTCCAAGTGGTGATCTCAATGGCAGACTTTTGTCACAAGGTGTGTACCTCCTCCATTGATAGATTTCAATTGTCCATAGCTAATTTCCTTAGTTCAGTATTTACCCTAGCAAGCTATTCCTACTATTGATGAATGAACTCTTGCATTTGATCTCTCTAACCATCAACATTTTGCAAACAATGATTTTGCATGATCAATGCTTCATTCTCTTAGCGCATCTAATTCAAGTCCTTTTTGATTGAGTGTGTTTTGGCTTCTACCATGGACCATTTGAAGATGACCATTACTGCTTCCTTCTTAGCCTTTTGAAATCTTTCTTGAAGTTGTTTGATAGCTTCATCTCTTATCATTGTTGGGCTAAGGATTGCTTATTTTGCAAGTTGGGCATAAAGTTTAGCAACCTCCATGGCTAAGCATTGATTCTTCCCTTGATTCATTTCCAGTTGCCCCTCAAAAATGATGCATCTACCCCTTGCATTCAATAGCTCTGACTGGGTTGCAATGATATTTTCTAGAAGATCAAAGATATCCCAACTTAGTTGCCTAGTTCTTACTAGTCGTTGCAACAATTGTCCATGTTGGGCTATGTTCAATTTCCCACTGACCATGCTTGTAGTTGTTTGCACATATTGAAGTGTAGATATGTCTGGTATAGATGCTGTAAGTGCATTCAATGCTTCAGCTACATGGTCAGCTACAACTTCTACCACTATCTCCTATCCTTGGTGCTACATCACTAAGACAGTTGCCTCTTCTCCTTCCTCTAACTGCACCAAGAAAGTGGAAACATTCCCAAAGATTTGTAGGAATAGATGGTGTGTTTCTAGTGACACTATCACCTCTTGAGCATTGGGATCTGACCTCAAAGGTAGTTGTGTTCTTTGGGCACAAAAAATGAAACCACCTTTCTCCATCTGACTAACTATTCAAGCCACCTCATTAAGGTGACTCATTGCTGGCCAATACATAGATGGATCTACCCCACTCGTTTCTACTTGTTGCTCTTGTTCACTTAAGAGCTATTCTCAAATTTATTGTAGATGCTTAAGGACTACATGGGCCTCCAGTGTTGTCTCTTGAGTGAGTGGTGGTAGTGGCAGCTCCTCTTCTTGAGTGGTCATTGGTATCTTATCCTTCATGATTTTCCCCCATGAGGCCAAGAAAGCATGCCTAAGAGTATCATTAGAATAGTAAACAATGCCTACCCTTTTGTAAAGTTTCTTGATAAGGCATGGAAAGGGCAAGGTTTCCTTCCATGTTTGTTCTCCTTGAAGCACTTCTCAATCTCCAAATAAATCAATTGTGAAAGGTTAATGGGAAATTTTTCACTTAGAGTGGTGCATGCTCAGGTAGAAAAAGTAATCACCTTGCTTGGCCTTATTGTTGAATTTAGGCAACAAGCTACAATCTTGAAATAAATCTGCTCTACCAATGTGGGTGAATCATACTCCGTACGGTCCACCCCTTAGCATCACTGGGTCCATTCCCTTTTTGCCTCAGGATCATCTTTTGTTAATATTTCTACCAACTGTGTTCCACTGTTTGGCAACCCTAGTGCTTGTGCAATAGCCTCTGCTGAGTAGGACACTTGAATTTCCTTGATTCTTACAATGGACCCTAGCCTTTAGCTATTCGAAAAGAGATAACTCTCTCCCATGTACCATTCCCTATTGGACGTGATAACTAGCCACATGGGAGAGGCTTGCAATTGTGTCTTGACATCCTTTGGAGATTTTTACAAAAATGGCTCAAAGTTTATCTCTTGAAGAACTGATCTTTGGATTTCTCAGGACTTGATGATGTCTAGGAAGGCTTGAGTCAGAGTGACCTTAAGCCTTGGCACGAGTCCAAGAACTTCTCCTTGTTGGGATTGTTTGGTAGGCACTTCTTTCTCTAGAATTTTTTTGAACAAATTCCACTTTGGGTTCCTCATGAAGAGGTCCTGTTGCATGGGTTGCCTCTTGTTTTTCTTGGCCTTGTTCTTGCTAGCCCCTTCCAACTCTGGCTTGTTTCTCCTATGGTTGCAAGGGTTCTCCTTCTTGTAGATGCTTTTGTTTGGGCAATAAGACCATGGATTAGCAATTATTATGTAACCTTAAAATAATTTGGATACCTTAACTTTTGAGAATAGGTACACTTGACTAAGTTGTGGTTATGGATGATTTAATGAATTCAATTATTATTTATTTTATGTGTTATTATGAATAATTCATCCCGAAGGTTGTTGGAAGGATTAACTTCAACAAAAGTTGATGTTTATATATTGTTAAGGGTACTAACCCTTTAGGGGAGTTAGGAAAATTTCCAAAAAATCAATTTTTCATTAGAAACCTTAAGGTTTGTGGCCCCAAAAATAAAGATCTTACCTTCAGTAAGTGTAAGATTGAAAAATGGAGTGATTTGGACAAATGGTTTGAAAGTTATGGGCTTTGGAAGGTTTTGGGCTCTAAAAAATTACAAAATTTTCCATGTGTTATGAGCAAATTGTAAAAAATTCCAAAGTGTCTAGCAGTATATATAGTATTTTTGCATTGCATCAATGAGGCCTCGTCAATGTAGTCAGCTACGTTGATGAGGCCTTGTCAACACAGCTATTAACCACCGTTGACTTTGGTTAGACTTTCAAAATACAAGGATTTTTTAATGAAATTGGGATCAAATGAAAGCTTAGAAGACCAAGAATAGTATGAAATCATTAGAAGAGGATGTTGAAGTTCATAAATTTGAAAAAATGGAGAAAAATTGATTTAATGGATTAATACAATGAAAGATTAAGGAGTACTAAGTGGTTTACACAATGGAAAATATGAAATATAGGATTGTAGTGATGTCAAAGGTAAGTAACCTTAACTAATCAAGCCAAAAGCTATGCAAGTGGGTCCTCCCCATAGTAGGCTCATGCCCTTTTTTCCCTTGCATAACCTCAACTAAGAGGTCCATGGGTCCCATAGTTGATTTAATGATCATGACAAGTTAAGGACCAACCCAAAAGAATCCACTCAAGAATCCCAACACATCAGACTAAGACATAGAGCATAACATAGAACCTAGCAGTGAGGTGAATTATGGCAATCTAGATGGTTCATAGAGAAGGTGAAATGGAGTTCCAAATTGAGGTCATAAGAAGTCCATTTTAAAATTTGTGGTTAAAATGACCTAAGAAATTCCATCCTCAAACTAGACCAAAACCATCCACTTTCAGTGACTTCGCATCACCACTCTAAGACTGATCCACCCACTCAAGACACAAGAGTGCTTCCATAAAACAACCACCATTCCACAAAGAGGAGAGAGAGGAGTAGGAAGTGAGAAAGAGAGAGAGAGAGAGAGTATGCCTTAATTAGAGGGAACCTTCAAGCATAGGTGCATGTCTTTCAAGTTCCATAACTAGTGCTTGTAGCCTTTTTATTTATCCAAGGGGTGTGCTTTAAATTCCCATCATTTTTTTGGATGATGGGAACCACACCATGCAATAATGTTATTTGTCTTCTTATCATTGTGTGGTATAGAATGGTAAGAAGTCTATGAAAAACACTCAAGAACTTAAGCAACAAGAAGAGTACAAAGAGTATTGAGTCCCCTTGAAGTCACAGCCTTTACAAACCTTTGGATCCTTCCTAATTCCAAAACTACCCAGGTCACCGATTGATTAAAAGTTTCTTTTAATTGAAGGGACTTCAAATTCCTAGAACAAGGAAAATCATAGAGTTCATTCGGATGTATGGATGACATGGACTCATTACCTATTCCATGAAAAATAAACCATGTCAAAGTCATTAGACATCAGAATAGCATATACCATCATTAGTAAACAGCAATAGCAGCATTAAGCATAAGCCATCATTAGTAAACAGCAATAGTAGCATTGTGTCTTGTGATAATAAAGTAGATTTATTATCAAAAATGAGAAAATACCACACTCAAACAAAAAGAAATAAAATAAAGTAAAATATATAAGAAAGTGAAAAATAATCAAGAAGATTAAAAGGTACTAAAAATGGTATAAAATTAGAAAAATTCAAAAATAAAAAATTTTGTAAAATCAAAAATGTAAAAAATAGAAAGGTAGAAAAACTGAGAGGTTATTGTTGGCACATTTGGCCATTCCATGGAATAGTTAAAATATTTTATTCAAAATTGGAGGAATCTATGGTTGTAAGTAAATTACAACTTTAGTGTTGAAGGTTGATGGGTTTTTTTTTTAAGATTGATTCACTGGTAAAAAAATTTTGATGTTGAAGCCTTTTGGGTACAAGATGAAAGTGCCGGATTATTCCCTTGTCAAAGATCAGAGGATAGTAAAATCAGTAAGGAAGGGAGTATATTATTTATGTGGAAGGCACAAAGTTGCAGGTCCCAGTTGTTAAATTCGGTCGTATCCTTAAGACAACATTTGAAATTTCATGTAAAACAGGAATTAAACAAAAATCAGCAATGCCTCGAATGTTTTGAAAAATTATGCAGCATTAGTGAAGGGAAAAGAAGACTGCGGTGTTACTGGAAAATACATGGCCACTGTAAAATCACGGCCAAGTCAACAAACATCACTGTAGCCGTCGCTCTACACCACCGCAGCCGTTGACGTTGCTGATTTGCTGCTTCAAAACAAGAACAAAATGTTGGAGGCGATCTCAAGGTGCACAGAAACCCCGTACAAACTGCCTCGCGACATTCAGCCTAGCACATGAAACATCTAACGCAGGATATGTTGTTATGATTTCGGTGGTGCGGCTGCAATGATTCTGAAGGTTTCTGCAGGCGGTTTCGGCAGATGCAAATCCATAAAACGTTAGCCCATGGTTCTACAATCAATGGCGGTAAAGATTCAAGGGAAAATTTTTAAACAAAAACGCAGGAAGCCCTAAGTCAATTTGGGGGAAAAACGAAAAATCTCTGGTAACCGAAACCCTCTGTTTAAAACAGTATGTTCAGCACAACGTTATCCAAAAAAAAAACCCCTTTCTTCTCCAACATGTGACGGCAGAGTCAGATTGCA
This sequence comes from Gnetum montanum, assembly GCA_015680685.1. Taxonomy (NCBI): domain Eukaryota; kingdom Viridiplantae; phylum Streptophyta; class Gnetopsida; order Gnetales; family Gnetaceae; genus Gnetum; species Gnetum montanum. The sequence goes on along the minus strand of MNCI01003588.1, from coordinate 87,193 downwards.
GTTGCAGAGCCTTCCCCCGTGGTGATCGTCGGTTACGATTTTGCAGGGCCTTATTGTGCGGAGGCAGTTTGAATTTGCGGTTTTGGATGATGCTGCATTTTGAATCTTGCTTCAAACATGTGTCGATTCTTGTAGGTTCTGGGCAGAAATAAGAGAAAGATCGTTGCCCTGGAACTATGATGAAACCTCTACGCGATTTATAGAGAAGACAAGAAAAATCGTTTCGTTGCTTTTACCAGAAATTATTCAATTACTTCTGCTGCTTAAAAT
>MNCI01003588.1:69562-85580 GCA_015680685.1 Gnetum montanum | reverse complement strand
CACGCCGCAACAGCACACACACATACTCACATTAACTGCTAAGTTTATTTGGAGGTATCTGGGCCTTGGTGTTGCCAGAGACCAGCAGGCACCTAAATCCTGTTCGAGGATACTCGTTGGCGGTCGCATCCCAAACGGTCGCCAACAATTATGATAATGGTTAGCATAGATGGCCATCTCCCCCACAACTAAGTTGGAGGGAGGAGATCCGAAAAATAGAATGTGGTTATTCATCTGTTGAGGCAGTAGTTACACTAGTCAGTCTTGATTCTAGTAAAAGTTTGACTTGTTGGATATTAACCAACCATGTTTGTAAATTATCATGACCCTATAGGGAAACGTTTGATTAATTATATAAGGTCCCTCCCACAATGTTTGAAATTTTATCTTTTGTGGTACATGTGTGGGGTTCTAGTAAAGAACCTTATCTCCTAGTTGAAGTTTTACTTTCCTAATTCTAAGGTCATGACATTGCTTGTTGAATGCCTTGTTCACCTCATTCAAGAATAGGACCACTAAGTGATTTTCATCTAGCACATTTAGATTGATCAATCTTTCCTTTTATGCTAAACTTAGGTCAAGGTTCAAATCATAGGCTGTTGAGAGTGTACAGAGCTCAAATTGAATTGGAAGCATTGAAAGTTTCCCGTACACTAACTCATAGGGAGAATATCTAATAAGAAGTTTTGAAGTTGAATGATAAGCCCAGAGAGCATTGTTAAGTATTGTACTCTAGTTCTTCCTATATTTGCTAATGGTTCACATTAGTATTTTTATAATCTCCCGGTTGGTTACCTTTGCTTAACTATTGGCTTGGGGGTGGTAATATGTTAATTTATGTTCTACCCCTAAGCATTGCATTAATTTTCTAAATGCAGCACTTGTGAAATGAGTTCCATTATCAAAAATTAGTGAACGCGGCACCCCAAATCTATTCATGATATTTTGTTATATAAATTTAGTAGTAGTGGATGATGTATAATCAGTAATGGCTGCTACTTCTATCCATTTTTTGTGGTAGTCAACTGCTACTATAATATATGCCTTCCTGTTAGACATGGGTGTGATGGTATCCATAAAGTCAATGCCCCATATGTCAAAAGGTTCCAATGGTTGAATCCACTATTGAGGACCTTCCATGCGAGCAGTCATCCCTCATCATGTTGACAATACTCACAAGACTTGATGAACTAGTGGGCATCCCTAAAGATTGTGGGCTAATAGTATCCTATCATTAGGATATTTATGGTTGTACATCTTCCTACATAATGGCCTCCACAAGGCCCTTCATGAGCATCTTGGAGAACATGTAGTTGATCTTCGTTAGGGACACACCAATGAATTAAGCCATCAGTGCACACCTTGTAAAGGTATCTATTGATTTCCATGAAGTATTTGACCTGATGAAGACATTGTTTCTTCTTCCTAAAATCCAAGTCTTGTGGTAGCTCTTGAGTGAGAAGATATGTGAGGATGCCATTATATCATATTGCTTTTTTAGGCATTTGTTCATTTATTGCTCTAGTAAAGAAAAGTTTGTTTGGAAACTAATCAAAGAGCGAGCTCTCCTCTTTGTTATCCCATCTTAAGCAAGAGAGATGATCAACGATCACATTCTTAGTTCCTTCTTGATCTACCATAGTAAGATCGAATTCATGCAAGATCACAAGCCACTATATAACACAAGGGCTCATTGTTTGCTTATTCATAAGAAAGTTAATTGCACTATGGTTTGTATGTACAAAGGCCTTATAACCTAGCACATAATGTCTAAACTTTTCTAGTGCATACACCAATGTCATTAATTCTTTCTCCATGATGGTGTAATTCAACTATGCCCCCAAAATGCTTCTACTCGTGTAATGGATATAATATGGATGTTTCTTATCATCTAGCCATGTGAGCATCACTTCCAAAGCATATTTAGATGTATCTGTCATGATATGGAATGGTTTGGACCAATTTAGTGCCCGTAGGATTAGTTTTTCTACAAGTTTCTTCTTTGATTATTGGAATGCATGTTCACATTTATTAGTCCAAATGAAAGGTGGATCCTTCTTTGTAAGTTTTACCAATGGCATTGCAATCTTAGAGAAATTCTCAATAAATCGTCGATAGTAACCAATGTGTCCAAGGAATGACCAAACATCTTTAATGATCTTTGGTTAGTGTGTTATTTGTTGGATGACCCTTATCTTTTTTGGGTCTACCTAAATCCCTTTCTAGGATATTTTATGCCCTAGCACAATGCCTTCTTAGACCATGAGATGGCTCTTTTGCCAGTTGAGTAGTACGTTTGTCTCTACACATCTCTTCAATACTTGCTCAAGTCAATCCAAGGCTTGTTCGAATGTAGCTTTGTAGATGGAGAAGTCATCCATGAAAACTTCAACACCACTACCAATTTATTGTTGAAAGATACTTAGGACCAAGTGTTGAAATGTTGTAAGGGCATTGCATAGGCCAAATGGCATCTTACAGTATGCAAAAGTCCCCTAAGGACTCATGAATGTTATCTTGGCTTGGTCTTCTAGAGTGATTTGGATTTGCTTATAGCCACTATAACTATCCAAGAAACTATAATAACAATGCTTGGATATGGTATCTAACACTTGATCTACAAATGGCAAAGGAAAATGATCCTTAAATGTTGCCATATTTAACAGTCTAAAGTTGATGTAAACTTGCCATTTTCCACTCTTCTTTGGTACTACTACAAGTGGGCTAACCCACTTAATATCCATGATTGGATAGATGAACCTTGCCTTGAGGAGTTGCTTTATTTCCTCCTTAACAATTTTCTTTAATTTGTGGTTCAACCACCTCTACGGCTACCTTCTAGGCTTCATGGATGGGTCAATATAGATGTGATGCTGCCATATCCTTGGATCGATTCTTGTTAGCTCTAAATATGACTAAGCAAAGTATTTTGACCATGTATTCACCACTTTCAACAACTTTTCTTTTTATTTAAGATCAAGTTTGGCATTAATGATGAACAATTTATCATTCTTTAAAAATGCATACTCCATATTGACCGAAAAAGTATTTAGTTCTAAGGGCTCCTAGTTGAAGTGATTAGGGATCTTTAACTCTCCCCAATAGGTATCATCATCTTCATTAGAGAGTTGGAAATGAACTTGTTCAATTTTATCCATGCCTTCAACATATGCACATGTTAAACTCTTAGTTGGCTTCATGCATATTATGCTGCTATCTAAATCAGCTATTAGCCATTGGGTGCCCTCATTCTTTGTGACTACAATGTATAGACTCTATTGAATATTAATTTCTTGTGCACACTAATTACATGCCTTAATATATGTTCTCTTGATGGACCAAATCTTTTGCACATAATTGCACCTATTATCACTATACAAAATGCATCGAATACACTTCTTCTCAATTCTGCCTAGCTTATTTTCCTTGGATATTTCTAAGGATAGATCCCTTTTTCCCATTCCTGCATTAACCATGCATAACCAAGTTCTTCTCATAATGATGGAGATGTTACTTTTGCAATTGTCCACCTTGAGTACCAGAAAATCAGCAGGATAGGACCACCCACAAACTATGGTCATAATGTCCTCTACTAATCCCAAAGGGACAATAATTGACTAATCTACTAATTCTAAATAGATGTTTCCCTTCTTTCGAGGTGGTAGGTTCTAGGCCTTGTACATATCATGGGAGATGAGGGTAACTTAGGAACTAGAGTCAAGAAGAGCTTTGCATGGCTCTTGCCCAGCAATCTGTAGATAGATGAGTGGACTTCCTAAATCAGATATTTTTGTAGAAAGGTTACTAGCCTTAATCTAATTAGAAATAACATAGGTTAACATTACAGTGTGGATCCTAGGTAGCACTTGGTTTGAAGGGCACTCGAGGATATTTGATGCAGAGGATGAGGCTGCTGGAGATGCAGGGTGATCAACCGGAGTAGGTTGTGAGGGTTGGAGAGGATTGTTGGACTAGAAGAAACGTCATTTCCTTGATTGATTATTTGGATCACTTGGTTGAAAAAATGGTTGTGAGTGTATAGCCCTTGTGGCATTTTGTTTTTGCAGCTATGAAGGAATTTCACCCTTCATGGATGGAGTAGAAGGTAACTGAGTTGAAGGTGGAGGTGTAGGTGTAGAGGGATGTGGAGGATGATAAGAATACAGATATGGGGTCTTCCCTCAAGTAGATGATGAATGTGTTTAGTGGTACTCTGGAGGGTAATAGTGATTTTGGAATGATGCATAACTCGCAAAACTTCTAGGGAAGATGGATTTCTAAACATAGTACCCGTATGGATATGGTTGCCTATAAGGGTACTACTGCCTTGGTGGTGGCATTCCCCATGTTTGTGANTATAAGGGTACTACTGCCTTGGTGGTGGCATTCCCCATGTTTGTGAGTGATACCACTATTTGTATTGTTCATACAATTGTGGAGGAGCTCCACTTGGATAGTAAGCTTGTTGTTTCTAGTGGAACTATCTTAGACTGCCTTGAGAGTAAGGCAGTTGTCTTGGAGCTTACCTATGTGCTAGGTGAGGATTCAATGCATACACTCTAGAATTTTGTAAGTGTGACATCACAAGGCAATGTCCCTTTGAATGTTCATATTGATAGATTTCACATTCAATTTCATCATCAAATTCAGACTCCACAACTTCCTCTACTACAACAACTTTGCCCTTACCTCTTTGGTAGGCATGTTCAGCTTCTTTTCACCTCTTATGATTTTGATCACTATTTTGCTCTTTGGATTCTTCAGAAATATTTAAAGTGGTTTGAAACTTTTCATCCAAATGGTCTGATAACTTGTCAACCTTGGCCAAAGTATCAGAAATAGATTTTTGGATGGGTAGGGTCTTTCTACTCACCACTTCATCAAGTGGTGACTCCTCCTCATCACAAAATTGGACCTCTCATTTTCTAATGGGAGGATCCCTATTATATTCTTCAAAACTTTCCCTCTTTCATATCTCACCTTCTTCTTTTGCTACATGCTTAATTAACCTTTGGATCTAATGAGCTCTCATTTAAGACAATCTTCCTTGGGCATACATCCCAAGGGTTCTTCTTGTTTCTGCTTTGAGCCCATCTATGATGTGGTGAAGTTGTTCCCTTTGAAAGTAACCATGCCCAGGGCATCGGTGTAGGAGTCAATAGTATCAACCCAAAATAGCATCCAAGGGTTCATGTGCTTCTTGTTTCTAGCCTTGGATTTGCCTTTTCAAATTAGACACTCTGGAGTACATCTGGTATTTGTCATTGAATAGTTCTAACATGGCACTCCATCTACAGATAAATTCTAGCTCTAAGGACTAGTACCAACTTTCACCTTCCTTAATAAGTGTCCTTGGCAAAAGCTTGAGTTTTTGTAAGGCATAGACATCTTGAAAACCTTGTAGATGTGTCTACAGATCAGAATTGTATCCCCCTTCAAATCTTGGGATATTGTTCATATCTAGGTGCTTGATCCAACTATCCTTCATATGTCTAGTTAGGATTTTCACTACCTCCACAATGTTAAGCATACGACGAGTTGCCAATAAAGGTTCATCATCATCACTACGTTGATGACATCGATGATGGTTTTGGCCACCCCTTCAGTTTTGATGGCCTTCATAGTTATTGTTATTTCGATGATCACCTTCATCATGGTTGTTTTAATGGTGACTTCCATGAGAATTATCAGATGAAGAGGAATGTTTAGAATCGCATGAAAAGGATGAAGAGGAAGGTGAACCACCACCACCACCATGGTGTCCACCACCACTCTGATGCTTATCATGATCACCATCCTTAGATCCCTTGTTGCTGCAATGTTTACTTGAGTCCCTACCTTCGCTATCACTCTTTCTTGACTCCAGTTTATGAATATTCGATCATAGGATTAGGTTCATACCCTTACCATTAGTAGCAGGGGGTGGAGAATCATCATGTTGAGAACCTTCCAAGGGAGGATCATCATTGTCCTCTTGATCTAGTAGGAATAAGGAGTTAGTGTAATGTTTTCCCTTTGTAGCTTCATAGAGTTTCTCTTGATGTTTATCTTGCTTACGTTGTGTTTTAGTGGAATAGTAATTCCAAGTGTTTTATCCATCCACAATGTATTCTTCATGAAGATTTGCTATGCCCAACTTCTTAAGGGTTTTAAATAGCATTCTAAGCACAAATCTATCAAGGGATAAGATGACACTGCCCTCCATATCACACAATCACATTTGTTCATTTTGATGTAGGATAAAGATGAAATTTGGCACAAACTCATTTGGATATGTGTATATCACCTTGCATTCTTGTGGGACCAATGGTTTAGTACCTTTAGGCTTGTGAGAAGAAGAAGACATTTTGCAAAATAAAATGAAATTGTCAATGTGCTTTTATAATTTTATGTATAATGGGAATGATATGGACCTTTAGGTTCATACAATGATATTAATGATATTCACTTGGACCTAAATAGTGCACATTCCACAAACAAAAGTCCCTAGTAATGGTGCTAATAATGAGTGGTGAGGTACCCCTACACCCAACCATACGAATCACAAAGTGTTCACGTGTGATTTGGTCAAATTCTGCAAACTTCATTGTTTCCAATGCACTAGCCTTTTAAGAAGTGAATCTAACTTTAAGGTCAATTGTTGTCTTCCTAATTACACTTGTGACAATTGTTGGTATGGTTAAGTGTAACTGAGGCATTTTATTTTTATCATTTTGATGTTTTATAGATCAGTGCTCAAATTGGATAAAAGTAATTTGATTAACTAATCTAAAATAACTAATGTACTAGCATTTAAGTAATCCTAACATAAGTATTTGTTCCCACTTTTCATACATGTCATAAACCCATGTATTCATTACTGGGCGACCAAGCACTATGCTAGTAGGTGTACCAAGCAATAACATTGCTGGGATTACCAAGCAAATATATGTTACACTTAAAGCGGTCGTACTTATGTGTGTAATCTATCTAGCTTAATTGCTTATCTAACATAGTAACTAAAAAATAATTGATAATTAATTGAAAATATTTAATAAATAATTGGAAATAGAAAATGCATAAATAAAATATCTACTCTATCCAAAGTGCTTCAAATTTTATCAGAAAGCTCGTCTTTATCACCACACACACTATCATGCTCAGGTACAACAATGCTCGAATAAAGATCTATACACTTAATGAATCTTGCTGTGGGCACTCAAGGGAAAAAATTTTAACTTTCAGATAGAAAAAATGGAAGAGCTTCATTGCTACTAAAATCTAGATTGCCATAAATATGATTGGTAGGCATGTATTTATAGGCAATAAATAGACACTGCATCAATGAGGCTGATGGGGCCTTGTCAACGTAAGGCAAGATGTATCAATGAGGTCTCATCGACATAGCCAACCAATGACAAATCATACATATATAATTTTTAGAGACGTGGAAAGCAAATAACCAAGTTTATATCTATAGTTTGCAATGAACCTCACTATGTTTGTTGTGAACATGGTTGATAACCACTAAGCATAACACTGTTGTTGAACTACACTACAAATGCTACTTCAGTTGTGCTTGACTATTGAGCTACACTAGGTTGTGGCATAGAATTGAACCATTGGAGGTTTATATAAGGAAGTAATTAGGGTTAGTGAAAGCAAGGTAGTTAGAAATAAAATTAGAAATAGTTGAAAATGAAGTTAGAAATTTCCAAAAGTATACTATGAACAAAAAGTGACATGTGCATTGCTCTAGAGCATAGGTTGCTAAAAAAGAAATATGAAATTTCCTTAGCACTAATCTAGAGCTTAGGTTGCCAAAAGAAATTAGAAATTTTTGTGGTTAGAGCTTACTATTATTTAGGATGAACTAGGATTTGTTAGGTGCAATTTTTGGCATCGACATGTTGTTCTCTAATGCACAACTAAACCTGTGACATCCTACCCCCTATTTTTTTTAATTAAAAAAATCCATTATATATATATGTGTGTGTGTGTGTGTGTGTGTTTGAAACTAATTTAAAAAATAGAGAGTTTGCCACCAATCACTTTGACCTGTAAGGGCAACACTGACCCTACAGGCCACGTAGGTCTTGCAAGGGCTACATTGGTCATGTAGGTCCTATTAGCGCTTTGTAGCCCCTATTTGGGGGCTATCGCCCCTACCATTTACAAGGCCACCCATGATCCACATCCTGCCATCACTCTATATGCTCCTACCCACTACTTCAACCATTGCGCATCGTCGTCCATTCATTGATAGCACTACTAGATGCGATGCCCTTTTGCATGTGCCCTATTGCTATTGTCACCCAGCCATTGCTACACGTGTATGGTTCTAATGGTTCTTCCAAGCACTATGGCTGCCATGCCTCCCACACTATGGTAGTGCCAGTGGCTATAGCTGCTAGCACTTATGCACAACTACTTTGAGGTTACTATCTTGAGGACCCTTGCTATGCTCATGGAGCTACATGTGCTCATCAACCACTTGCTCACCATGGTTTAGGATATCATCAGCACCATGAAGGTGACCATGGTAGAGTGCTTGTGGGCTTTGTGGTAGGTAGGGTGGCCAAGTCAATATTTCATGATCCTCAATGTTGGTCATCCTTTCTTAGGAGTACAAGGTGTCTTGATATCACTACTTGACACTCTGTGAGGCATGGTGGCCATGGATGAGGCACAACAGCGGCATGGACAAGGCATAATCACGATGGAGTGCTTGTGGACCTGACAACATGTGGAGTTTGTTGATAGGCTTTTTTGTATGTACAACACATGGATTGGCCTTTCCATCACATTTTTTTCCAGTTGGTGGGATTTGACATGGTGTGACATGGTGGTGGCAACAAACTTCGTCCCCCTCCCATCCACCATCATGCTAGATGTGTTGGCCACTCTACTTATAATCTATTAAGGATATATATAGCCAAATAATTTTAAATTTTAAAAATAAAATCATTACATGGGGTCTCAAACCAAAAATGGAGGGTATGTCAAACCCCAGAAAATGAATATTAATTTTAATTAATTCAAAATAAATCCAATCAACATAGAGTTAACTAAAGAAAACATCAAACAATTTTCATCTTTGTAACTAATCCTAAAAAACCTCTCATTAGGAAAAGGATTGGCCCTTGCCCTTTTTAAAAAGAAGCCTCACTTATTTTCATTTCTTATTAGATGATTTATTATAAAATAAATAGATATAGTGTCTCAAAAGAAAAATTTAAGCAACATCAAAATTAAGAACCAAATTACAACATAAGTTAATAGCTTTTTCAACTTGAACCTATAAAAAAAAAGAAATTAATATTGTAGGAAACAAATTAATTATTTAGTCTTGGCTAGAAGTTTTCTTACTTGGAGTTATAACTTAAAAAAAACATCTTTGAGAATACCATATTTAGCTCTTGAAAAGATATTATGATTATGATATTTTTATTAGAAAATGACTACATAGTGAAACTTCCAAATAAAATAAAGAATAAGTGACCAAAAACACTTCCAAATACAAAAAATGAAAGTAGACAAAGCAAGTTGATCACTAAGAATGATGTCATTCATGCTTGGTTGAAAGTTGTTGTAAAAATGAGTATTTTCCTTACAAAGAGGACATCAAGGAGAAACATTTCCCATATGTTAAAGACAAATACCAATAGTAAGATCTTGGTATATAAGACACCATGAAAAATTCAAATTTTTGTAAATAAAGATATTTTTCAAATATCTCCCACTTTTCTTTACCAAAAGTACAATAATAATTGGATTTTCTTGGCCTTATTAATTTTCTTATGAATAAAATTATTTTTGGTAATTATCTCACATGTAGCTTTAAATTTAAATGGAAAAACATATCTACAAATATATCTGGAAAAGGTTAATATTAACTACTATCAACTTTAAATAAACTATCAAGATTGTAAATCAATTTTTCAAAAAAATTTCTTCTCATTCTATTTGATGAGACTCACATGCACTGGGCCATGATATCGCGTCTTCCCCTACGATATCGCAGTCTGCCACCATATCTATAAATAAGAGGCGGCACTCCCTTCATTTCCCAATCCTGGCTAGAAGTAGCGAAGCTTTAGTAGATTGATCACTCCAGAGTTAGAATTTTTTCCCATGTGCCCGCAGTAGGAGTCCTAGAGTGAACAGCTCTTTATTCGAGCAGCTTGTAACCTGAACCCAAGTTGTGTATGGCAATAAAGATGAACTTGATTGGATAAACCTTGCAGTACATGGTTTTATTATTGTTTATTTACTGCTTTCCTAGTGCGCACAAGTACGACTTGATTACGAGCGTCTACGGACGTGTACGGCTAGTCAAGGAATCGGCTGCTTGTCGCAACGCATGAGTACGACTTGATTACGAGCATTGGCTGCTTGGTAACCCAGTAGCGTATTCCAGGATTCTGCGCTTGGTAATCCCAGTGGTAGTCCAATGTGTACGGCTAGTCAAGGAATCGGCTACTCATTGCTAGGCTAGAACGTGTGATAAGTACGACTTAGTTACGAGCACCCACGGGTGTGTACGGCTAGCTAAGGAATCGGCTGCTTATCACACTTAAGCTAAATAGGTGCCTCAGTACGACCACTTCGAGCACTTGCGTTACGTGTGGTGATCCCAGTAACGATTAGCGTTTGGTAAGCCACAGTTGCATAGTTCAGGGTGTGTCCGGTAAGTGGGAACGGATGCTGACGCTAGTTAATTTAGACTTAGGACATTAGTTAGAGTTAGCTTAGTTTCTCAACCCTTTCCTCTGATAGCATAGAAGATAAACCGAAAAATACCAAAAAAATCACATACCTCAGACTTGCTTAACCATACACCGTGACACTTACAAGCAAGCCTGGGAAGACAACGAACGATTAACCCCAAGTGTTTCTTGTGGTGTTAAGGCATTTAGTCTGCGGAGTTCGACCGGATCGCGCGTGCACGCTCGTATTCGTATGGTTGAGTGTAGGGGTACCTCGCCACTCATCATTGGCGCCGTTGCCGGGGACTAAGTGTTTTTTCGCCAATTGAACATAAGGGATATCACTCACATCGTTGTGAGCTTAAAACGAACCTTAGGGTTAATCAGTTAATCAAGAACATTAAATAACGGTGAAATTTAGCACACCATTAGAAATGGCTTCTTCTCATGCAATCAACTCACCTAAGGACAATACAGGAGAAAGTCAGGATCATACGCATAACCGAAATCAACCATGTCCTCAACAATCCAAAGTCACATATACTCATCCCGATGAGTATGTGCCGGATTTTACCTTTGTTTTCCATCAAGATGAGCAACTGCGGTGGAGAGACATGCAAGGTAACATCGTGTTACCCCCAGATCGCTCTGCTCCCAACATGCTTTTCCGTGCCTTGGTACAGATTGGCATGCATGAGCTGTTCGCAGAATACGTTTTGGATGACCATGATACAAGGGATTATCATCCCACAAATGCCCAACGTATTCGGGATGCAAGGCAGGAGAGCCAACATTCACTACTGAAGGGCAAGGTTCCCCACGTCATTAGTGAAATAGGAGAAGAGGAACCCCTCACGATGGGTTTCTTAGAAAATGATGTTCCTCCTCCTCACTCTAGTGAAGAGGTTAGGCATCAGGGCCTTAGATCAACGATACATATTCCAGGCTCTGATCCCCGTGAGCACCAGCTGTTCACGGCAGGAACAACTACTCACACTAATGACGGACTCGTTGATCGTCACAACGATCGGGGCCGAAGCAGCCGAAGAGAAGGCAAGAAACATCACCATGGTGATGGATCCCCTTCTTCTTCTCCTTCATCTCATCATTCACCCTCTCCTTCCACATCTGGGCGCAGCCACCATGAGCATAACGCGGAGAGTAAAGGTAAAAGAGATGAAATGCCTCGACAGGAAGGTCGAGAGGAGTTAGGACAAGGGCAAGGACGTAGGGAGAATAGGGAACCACCACGTAGACATCACAGACGTCATGAAAGAGATGATCATGACGAACCCCTATTCGCAACCCGAAGTATGCTTGATATTAGAGAGGCAGTTAGGATTCCCACAAGGCATTTAAAAGACAGTAGGATCAAGCGTTTGGACATAAATAATATCCCACGTTTTGAAGGGGGATACAACGCTGATCCTCAACATCATTTACAGGCATTCCACGATGCCTGTGCCTTGCAGAACATAGACAATGAGTGGCAGAAACTCAAGTTGTTCCCAAGGACACTCACTAAAGAAGCAGAAAGCTGGTACCGGTCCTTAGAACCGGAAACCATCAGGAGGTGGAGTACGATGCTTGAATTGTTCAACAACAAATATCAAACGTACTCCAGAGTGTCTAACTTGCGTAAGCAGATCCAAGGCTGGAAACAAGGAGCTCATGAATCCTTGGATGCTGCCATGGCCCGTTACTACACATTGCTACATCGTTGCCCGGGCCATGGGTACGCTAAGCGGGATCAACTTCGCCACCTCGTGGATGGGCTACGAAATGAAACGAGAAGAACTCTTGGGACTTACGCCCAAGGGAGACTCTCCCAACTAAGAGCCCATGAAGTTGAAGTATTGTTGGAACAAGTAGCGCAAGAAGAGGGTGAGCTACGGAAAAGAGAAAGTGCGGAGGAATACAACCGTGATCCCTCCCTTCGTAAGAAGGGAGTGAAATTCTGTGATGAGGAGGATGAGTCACCACTCGAAGAGTTGGTGAACAGGAAAACTGTGCCGATCCAAAAGTTAACAACGGAGGTATCGGCTAAGGTAGACCAAATGTGGGATTCCTTAGACTCACGAATAGAAACAGTCCTGAAAATTGTAGAAGAGTCTAAGGATGAGCAAAGTAGTGATAAAAGCAAAGACAAGCGGAGAAACTTTAACCCTGCACATAACAAGGGTAAGGGAAAAATCTCTAACTCCGATGAGGCTGAAAATTCTGATTCAGACAATGACGGTGGATGTGAGGTCTGCTATTATGACCATCCTAAGGGATGTTGTCCAATTATCTCACATCTGCAGGAGTCTGGGGTGTATGCATTAAATCCAAGACTTAATCAACGGCAAACACCCAGAAGGTTACCTTATCCACAAGGTAACCCGAGGCAGTTCCACCAACCCTTGACGTATTATCCAAGTGGAACACCTCCGCAGCCCATCGAGCAACATCAGCAGTGGCAATACCCACAGTCATGGGGGATGCCATCGCCGACACATCGATACCCTTACCGGCAGCCTGATCCTTACGGTTATTATGTGCAGCAGCCAGTTTCTCCAGGTGACTCTATGGATCACGCAACCCCCAACCATCACTACCAAGCTCAGGAGTACTTCAGAAGGATTCCTTCTCCCCCGGGAGACATCCCACATTTCGTCCATCCTCTAACTCCACCCGCACCTCTTCCTCAAGTAGTTCCCATAACACCTCCTGCTCCAACAATGCAAGGGGAATTGCCTACCCAACCGCAGCAATGTCACACCGCGAGAGCTGTAAATATTCAGAGTGTAAATATCCAACTGGGTACTAGTTTTTACGATAACTGTACAAAGAAGAGACCTTTTTTCAGAACTAAGATTCTAGACAGAATCTCGCAACAAAAAGTGGACGGGTACATGTATAGGCCTCTAACTACTAACGCTTCGGAGCACCCTTCAGTCCAAAGGAGTGTAACGCATACGGTTATGTTAACACATACCGTAACTGACTGGATCAAGGTAGGCCACCTTCCCAGGAAACTAACTAATCCTAGGAGTCCCTTTATTTATTTGCAGATCGCTAGAAATCCACCACATCGGGCTCTTCTTGACTCAGGTTTCGAAGTCAACTTAATTTCATAGAAGATGTATTACGCCTGGAACCTACCCCAACTTAAGAAGAGCAACATCCAACTAGAGCTGGCAGACCAGTCCATCACTATTCCCTTGGGATTAGTGGAGGATGTTATTACCACTGTGTGTGGTTAGTGCTACCCAGCAGATTTCCTAGTGATCGATGTTAACAACAACGAAGGGGACTTTCCAATTATAATGGGAAGGGCATGGCTAAGCACAGTAGATGCATGCCTTAGGATCCGCGATCTTTCCTTGGAAATCTCCAAGATAAACATATGTGGAAAGATCGAGAAGAGGATAGTTCCATGCATCACATATAGTGATTCATCGGGTGATGACACGGAGGAAATGTCTCGATGTCATAGGTGTGCCCAAGAGACTCTACAACAAAGATGCCTGTATGTAGCAACCACACAAGAAGTAGTAGACACCCTGTGGTTGACAGCTTCTCGTAGGGGCAAACAAATATGCATGGAACGAAATGAGGAAACTCATGCCAAAAACCGTGGCATAGACACGCTGGAACGTGAATGCCGCCAACTTCCACCCCTGAATCTAAGATCATCAATTGGGAGAAGTTGGGCACTTCTTAGAAATTCAAATGGGCGTTCACTTTTTCGGATCTCTCCCTTACAACTCAGTCATGGGGGAGATGGCCACCTATGCTAACCATATGGGGCCCTCAGTTCTTTTTCAGTTTTTTTTACACGTTTTTGTTTTACACATTTTTGTTTTACAAATTTCTTTAACTTTTCTTGTTTTTGTTTTACAACATCGTTATACCTTTTCTATTTTTTGTGTGTGTGTGTGTCATCCATCATGTAAGTTCGCCACCTAATAAGTGTTCGGGCCGATGGGATGAACTGTTTTTCATTGATTGCTCATGTTTGGTTTTTACCTTTAAGTTACATTGTTGATACTAAGGTATGTTCTTTTGATATGGCAGGAAATGAGATCAATTCATCCATCCATCCATCAAGTCTATGGTCTCCCTTGGCTTGGAAATGTACAATTCCCTCTTAATAAGAACTTCAATGAACAGGTGACTGGGCATTTCTCAAACTAAGGAAGGACTCAAGGATTGCAAAGGGTGTGACTTCAAGGGAACTTGATGTTTTTTGTGTTGTTCATTCACTTGGGTGCTTGGATGTTTTCTTCTTGGGTTTTCTTGCCATTCCAATGTTACCCAATAATCGGAAGTTGAGACAATAAAAATAAGAAGTCTTTGCATGGTGTGGTCCCCACACATAAAAACACAAAACACAAAAAAAAAAGAGAAAGAAAAAAGAAGAAGAAAAAAAGAAAAAAACAAAAGTGAGGATTCAAAGCACACCCCTTAGACGAAATAAAATTTGGGCTGCAAGCATTGGTTATGGAACCAAAGTGTTCCTTCTAACTAAAGCCCTTCTCGCTTCCCATTCTCTCCTCTATTTCGTTGGAATGGTGGTGGCTCTTCGAAGATGCATCCTTGTTATCCAAGTGGATGGTTTAACCAAATGCATTGATGCGAAGTCACTGGAAGTGGTTGGTTTGAGTCAGAGTTGGAATGAGATTCGCCAAGTCACATTAATCATAAACCACACAAGGGGCTGTACACCACCTTGTTCTTGGGATTCCATTCCACTTCTCTTCTTCCCATCCTTCTCTCCATTGTTCACCTCATTGCCAGTTGTATCATTAGTATATATTTTGGTTGATGCATTGTTTTCTTTTTGGTAAATTCTTACAGTTAAGACTTTAACTCTTGTTCCAAAGGACATTTCCTGAGCCCACGGACTCTTTGAATGTGGGATTGTCAGGGCATTAAGGGCATGAGCCTGCTTTGGGGAGGACCCACTGACATTCCTATTTGGAACATTAGTTAACTTCTTTTCCTTAACATTTTTGCAATTAATTAACATTTTTGTTCATTTCCATCCTGACATCCCTTTCACTGATGGCATAGTTGTCCCATTTCCCTATCTTTTCTACTCCTTTTCGTTCTCCATTCTACCGCTACCGGAGGTTCGCGATTAGTCATGGGGGTACGGGGCCTGATTTTTTGATTTTTATCCTAAGCCCCAGATTTTTTCGTTTTTCTTCCTAATCCCTACACCTTCGGTAGTCATCATCTACATTTTCCCAGATCTATATCAGCCATACCACAAACTAGCCAATGGACTTACCCTGAAGCAAGGTATTATTTACTTAATGATTCAATTACCCTTGCTAATATAT
>MNCI01003588.1:6003-68433 GCA_015680685.1 Gnetum montanum | reverse complement strand
AGACTTGCTTAACCATACACCGTGACACTTACAAGCAAGCCTGGGAAGACAACGAACGATTAACCCCAAGTGTTTCTTGTGGTGTTAAGGCATTTAGTCTGCGGAGTTCGACCGGATCGCGCGTGCACACTCGTATTCGTATGGTTGAGTGTAGGGGTACCTCGCCACTCATCACTATTCAAACCATAAATGCTACAAGTCTTCTTCCATATAATCCTTTTATCATAAATATGTAAATAGAAAACTATAGTAGTTCCTAATTTTTTCCAAGTTATGCAGAATATAGATTAATGAGTAGCCCAAGCTCTTTCATTCAAAGGAAGCCATCATGGACAAATTTTCTTAAACAAATATTCTAAACCTATAATATGATTGTAGTTTCAATACTTACTAAGCATGCACAATTCCTTTAAAATTTGTTTAGGCACTAAAGGACCAAGAATAGAAATGGCCAAAGAAAAAGTAAATAATAAAGAAAGTTATTAAAAGACAAATTATTTTCATTTTTTGGTTTTTCTTACATAAGTTATTTTTAAGAAGGAACATCTAAATATCGTTTCCATTAATGTATTTTACAATCCATTTTTCTAAGAGAAAAACATCTTATTTACAATAGTTAATGAGGCCAAGTTCTCCATCTCTCTTACTATTATTGCAAATATCCAAAGGAATTTTTGAGAAGGCATTACTATTTTTCTTAACAAATCATAAAAAATTACCAATAATTTGATCAATTTTTTCATAAAAAGCTTTTATAGGAGTCAAACAACTAAAGTAGTAAATATGAGTAGATTGAAAGATTTACTTAACAACTGAAACTTTGCCAAAAAATGTGAGCTTTTTCAATTTTTATTTATCAATCTTCTTTTCAATTTTATCAACCTCATAATTCCACAAAATATTTAAATTAGGCTTAAAATGAAAAGATATTCCTAAAATTTTGAAGACTGAATCTTTTTTCAAGAATTTCTAATGCTTATGAGTAACCCACTCATCAAAATTACTATTACAATATATAGTATATTTTTTCCAATTATTACAAGAGTTGAATAACATGCAATATTCTTGTACTCTAGCTAACAAAATAATGATATGTTGGACAACATTGTTGATCATAAAAAAATCATTTGTAAAGTGCATGTTAAGTAGTTGTGTACCTTGATCATCAATTAAAGTTCCATTATTGATATTTTTTTAAAGGTCATCTTGTAGGCTATTTTAAAAAAATATAATACAATAATGAAAATATAGGGATCTAGAGGACAACATTCATAAATTGACCATTGATGAGGAAAGGAGGAACTCAATTCAAAATTTGTAGAAACTTGAGCATTAGCATTAGTAAGTAATGTACAAATACAATGAATAAGGTAATTATTGAAACTCAATTTACAAAGACATGCAATAACAAAATCCAAGTAAATTATAACATAGGCTTTAACATAATCTAACTTAATAAAAACAATGCCTTAATTAGCATAAGAAGCCCACTATATTTCCTCCTATGTTACAATTACATTATTTAAGATATGTATACCTTTAACAAAATTTATCTACTCAATTGTAATGATATTATCTATAATATTCTAAATCTGATGAGTCATGCATTTAGTCAAAATTTTATAAGTATGATTAAGAGGACTAATAGACCTCCAATTACTCATATGTTAAAGATTTCCATCATTAGGAAGAAGATGAATCTCATATTTACTTATATCTTTACCAAGAGAAAATTTTTTGATAACTTGCTTGAAAACATAAAAGAGATAATCTACAACAATGTCCCAATACTTAAAAAATTCAACTATAGAGCCATCAAATCCTATTGTTTTACTATCTACTAAACTAAAAGTTGCTACTATGATTTTTTCAACTATAATTTCTACTTTAAGAATACTTTGATGCACTTATGTTATAATATGAGAAATATATGTATACATGGCCTCAAAGAAGTCATTACTAAAGCATTAAAAAAATCATAGAAGAAAAATGATTTTGATAAAAATTTGTTAATTTTCTTAAGATCTATAATGACAAAATCATTTCTATATAGAAATTCTAATTTAAGTACTTAACCATTTCTTTTTAATAAATTTAAAAATTTCCATGCATGTTTCATCTCAATTTTCAACAAGCACATGCAACCTTTAGTAAGAGCACTTTTAGCTTTAAAGGTATCCCAACATTGTTTAGCATAATGAGCTTTAGTCAAGACTTTGAGTTTCAAAAGCAAAAGGATTCTGATCTAAAATATTTTCTATTTGCTTAATAGATTCTACAAGTTCTTTTTCAATTTTACACTTTTACTTCTTTCTAAATCATTTGCATAGTTTTCAACTCTATAAGTAGTTTGTTACTACCAATTAATCTAACCAAGATTACTAATAAGCTTTTTTCTACCTTCTAGAGAGACCTTAAAATATTTTTTCTTTTGTGATATGTGAACATATTAGCATTCATACAAAAAAGCTCTTACTTTCAAAAGGAGAAGGAATCAATTACAAAGAGAAAAATATTAGTAGGAAAATTGTCTAAAAGAGTAGCATTTATATGCATTTCTACTTTTCCAATAAACTTCCAAAAAGAAATATTAGAGATGTAAGATCTATCCATATCATAATAAATTCTATCATTTTCTTACTAAAAAATTACATCAAGTATAATTCTTTTCATTTGAATGAATTGAAAATAAATATCTAATATCAAAAATAAAATATTTTTCTTGAAAACTTCACCAATCTTGATTTTCTTGAGAAGACATATTGAAAGAAAGATCTCCAAGTTTCTCTAAATAATTTTCAATCATGTTGAAATCACCTCCAATAATCTAAGCAAGTTTAGGAAAAGATAGAAGATATTGCCTAATTTTTTATTGATTTTCTTATTTATTGTAAGTATAAATATTACAAAATTTGAAGTCTCCTTTTTCACTTCAATAAGTAATCCAAATAACTCTACCAAGGTTGTGAAAGCCAAAATCCAAAACATATCCAGTCTAATTTTTGTTCACTAAAGTAACAAAACATCATTTACTAACTTCATGATTAATAGAAAAAATAATGTAGGTTTCTAAAAATATGTTTACTAATAAAACTAATATTATATATTGAGATCCTAATCTCTTAAATGAAAAGAAAATTTAGAGATAAATGTCAATTTTAAAGATACTTCTTTATAATCTTTGTTCATGACCTATTAAAAAGGCATTAAACATTCCATGATAATACTAACATTGAGATATATGGAAAAAGATTCCCATCCCTATTTTCTCAAGCTTAGCATTTATCTCATAATCTATATCACTAATAGCTAAAAAAACATTTTCTCATCAAAAACCATTTGGATATTAGTAAAAGTATAGACAAAAGGCAATACAACTCTATTGATGTTAATCCCAAGACCATATATGAAAGTTGAAAAACTAGGATCAAACTGACAATCAACTATAATACCATGTCAAATCTTATGGATGAGTTCTTAGTAGTCAATACCATTTTGTTTCAATAAGGTTAGTGATGAGCAATAGGGTATCCCAACACTCCACCATACAAGTCATGAGTGCACACATGCAACCAATTCATAATTCGTGGATGGACAATGTGAGTATGCTAGAAATTGATAATTGATTTGTGATCATTGTCTTCCTACTTCAAGTTAGTGAAGTGCAAATGTATGGTTTAGCTCTAAGTGAGGCATATAATATCTTGATGTTGTTTCCTCATGTTACTCCTAAGTGCAAACATACCAAAAATGAGAATAAGGTCTAGGTTTAAGCGATAACAAAAATGCAAATCTACTCTATCCTATGGTGATGAGTAGCTATTCCTGGCTTTCTATACACATCTTAAGCTCATGTAACCATCATTGGGTTACCAAGTGAAACACCACAAAATTTCAAGCTTAGTACTTCTCCAACAAGAATCGGGCTAAGTCATGATGTCCCTCAACATGACTAAAAGCTTGAGGGCCCCACAGACAGCTTCAAGCTGAGTCGAACTCAACAAGAAGCAGGTCCCTAGGACCCACAGGTGACCATGGCAGCATCTGGTATCAAACATGGCAACTTCGGAGATCAAGATACTTAGTTTTTACTAAGTATATAATCTCAGCGTATACGGCCAGCGTATACGCCCAGCATGTACAAAGTCTACAACCAGTTTCAACCGAGCTGAACATCTACAGGCAGCATCTTCAGGGTAGCTGAATTCAAATATGGAGAAACGAGCGACTTCTTCCGTTCTGATCAAGTCTGTACGCCGAGGTCATATGTCTAGTGTGTATACGCTAGCGTACAACACACTGTATACTTGTAAATTTTATTCTTTCGCACCTGGTCAATGCACCACGTGTCACCCAACCTGAGTCTAACGTCTAAACCTGTATAAAAACCTCAATTTTTCATTAGATCGAGGTTGGCAATTTTGAGCAAACCAGAGAGAAAAACAGAGATGCTAAGAACCAGAGCAGAGAACCTTGTACGCTGGAGCTCAACCCTGTACGCTGAGCATACAGCCTCTACGCTATACCTGCAGTTTGAACCAACACACTGTCATCCCTACATCCACCAGGGCTATTCGTCTGCCTTGTGTGAAAGCCACAACTACGTTGGACCGATGCATTGTAACTTTCACTTTGCAATAATATTGTTGCATTTTCTTCCTAAAATCTGTTATAGTTTTTCATTAATTTTTGCATGTTTACTATTTACACCCTTGTACGTTTATGCTCTATTTACACCAGTTACGCTGTTTACGTTTTGTTTTACATCTGTTAAGCCGTTCACATATAACCTAGCGTATAGCACCTCGGTGTACGTTTGGGGAAATCCTTGCCTGATCCGCGCGCAAACCACTCAAGGTACTCTGCCTTCGTTAATTCCAGATCGCCCTCAAGTGAAGGTAGGGTCTTCTGTGCGTGTCCGAAGATCTCCCAGTTTCTGTTTCTTTCTAGCCAGAGACCGACGATTTCGGATGGTACAGAAATTGGTGCTAGAAGGACGGCCAAACTGCCTAAAACTTACTGTCTTCAAAGCTCCAAGCGTTTATGCTGCCGAGTTTACGCCGACCTTGTTTGCAGAGCTCCCAGTGTCTATGCTGCTGAGTTTACCCCAACTCTGTCTACACACTTCCCAACGTCTACGCTGTTGAGCATACGCTGACCCTATCTACACACTTCCCAGCGTCTACATTGTTCAGTATACGCAACACACTCTATGCTGTAGACTCGTCTACGCTGCCATCCAGTATACGCTACACTCTGTACGCTGTAAACCCTATTTACGCTGACGCTATCTACGTTGTACGCTCTACGCCGTAGACTCATCTACACTGTTGTATTTATGCTGCACTCTCTACGCTGTAGACTTTGTCTACGCTGCTGCATCTACGCTACGTGCTCTACATTGACTCTATCTATGCTCTACGCTAACTCTGTCTACGCTCTATGCTGTAGACCTTGTCTACGCTGCTGACGTACTATTATACCAGTTTCATACCCTTTCACTGTACCATATTCTCAACTGTTCATCATGAACACCACAAACTCCAACGCTGTAACCAAGCCAGTCGTAGACATCATAGGCATCATGGCTGTTGAAGAACCTGTGGTACAACCCACTGTGGGGCCTCGCCGGTCTCTTAGATTGCAAGGGAGGAACCCATCATTTAACATCATACCCCAGGACCAATACAATTTCATATGTGTGAAAATACAAGTAAGCATAACTGTGGACCAAGCTGAGATGGAGGCTAAAAGACAATACGAATTGTTTTACAGAGGAGGACATGAGTTCATCCCTTTACCATACGACATCATTCCTCTCCCAGAACATTACTCTGAGCTTATCTCTCAGCTCCTACTACTAAAGAATCATCCTCTGGACCAGCCTGTGGTAAATCCTCAATTGGAAGAAGAGGACGACTTCGCAACTCAATCCAAGCATGAAGATTCATACCACACCCTCAGCCCACAAACTTATACAAACTCATCGTTTCACCCTTTCACAGGCGAAACTATGTCCCTCTAGCTATTCAAAATCACGCAAGCGCATGTGCTTCAACAAGAGGCACCCACTCTCATCCCCATTCCTCCAGCAACCGATGTTCAAGTCAACACACTTTCCCTCGTAATTTCCCCTGNTGCTTCAACAAGAGGCACCCACTCTCATCCCCATTCCTCCAGCAACTGATGTTCAAGTCAACACGCTTTCCCTCGTAATTTTCCCTATGGCCACGGTACCCTCATTCTTACAAATGCAACCTCCTCAAAATAACGTAGGAGCAACCCTCCCACCTCGAGTGATCAGAATGCCACACATAATATCGGCTTCTACATCTGCTCATTACATACTGCACATCCCAACCCAAGGAACATCCTTCACAGCGGTAACCCAACAAGTTCAACGGATTACAACACAAAACATGATCGGGCAATGGACAACGATTGGTGCCCAATCACATCAACCCCCTCATTATAACATACCACCTCACACAATCTTACAAGCTAATATTCCTTAAGGACAACCACAACAATAGCAATCCCTTGCCTACAACGTGCCACCCTTTGCACCACCCACTACGAATATCCCACAAGTACAACCTCCAACTACACAACTTTCCACCTTTCAACCCACTATCCAACAATCTAATCTGTATACGGTACCATATCCCCAAGCTGCCATGTCACCTAGCGCTCAAGACTGGGCTGATGCTAAAAAACTAATGCAGGAACTAATCGACGAGGTCAAGCGGCTCAAGACAGCCACCGGTGGAGAGTTGAAGGTAGTCGATTTTTATCACGATGACCCCATCAGCTCTTCTGTTCCGCCCCTAACCTTACCTAAGGGTGTATCTTTGCCGATGCTAACTAAATATAATGGGGAGATAGATCCCAATGCTCACCTCGTAACATTTAGATTAGAATGTGTGCTGCTTCAGGTGTGACCACATGCCATTCTACGAGTGTTCCCCATGTCCCTCGTCGGGAGAGCACTTGATTGGTATCGAGCCTTGCCACGAAACTCAATATCTTCTCTGGAAGATTTGGTGCACCAATTCGTCACCAGGTTCAAGTATAATTTGAAGCCTAAAGCCACGCTAGACAGCCTCATACAGGTCAAACAAGCATCCCTTGAACCTGTCCAGAAGTTCATCCAGCGGTGGAGTGTTGCTCTCAACGAACTCCATGAGCCGATCCCAGAGACATATCTCCTCACAATCCTAAAAGGGGCTGTCAATGAATTTGTCAAATCCAAACTATATTATCTTAATGCATGTAATCTGAGTCCAGCGTTTGTACAAATTAAGAGCATAGAGGAGGCAGCGCAAACTAGTCATGATCCTGCACATTTAGCCTTTAAGAATCAACACAGTAAGAAAGATAAAGAAAAGGTTAAAAGAACTATAGCAGCATTAGCAGAAACACAACAAGCAAACGTGGGAAAAAAAGGAAAACCACTTGTGGCCCCTACTAATTACACTAAACCCACTCCCGCGACCGCACCAGAATCATCCTCGTCACAGAACCCAACACCGAATCGTACGAGAAACTTCGAGAGAAAGGACCCCTCTTAATACACACCACTACCCATGAAACCATCGAAGCTATTCGACCAACTCCTAAAGGCTGGATTAATGAAACATAAACAGTTGTCCCCTGCAGCGATCTAGAGGCATGATCGGTTCTATCAACTGGTTCAGAACCCAAGCCTAGCAACGCCAGATGAGCCCCCAATGCCAAAAGGCTTTAGAATGGACTGTTTTTGTGACTATCACCAATGCAACAGGCCATGGCATAGATTACTGTTTCACCCTAAAATAAGAAATCCAACGAATGATCGATGGAGGTCAGATCACCTTTGATGAAGCCAACCCAGTCCAACCACAAAACCAGGCCATGGGTGTGTACAAAGATCCTCTAAATACCATAGAGGCACCGTACGTGAGCAACACAATCTACCTTGATAATGAACTTGAAACACGTAGCATTAACACCGTATATTCTAACCATGAGCAGAAAATGCC
Organism: Gnetum montanum; assembly: GCA_015680685.1. Lineage (NCBI taxonomy): Eukaryota > Viridiplantae > Streptophyta > Gnetopsida > Gnetales > Gnetaceae > Gnetum > Gnetum montanum. The sequence continues at coordinate 60,412 of MNCI01003588.1, read as the reverse complement.
TAATAAACCATTTGTATTGCGTACTCCTCCCACTATACAAACATCGGCGCCTCAGTCATCATATTCACCACAGAAGTCTTATGTCGTTAGAGTACCCCTCACCGTAGCACCTTCTAACACCCTGACATGCAAAAAACCATATGTGGTGTGCATACCTCCCGCCGCTACTACGACAAACTCACCAACACCTCCTATTCGGACCACTCCATACATAGTCCAAGTACCACCTATCGTCACAACAGCAGAGGTACAACCTCTAGCTAGGCCAACTCCATACGTCGTTAGGACACCTGAACGTCCTAGTGATCACCAATCCTCCACTTTGTAAACACACAATAAACCTAGCCGTTATGTCATCAAGGTGCCTAGCTAGCCTGGGGCTCAATCGTATGCAACCGTCCAACTGCAACCCTACCCGACTCCATACGTAGTACGAATCCCAAAACAGCTTGAGGCTTTGAAACCAACTACACCCCCACGCCACATACGAGAACACTTAGCGGATAAGCTTATACGCGAATGCTTGGAGAAGGAGCATCAACTGCTAGCCTTAGGACCTCCTAAACCTACCCTGCTAAACGCAGTACCCATGACACCACCTAACGATAAACCAAACACAGGCCATGAAGGTGAATCATCCTGAAAACATGACACGCCCAAATCAGCGATTCCGGGCAAAAAAGACAAACCAACGATGCACAAAATAAAAATGTTGGGCCCAATGAACCAAGTCACTACTGACAAACATACACCCAACAGTAGAGACCTAGTAATAGCCCTAACACAAGTCACGCAAGCACTCAAACAAAAAAAATACTTCATTAAGTTTATATGACCTAGTGTTGACATCTCAAACCCATCGCGAAGCTTTAGTGCGCATGTTAACATCTATCCCAGTAAGCGAGGACTTGCTTTCAAATGAACCTTCAATTCATGCGGTAATGTACTCACCCCAAGGGTCAACTTCCAAGCCATTAAGTTTCCATAGTGACAACATCCAGTCGGATCAGAAAACGGGAGAGGTAACAACAGCCCCTATGTTCATAACAATACGAATAAACCAATTCAAGATACATAGGATCCATGTAGATGATGGAGCTGCCACAAACGTAGTGCCATATCCCATCGTTGAACAATTGGGGCTTACAGAGCTAATTAAACCAACTACCACCACATGCTTGAAATCGTTTAGTGGATCGCGCGTGATAGTCAAAGACACCGTGACTTTAGACTTCATAGCAGGGGATCAATTCCCCACATCTGCTGACTTTCTGGTAATTGATGAAATGTTAGGGTTCAACCTAATATTGGGAAGGCCCTGGTTAGCCCAACTAAAAGCAGTCTCTTCCCCTATACACCAAGAAATTCACTTGCCTTATGAAGGTGGCGAAATTGTTATACACAGGGAGGCTGCTACATCCATCATCTCATCATACATAGATATAGACCAAGGCTCAGAGGTTAACTCGAAGAGCCTAAACAAGACGATACAATTGAGCAACAACCAGTAGGCAATTATCTCGTAGGCACAAAGGAAAATCCACCCGAAATAGAAACACCCAGGCCTGAAATCATACATACACAACCTCACTTAGAAACCACAACTAACATGGAAACCACGACACATACAGAAGTGCAAGAAAACACCAACGCAGGAATTATCCCATTAGACGTCCCTTGGGCTGAATTACCATTCAACGTGATCAGCGAAGGGGAAGCTGAATATAGAATCATACCCGCTAACGCATCTCCTAATGTCAAAATGAGAAAAATCAAAAAATTACTAAATCAATAAAAAACAAATAGTCCAAAATGACGTTAAACTACAAATTGTCCGAAACGACATTAAACTACATTCTAAGTTTGGAATGATGTTAAACTATCATTTCCGCAACGACATAAAACTAGCCACGATCAGAAATGGTCGGTCACCTAAGAAATCAATCCAGGTCACTTGAAACTTCTCCTATTTACGCATGGCCTGAAATGACCTTAAACTAGTGCGTATGGCCCGAAATGGCCTTAAACTAGTACGAGTGGCCCGAAATGGCCTTAAACTAGAACATCCACTTCTACTTCGTTTTTTGTTTTTTTTTCATATTCCAGTTCACTGTTTGAATTTACACTTGCATTGCCTTGTTTTCCCTTTTTGTAATTATCTTTTGCTAGTAATTACAGTGCTACTTATGATTACATCCGTGCATTACACTTAAACCATAAAAACAAACCAAAACATTTCATATTATCGTGTCGTGTTTACATTTAAACCCAAAATCCACAACAAAAAAATATATAAGTAAAAATTATGTATATATACATGTAATGATGTACAATTACAAGAGTTAATTGATTTTAGTCATCCATTCAATACAATTCAAATAATTCAATTTACAATTCATGTATATAGAAAAAAAATGCTAAAACAACAAAAACAGGGTGTGAAACTCTAAAGCTGCAAAAGACTTGAAATATTTGTACCTATCTCAGGGTGGGCTTCCTGAATATGTTCAACAACCTCCTCAGCGATACCAGCCACAAAATCCATTTTACTTGGCATTTCGGTCCAAGTAAATGGTCCACGAGTACGAGACGGACTAACCTCCGCAGTCCTTTCAGGGGGAGCTGTTTTCATGGGCACGTCCAGCTGCATCGTTCTGGTTTCACTACCTTCGTCTGGAAGGGATGAAAAAATAAAAGTAAGATACCATAGAGACAATGGCTCACAAAGCAACATAATAAAATAAAAGAAAACATACAATGTTCTCTGTCCCTTTCTAGGTTTGGAGGTTCGCCTAAGTCTAGTCTTCCCTTAAGGAAGCTGCTGAACATTTCATCGATACCACTCTGGTCATCCACTAGTTCAGTCTTTGTGGTGTCTTCCCCCAGCTCTTCCGTCCCTCCCACCTGATATTTTCTCACATCTTCCTCCTTAGTCATTAACTCCATTGTAGCTTCCTCCTCTTCAATGATAGTCTCTAATTCTTGCCTCCTCACTTCTCGAGTCAAGTCTAAAGGCATCAGTGGCATGTAAGCGGTCAAAATACAAAATTATGAATAAGACAAAAATGATGAAGCAATAAGTGTACTGAGTTTAGTTACCTCAGATAGGCATCTTGAACTGTATGCACTTCACCCGTGGCTCGTCCGCATTTGAGGCCTCCTCGATTGAACATTCACGCTTCATCAGCTTCGTCTTGGCCTTATCGATGGTCTCTTTGATGACCCATTCTGCTCTCTTGGCAGTATAAGGCACGTCGTCTAGTTCCAACCCCACACTATCACGTGTGTGGATTGAGGTACCAGATGATCCCCCTATCGTGATAGATACGGATTCATCAATTCCCTCAGGTGCATCTTGGGACTCAGCTGTTTCAAACAAATGGTTGATCCACGGGCGAGATAATTGACCTCGATCCCGTAGAACATACTTATTGTCCACGTGAACCACTAGAAACTCAGCCAAACGGTGAAGATAACTGGCACAGAATGCAAAGGTAAAGTGGGACTGTGCCTCGACATTTAAGTGCAATTGCACTATCTCCTTATGAAGGCCCGACAACAAAAATTGGGCCCAGTTATAATGCATTCCAATTTCTAGGATGGTTTGCATAATATGTACAACTTCAACACCAAGAATCCGCACTTGGGAAAGGGATTTAGGGAATACCCATGCCCTAAACAGGGGATATAATTCATTAACTTCCTCAACCTTTGACTTCCCCTGCATAGGGAATCCCTTAGCACCCTTGGTAACGCCCAACCAGTCCTCCAGCTCACATACCATATGAAGCTCTTTCTAAGCCCTATCCAAAACTACATCTACGCCATCTTCCGGTACACCAAATAGGTTTGAAAAGAATTTGGATGAAAGATGGAAGACTATCTTAACACCCTTAATCTAGGTGCTGTAGTAAGAGACGGATTTGTCAAATGAATCAACAATTCCAATCATTTCGGCTATCGACACATTAGGGCTCAGGGTTGTAAAGAGCTCCATAAGGCCGACATCATCTAAACAACGGACGATCGACGGTGGGGCATGGGTGCGCAACCATTTCTGTGCCTTACTGATCTCCCCGAACTTCATCGAGAGGGTACTCTTAGTTCGTTGTGTTATGACAGAGTCTCCGCCGGAAGGGACATCAACTGTACATACGATTCGAAACCATCACATCAGTATAACCCCCGGCAGTTTAACAGACACATTAACACATCTAGAAAATATTGTCACTTACCTTTAGTAGTGGACTTAGAGGTGCTACCCAAGTTAGAGTCACGAGGAAAAATTGGTCCCTTATGCGACCAATCTCCATGCAACCACCCACGAGCTGTGCATTGTGCGAACGCTCTAGAAAATCGTTTATGAAAATGGACAATATCACCCTTGGTTTGAGCTAACATAGCTCCACAAAGGATGGGACCTGCCATAAACGTCTCTAGAGTAGTATGAGCCAAGGCAAGCCCATCATCATTAACGCATGTGCCATCTTGGGTAACTTGGGGCCTGCAAAAGAACAGTTGTCAAAATAGAAGCAAACGCCAAATGATAAAAACCAAGCACGACAAGCTAAAAAAATTCCTACCTCTCTACCTGGTGCACTATGCCAGGAGAGTTCTGGAATAGTGTGTGTGCATGCGTAGCTAAAAAAAAGTGTTGTTAAGATAATCACGCCCTCGGGGCAATAGTTCCCACATGCGCACTAACAGGCAAGTAGATTTGGGTCCACCGGAGGGACCGTGCTTGATCACAAGTGGCCCTTCATCGATATCTTCTATGGAGACCGTGACACCCTCTGAAGCTCTTGGCAACATATCCTCAAGCACGCTCTGTGCCACTTGTTCGTTCAAGTGTGACTAGACCACCATCTTAAATCTGTCTAGGATGAAGGTGAGAAATTCACACGCCCCTTCCTTGAACCACACCCCATTGTCGTCAACGATGAGATCAGGGGTAGGTTCATTGGCCTCAAGGGGGCCAAACCATGCTAGTACTACAACTAGCTCAACTACCAGGACAAAAGGCTCAGTGTCCCTACAAGCAACCAAGAAGCCACGATAAATCAACCATACATAAAAAGGAGATGAAATAACAAAATTCCATGTTGTAGGCCAACACTTAGAAAAATTACAAACATGTTTTCGATCAGTGTATACACTGTTCAACCAATTGTTCACGCTCAGCGTATACGCTGTAAAAATCGTTAGCGTATACGCCATGAAAATCGTCAGTGTATACGCTATAAAAACCGTCAGCGTATACGCTATGAAAACCATTTATGAGCAGCGTACACACTATGAAAATCATCAGCATATATGCCGTAAAAAACTGCCAGCGTATACGCTATGAAAACAATTTACGCTATACGCCGTGCAAACAGTTAGCGTATACACAGTGCAAACAGAGTATGCTGAATGCTGTGAAAACAGTTTACGCTATACGCTAGGAAAACAGGTCTACGCTATACCCTACTTGAAAAGAATAAACTGTTTATGCTTAGCGTATACCCTATGAAAATCATTGGCATATACGTCGTGGAAACGACTAGCGTATACGCTGTGAAAACAGTCAATGTACATGCTGTGAAAATCATCTACGCTTCATACTGATAAAATCATCTATGCTTCATGCTAGTAAAATTGTTTACGCTATGCACTGACAAAACAATTTACACTATATACAGTTTATGCCATATACAGTTTACGCTATATGCTATAGAGACCCTCTACGCTGCGGACCTACGCTTAGCGTACAGGCCCTCTATGCTAACTGGCTATGCTGGGCATATACGCCGAAACCCTCTACGCTACAGAAACTATCTACACTATTAAAACTCTCTACGCTACGAAAACTATCTACGCCAAAATAATATGTACAGATGAAAATAACTGATAGAGGCAGGATTAGAGCCTACCTGTGTGAAAATCTAGGCCATGATGGAACCCTTGGCCTGGGCAGACACTGCAGCATGGCCTCGCTCTCCTCCACAAAAGTTAGATCAGGCCCCTTCCTCCCCTGGCTTTCTACCTCCTTGCCCTTGCCCATTTGGCATCCTCTACGCTGCAATTAATAGGGTCTACGCTGAGGTCTAAACCGCACGCTGAACTGAAACCTGTACGCTAGGTAGGAGCCTATACACTCACGTTGAAGTCTTAAGCCTCTACGCTCCTGTGTTTATGCTGGGGTTTGAGGTTTACGCTTACGCTCACTTTTTACACTTATGCTCGATGTTTATGCTTACTTCAAATTCACAATGCTCACAAATGACACCCCTGCGCTATATATAGTGCTGAGCCGCATCATCGCTGCTGCCACTGCCACCTTGCATTTTGTTTGTTTTTTATTTATTTATTACTCGTTTTAATTAATTTTTTTAAAAAATACAAAAAAAATATATATATAACAAAACAAATACTACCACATGCTGATTCCCTTGTAAACCAACTTCAGAAGTCCACACTGAACATTTCGGCACAGACTCTCCTGTGCAAATTTTACAGATCACATTCAGCCTAGTATGGCCTTAAATTGCCACATACAAACCCCCTCTGGCCTGGTAAGGCCTTAAACTGCCACCTGTGGATCACATTCGGCCCGGTATGGCCTTAAACTACCATGGCGGCCTAGTAAGGCCTTAAACTGCCATGCGTCCCGGTGTGACGATAAACCACCATCATGCACGTACGCATGATTTAAGTTGCCAAAGAACATCAAACAATACCTATTAGCTCATTATGCTCTCTGTTTATTGGCAAGAGCAAGCTCAATGGATTGTCAGTGTTTATCTACATTGTTAATCATCGATGGGCCATACGGAAAGATCGCAAGGGACATCGACATAAATCTCATCCACTTAAGTTTATCAATGGACAACGCAGTCATAGCCTCAACACAACAAACGCTAGATAACTACAAAGGTATGATAAAGCCCCTTGATATAGAAGCTGAAAACATCACTGAAGACCCATTGACTGAAACCCCCATCGCCATGCCCAATGGGGAAATTAAAATATTAAAATTAAGTACATTACTGGAACCTCAACTAGCCAAAGACATAGAGGATGTGCTTAGGGACAACATAAAAGCATTCGCTTGGTCATACACGGACATGCCCGGGTTGGATCCTCGAATCGTCCAGCATAATATTATCCTTGATCCAAAATTGAGGCTAGTGAAGCAAAAGGCATGAAAGGTTAAACCTGAGGTGGCATTGGAAATTCGCAATGAGATCACCAAACTTTATCAGGCTGGTTTCATTCAGGCTATCGATTACGCCAATTGGGTATCCAACATGGTCATTGTCCTGAAAAAGAACGAAAGTATTCGCTTATGCATTGACTTCCGGGATCTCAACGTTGCAATCAAAAAAGATGATTTTCCCCTACCCAGCATCGATCAACTTGTTGACTCGATCGCTGGGCACGCCCCTATTATCTTTTATGGATGGCTTCTCAAGATACAACCAGATACGCATTAACCTGGAGCATCATCTCTGGACTACCTTTATGACACCATGGGGAACCTTTTGTTATACAATGATGCCCTTCGATCTCAAGAACGCTGGGGCCACATATTAAAGGACGATGACATTCATTTTTAGCAACTACATGCTACACTCACTCAACGATTACGTGGACGATATTGTGGTTAAATCGAAGACATCGGAACAACATGTACAAGATCTTGACCTAGTACTAAAGCATTGTTTAAAATATGAGCTAAGACTTAACCCAAAGAAATGTGTCTTCGGAGTCAAAATAGGCAAAATGCTTGGATTCATAGCCTCGGAAGCAGGGATATGAGTAGACCCCGATAAAGTTAAGGCCATAACGAACTTAAAACCACCTAGCAACCTTACTGAACTCTGAGGTCTACAAGGTACATTACAGTTCATCAAACTTTTCATAGAAAAATTAACAGACAAATTGAAACCTATGAACCACTTGCTACGTAAGAACACCCATTTTGAATGGACTCCACAGTGCTAAGAAGCATTTGACAATATTAAAGTAGCACTCGTTCAACTACCCACGGTTTATCTACCTCAAAATGATAAACCATTTTACATCTACCTTGCCACTTCGGACTCGTCAATCGTGTCTATGCTTTGCTAGAAACAAGATGATGGAACTGAAGTCCTTGTCTATTACTTAAACTATGCACTAGTTGCCCACGAGAAAAGGTATAATGAGGTGGAGAGGTCATGTTTAGCCTTGGTCTTTTCCTTAAAGAAATGGCGACATTACCTCTTCCATAACCAGGTCAATATAATTTACAAGGATAATGTGCTCAGAGCCATCACAGGAAACATTTATGAGACGAGTAGAATATCCCATTGGAAAGCCATGATAGCTGAGTTTGACCTATGCTACATAGTGTAATCATCAGTTAAGGGTTAAGCCATAGCGAATCAAATGACCACATCACCAACGCATGATCAAGCAATGATAGAGCCAGAATTCCTGGATGAAAATGTAAGTGCAATAGACATAGTACCCAATGACTATGATGCCATTTTAAACTTTGATGGAGCATCCACCTCTTGAGGGGGAAGTGTTGCCGCTGTCATCACCTATCCCTCCGGGGAGATCAGATCCTTTGCTTATCATTTCAACTTTCGCTATACCAACAACATAGCAGAGTACGAAGGTCTCCTTAGAGGTCTCATGGCAGCACTAGCTTTAGACATCACATGACTCGTGGTCAGGGGAGACTCACAACTAGTTTTAAACCAAGTCATAGACATTTATACATGCAAAGCGCAACATTTACAACCATACTATGACTTAGCCAAACATTTTATGAAACGATTTGAAAACATGGACATGCAACACGTCTCTCAAAACGATAATACCATCGTAGACGCATTGGCCACCCTAGCATTAAACATATCGCCTGACATGTTCCATACATTGCCAAGCTCCATAATCAATTATGCCAAACCAATAACTGATACGCTTGATATGTTGCCAATTGCATCCGTTAATACAACACATGCGATAGAATGGTATGAAGACATAAAAGAGTACCTTCTATGTGGTGAAACACCGCAACACTTAGCGAATGCACAAAAGACACAGTATGAAAGTGTTCTAAGTAATATGCACTGGTAGGGGACACCTTGTGTCATTGATCCTATGAAGGCATATTGCTAACATGCGTTAGTAGCACCGATGCCCAAACAATCGTTGAGCAAGTACACGATGGGCTATGCGGAGGACATATAGCACCTAAAACAATGGCAACAAATATAAGACTTTTAGGCTATTATTAGCCACACATGGAGTATGACTGTCTCTCCAAGGCTAAAACATGCAATACCTGTCAAAAACATTGTAATCTGATCCATGTCCCACCAAATGAGTTGCATACGGCGCAAATCACGTGGCCCTTTCAAAAGTGGGGGTTGGACCTTATTAGACCAATAACACCCTCATCTTCTGCAGGGCATAGTTTCATCATAACTGTGATAGAGTATTTTACAAAGTAGGTAGAAGCTACTCCCCTTCGAAAAACCACATCTAAACACGTATGCAACTTCATTCTTGAAAACATTGTGACTCGTTTTGGTATCCCCATGACCATCATCACTGATAACGGGCCACAATTCACTAGTGCTGAAACCAAAACCTTCTGTGAAATTCTAGGGATCAAAAACTCATTTTCATCCCCTTACTACCCTCAGAGCAATGGGCAAGCAGAGGCCACAAACAAAACCATCATTACAATACTTAAAAAGATTCTTACCCAAAGCAAGAGAAGATGGCACAAATAGTTGGTATACGCATTATGGGCATATTGTACTACACATCGGACTTCAATAGGTAAAACACCATATAGTCTTGTTTATGGTTCAGAAGCTATTTTACCTCTAGAATTGCAGGTACCATCTTTAAGGATCACACTTTCCAGACTCCTCAACGAAGGACAAAACAATGACTTGTGCATCATTGACCTGGACTCGGTGGAGGAGGAACGCATATGTGCACTCGATTAGATTGAATGGTACCAAAAATAACAACAGCAATGCCATTGGCATGACATTCATAAGTGCCCCATCAAAGAAGGTGACCATGTACTTAAGGTCGTTCGGGAACACTCGGACAAATTCTCAGCCAACTGGGAAGGGCCCTACTTGGTCACCAAAGCATACAACAACGGAGCATTCAAGTTAGCTAATATGGAAGGGCATGAGCTTGCAAATCTGACCAATCACTTGTTCTTGAAACTGTTCCATATTTGAGTACAAGCTCAGGTACGTTAGAGTCCTGGCATCACAACTATAAATTGATACCACCGTCCTGGAATCATGACGATAAACTGATACCATAGCTTGTCCTGGCATCATGACGATAAACTGATACCACACAGTGTCTACAATGACAATAAACTAGCACCCGTCCGGTATGATAGTAAATTGCCACAGTCCCACTTGCCGGAGTCCGCTAAGACTATAAACTGGTTTGCCTCTTCACGGTGCGCCAAGACTAGAAACTAGCAACGTACCATCCACCACGATGCTAAACGGGCAATGTCCAATGGGTCATGAAATAAAACTAACCCATGATAGTCTGCTAAGACTATAAACTAACAATTTCATCTCTGGTTCCTCAATCAGTGGTTGCATTCAAACTTCATCAGAATCACTGCATCACTCGCCAATCGGCCGATCCTAACGCCATTGCTGCTATTCATATACGATGCCTAACATCTCATCCAGTGCCTTTGTTTCATCAGTAACAGTTTAAGTCTAAGCTCGCTTACTTACTCATGGTTTTCTTGTCTCATTAGAGTTGTGTTTATAGGATGACATTCAGAGGTATTCGCACAAGAATGCACTTCATCATAAGCAGCAAGGTGAGACGTTGTTTATAGCGTATGTGACAAGACTAAATCAAACCATTCACTAGTACATTCCCCATTTCATATCCCTCCTATCCCTCAACACCTTATACTTGGTTACATCCCGAACACATCCAGTACAGCCCGAAACATCGAACATACCATTGCATATCGCACCATTTTTTAAGTAGTTGCAACACACAACATAGCACTTGAGCATGAGTACAAGATCAAAACAAAGTTCCTCACAAAAAAAACGTCGTCCCTTCCCACATAAAACACAAGACGAGACAACAGTTGCCTCAAAATTCAATGCTCATGTCTAAAACAATCAAGAAACATCCCGTTGCATGGCTTTGGCTCTCCGCCAACAGGTTCCCCCTTTTACACTAAACAAGGGTTCCACTCCTCCAAAGAACACAACACATCATCATGTGGCTTTGGTTTTGTCAACAAGTCCTCTTGGATACTAACCAAGAGTCTTGTTCCGCCAAAGGACACACATCTCATGTCTTGATTCCGAGTCTACTAAATAATGGCTATTGACAAGGATCAGCATGACCCGCATACACACCAAAACATCCCTTTCACTATGCACAACCTTGATTCCTCCCAAATCCCTACACTTTCCCTTTTCTTGTCAAATAAAATTGCCATTTCCCACAATCCCATGTACTACTAAACACGGTGCAATGATGTCTAGTTAGGTGGTAAAGGACAAAGTCTCTCGAGTTGCTTGTGGTGTTTACACTTCTTTGTCGATGCTTCTCGGGTCGATTCCTCCAAGCATCAACAAAGAGGGGCCAATGAAACACCACAAAATTTCGAGCTTAGTACTTCTCCAATAAGAATCAGGCTAAGTCATGACATCCCTCAACATGACTAAAAGCTTGAGGGCCCCACAGACAGCTTCAAGCGTAGTCGAACTCAACAAGAAGTAGGTCCCTAGGACCCACAGACGACCATGGCAGCATCTGGTATCAAACATGGCAACCTCGGAGATCAAGATACTTAGTTTTTACTAAGTATACAATCTCAACATATACACCCAACGTATACGCCTAAGTTTGCATCTCAGCGTATATGCCCAGCGTATACGCCCAAGTTTGCATCTACAGCGTATACGCCTAGCAGGCATCCACAACATATACGCCCAGTAGACACAGCATATACGCCCAGTATTCACAGCATATATGCCCAGCGTATACGCCCAGCAGACATCCATAGCGTATACGCCTAGCAGTTACAGCATATACGCCCAACATGTACAAAGTCTACAACCAGTTTCAACCGAGCTGAACATCTACAGGCAACATCTTCAGGGCAGCTGAATTCAAATCTAGAGAAACGAGTGACTTCTTCTATTCTGATCAAGTCTGTATGCCGAGGTCATATGTCTAGCGTGTATACGCTGGCGTACAACAATTTATGTTGGCGTATAGCGGTATACGCTGGCGTACAGCACACTGTATACTTGTAAATTTTATTCTTTTGCACCCAGTCAACGCACCACGTGTCACCCAACCTGAGTCTAACATCTAAACCTGTATAAAAACCCCAATTTTTCATTAGATCGAGGTTGGCAATTTTGAGCAAACCAGAGAGAAAAACAGAGACGCTAAGAACCCGAGTAGAGAACCTTGTATGCTGGACCTCAACCCTCTACGCTGAGCATACAGCCTCTACGCTATGCCTGCAGTTTGAACCAACACACTGTCATCCTTGCATCCATCGGGGCTATTCATCCGCCTTGTGTGAAAGCCACAACTGCGTTAGACCGGTGCATTGTAACTCTCACTTTGCAATAATATTGTTGCATTTTCTTCCTAAAATCTGTTACAGTTTTTCATTAATTATTGCATGTTTACTATTTACACCCTCGTACGTTTACGCTCTGTTTACATTAGTTACGCTATTTACGTTTCGTTTTACATCTGTTACACTATTCACATATAACCCAACGTATAGCACCTTGGTGTACATTCAGGGAAATCCTTGCCTGATCCACGTGCGGACCACTCAAGGTACTCTACCTTTGTTAATTTCAGCTCGCCCTCAAGTGAAGGTAGGGTCTTCTGTGCATGTCCAGAGATCTCCCGATTTCTATTTCCTTTCAGCCGGAGATCAACGATTTTGGACGGTACACCAAGTGTTATACTACTAGGGAAACAAAGTAATAACATTACTAGGATTACCAAATGATTATACTTATATGCTTAAAACCAGTAATACTCATTTCACCTCACTAATGAACATGGAAAAGTAAAGTTCTTGAGAAATATAAAGAACTATACTAAAGTAAGTATATTGAAGAAATGAAAATGAAACTAAGGAAATTATCTAAGTAAAATAAAGAAACTAAGTGAATGCTGCAATGCTAAAAAACAATCTTAATCTATATTGTCATTCATGAATTATGCCCAAGTACAAGCCACTCAAATAAAGATTTCATTTAACTACTCAACACCACACTACGAGCATTCACTCTATCACTAAGTGTAAACTACAAAAAAAATTTGTAAGAGTTTTACTAAGATTGGAATGAAAGTTCATTTGTTTGATGCGACGAAGTATTGGTCTATATAGGGGTGACCATGATCCACTACATCGCATGCACAATGACATATGTAGAGCTACAATGTTGCAAATATGATATCGTGGCTTATCAAAAATAGGTTTTATCATACTCCCATGATTAACTGGAAACTCATCCTTAAGTTAAAACAAAAGGAGGATAGAGTTCCTTACAAAATTAGGAGATAAACTCAAACTGTGACATGACTCCTTGACTCTGAATGTTGCATTATGGTTCAAGTGGTGCTTTACAAAATTTTCATGCATAGCATGATGGACACAACTGACAATGAACAAAATAAAACAAATTAAAATGTAGTCTTCAAGTTCTTGGCAGTGGTGGATCCTCCATCAACTTCTTTCCCTTGTCATTGGGCTTCTAAAATTGGTAACAATTAAGGAGTTCCTAAAGATTCTCTTCCTTTGACTTAGGATCATGTACCATTCATGCAAATTCTACAATGTTTGATAGCATGTATACTTCCCATAGGCATGGTAGCTACAGAAACATCTTATTGGCTTTAACATACCAGGCTATGAATTACCTCCTTTCTTCTTCAAATGTCCTACCCACCTTTCTCAATTTCTGATAATCAGCCATTTGTTGGGCCAAGTTTGCTACTACATATTTTTAAATTTGGTAGTTGGCTTTTACTATTTTTAGTTTAGAGTTTGCAACATGCAATTTCTATTGAACATCTTTTTTGTTTGTAAACTCCTTCTTATCTAATGCATACACAACAACTACCTGTTGCTCTAGCTTGTTTCTTAGTCTAGCTATTATTAATATGGCTAGATTAGGATACTAAAGGTTTGCTAACCCCATGTACTCAGTGAGATCCTTGATCTACAGGTCCTTATTTTTTACTTCAGCATGGTGGACATGGGCTAGGCTATTCAAAAATGGCTGCCAATTAGGTGTTTGTGTTGTAATTGAACTGATCTTGACCTTGGTCCTCTGGATTTCCTCTTCATCAATATACTTGTACATGTCCACTTGTTTTCTAAAGTGTTCCTTAAAGCCTTTCATGCTTCTTGGACCCATTTTTCAGTGCACTACTTTTAATTGTTGATTTCTAGTAGGTAGCATGGACTTCTTCCATCGACAAGGTTTGGTTTTCTCTAGTCAATTTATTCATGTCCTAGTTGATCCTAATGAACTATTCTTATAGTTGATGAATGCTTTCTTCAAGAAAATTTTTCTACTTTTCAATGTCCATCAACCTTGTATTATCAATAGCAATTTTCATATTCTCTTCTTCTAAGGTAATGATGGCTTTAGTGTGTGCATATGTTTGTGCTTCTGTCACAAATGTATTCCACTTAGCCTTCTCCTTCTTCATCTCTACTTGAATATTTCATGCTATGAGCTACCTTACTTATCCTATTCTGAGTGCATCTAATTGTTCTAGGGCTATATATTGTGCAAGGTCTCTCCTTTCTACTTTCAAAGCCACTAACTTAGCTTATAATTGCTATAGTTCATTTTCTGCATGTTTTGCCCTTGTCTCCACCATGACTAGCTATCCCTTTGTTGTAATTAAATCTGACTAAATTGTAGTGTTATTTCTAGGGATATCAAAGAGATTTTGCATGGCTTGTCCTATCCATAATAGTTGATCAAGGACATCTTTGTGTCTTGCTAAAGTCATAGATGTTCTAGCTAGTATTCTAACATCCCTTGTTCCTGTAATATCTATTAGTGGCACAATGGGACATTAAAGGATTCCTTAATGTGATCAGTAATTACTTCTACTACTCTTGCTACATTCTAATATTGCATTACCACCACTATGGCTCCTTCTCTATTTTCTAGCATAACCTAGAAAGATGTAATATTTCAAAAAATCTGTTGTGCCCAGTCATCATCTTCTCCTACCTATAGAGCTACTTGCCTAGTAGTAGGTCTTGTTGATACAACAAGCCTTATAGAGTTATCCCTAACTCGGTACAAAGTAGAACCTTCGCTTTCTCCCCAAATAATTATTTCTATGATCTATTACAAGTGGCTTATGGAAGACTTGTAGTCTTGTTGTGTAGGTGGAGCACTCTCTCTAGGTTTATCACCAGTAAGAATTGACCCACTAGGTCTTACTCGTTCATGTTGTCTAGTTGCTAGAATGTTACTTTTTGATGTGGATCCTACTACTCCCTTAGTGCTTGCTAGCTTCTCTAGCTGATCCTTCTTTAGTGGCCTTGTTTTGAACATCTCAGCATAGGATGCATTTTGGGCTTTTCGTAGAATATCATTTGTGTACCCCAGAATTCTTGCTTGCTTGCATAACCTTCTAATGAGGCAAGGGAAGGATAGTATGAGCTTCCCTACCTTCTTCTCTTCAAACTTCCTTTGTATCTCTAGAAAGAGCAGATGTGCTACATTAGCATTGAATTTCCACATAAGGATTGAACTTCCTCTAGCAACATAGGTGGAAATTCTGTTAAGTCTTTTGGTAGGGAATAAGTGGTAAGTCTAGATTTTGAAGTAAATATTTTCTTTAGAAGTTAATTCACTATATTCCTTGTCCTATTTTTCATATATTCTTTACAACGATAGCTTCTTTGCATCGAAGTCATATTTGGTGGATATCTATGCTACATTTGCTCCGACATTTGGAATATTAAGTACCTTTGTAATGGCTTCAACAAAATAAGGCACTAAGACTCCTTCACTCTTAATAGTTTCATTATCTTGTTAATTCTTTTAGAATTAATATACTTCTCCTAGGTACCATTTACCATTACTTGATGGAGTTGGCCATAGAGGAGAGGCTTATAGTTAGGTTCTGACACCCTCAAGAGTGAACTCCATGAATGGTCTAAAATTCAGTTTCACAATTACTATGAACATAATGGAGTTCTCTTGGATAGCTTCAAGGAATTCTACTAATAACATGAGATATTGTCCTTGCTTAGGAGCTGGTGTGTTTGTTGAAATTATTTAAAGATTAGAAATATTAACTTTTTGATTCTTATTATAGCAAACTTTGTAAAATCAATTACTCAACACACATTGACACATACGTAGCAATGGCACCAATGATAAGTAGTGGAGCAATCCAACATCCAACCATACAAGTCATGAGTGTTTATTCTTGACCCAATCATAATTTGTGGAAGGATAATGTTGATATACTAGTAATTAAGTTGAGTTCATGATCATTGTATTCTCACTCCAAGCTAGTGAAGTCTAAGTGTATGTCTTAACCTATAATGAGGCATATGATAGGTGATGTTATTGGGTTGGTTACACTTCTAAGTGTAAACGTGATGAAAGGAGAATTAAATGTTAAATATAATTAATGATAGAAACATAATTCTATGCTAGCCTAGTGCAATGGATAACCATTCCTGATTTTTTGGACATGTCTTGGGCTCATGTGATCATCACTAGGATTACCAAGTATCATGCTACTAGGTGAACCAAGCAATAATACTACTAGGATTATCAAACAATCAAACTTAAAGCTTGAAATCATTCATATTCATTCTGCTTACTTTAGTAAGTAAAAGTAAAGTACTTTGGAAAATAGATAGTAAAGTAAAGTATTATGCTATTAAGATAGTAAACATTATGCTAAGTAAAATAGTAAACTAAGAGAATGCTACAATGATGGAAAAAAGTTTTGATCTTTATTTCCATCACAACTTGTGCCCAAGTACAAACTACTCAAACAAAGACACCATTCAACTATAACACATCACACTACCAGCATTCCCTCTTCTAATCACTAATTCTAAGTGCAAGATATAAAAATGCAATAGTTATGTTGCTATGAAAATGAAAAGTAAATGGATTGTGCACCCAAGTGTCATATTTATAGGGTTGTACACATCTTAAGACATCATATCAATGATGATGTAGCATGTGCATAATTTGAAACAAGTTCATTACAAGACAAAATAAAACATTATTCGGAGTAGCTCAATGTGGATAAGGTTTTTGGTAGTGGTTGTTCCTCCATTAGCTACTTTCATTTATCATTAGGCTTCTTAAATTGGTATCTATTTAGCAATGCCTAAAGTTTTTCGTCTTTTGTCCTTTGATCATGTATCATCCATGCTTATTGGATAATGTGTGATGAAGCCAATACATCCCATGGGCATAGCAGTTGCAAGAACATTTGATTAGCTTTCACATACCACGTTGTGAATTGCTATCTTTCTTCTTCAAATGTTCTAGCTATCTTTCTAAATTTCATGATAATCTAACATGTGATGAGCTGGGTTAGCTACAACATCCTTTTGGCCCTTATAGCTAGCCTTGACAATCTCGAGTTTTGACTTTTCCATGTGTAGCTTTTGTAGTGCATCCTTTCTGTAGATAAACTCCTCATACAAAGCATACATAGCTGCTACTTACTATTCTAGCTCATTTCTAGGCTTACTTATTGTTAACATGGCTAAGTTTGCAAATAAAGATTAGCTAACCCCATGTACTCTGTAAGATCTTTGATCTATAGGTGTTTATTCTAAATTTTCGCTTGGTGGACATGAGCAAGGATGTCCAAAATTGGTTGTCAATCAAGATTCTACATAGAGATAGGAGTAATCTTGGCCTTTGCCATTCAGATCTCCTTTTCATTGATCTACTTATACATGCCCACTTGGTCTCTAAATTTTTTCTTGAGTCTCTCATGCTTCTCAACCTCATTTTTCCATGTGCTTATATCTATAGCAGATTTCTATCTTATTACATAGACTTCCTCCATTGATTGGATCCTATTTTCTCTAGCCAAGTGGCTCATGTCTTGGTTACCCCTCATAAGTTGTTCTCTTAGTTGATGGATTCTTTCTTTGAGAACATTCTTCTATTTTTCTACATGGATCAACCTTGTGTTTTTTGCAACTAATTTCTTATCCTCTTCTTGCAATGTGGTTAATGCCTTGGCATGCACATATGTCTATGATTTTTCTACTAATGCATCCCATAATACCTTCTCTTTTTCTCTCTCCATTTTCATATTGTGATCAATTAGGTGCCTCACGTGATCTATTTTGAATTGATCAAGATGGTCTGGCATAACATACTGTGTTGGATCTCTCTTTTTGGCTTGTAGGATGGCTAGCTCTTCTTGTAGTCTTTGGACTTCATTTTCTGCATGTTTTTCCTTAGTCTCTACCATGATCAACTTTTCCTTTGTGGCAATCAAGTTAGACTACACTATAGTGATATCACTAGGGATTTCAAAAAGCTTCATCATGCCTTGTCCTATCTACAATAGTCTATTAAGTATGTGCTCATGTTTAGCAGAATTCATTGACAAACTAGTAAGAATCTAAGCATCTCTTACTCCTAAAAGATTTTCCACTAGCACAATAGGGATGTTAAAGGATTCCTTGATGTGATCTATGATCACCTCAGTTACTCCTATTGCATCCTGATCTTGCATTACCACAGCTATGACTCCTTCTCTTGTCTCTAGCATCACTTGGAATGATGTAGCATTCTCTAATATCTATTGTGACCATTCATCCCCTTCTCCTGACTACAAGAAAATATACCCACTAGTAGGATCTATTAAAACTATGGGCCTAATTATGTTTTCTATGACCTTATAGAGATTGGTCCCCTTCCTTGTTCCCTAGTTGATAGTTTTTGCAATATATTACAAATGACTCATCAATGGTCTATAATCCCACAGTGGTAGTGGAACTTGTTACTACTACTATTTTTGCTATTGCTTAGTCTATTATTGACTACTAGGCCCAACCTATTGTTATTGACCAATAGCTAGCATGTCACCAATAAGTGCAGTACTTGTAGTTCCCTTAGTGCCTACTAGTTTTTCTACTTGATGTTTCTTTGAAGGCACTAGTTTGAGCATCTCTATGTATGAAGCATTTTTGGCCTTCCTAGGGACATCATTAGTGTACCCTCAGATTTCAACTTTTCTACATAGCTTCCTGATAAGGCACGAAAATGGAAGTGTCAATCATTCTTCACTTTGAACTACCTTTGAATTTCAAGGAAATAGATATGGATGATGTTTGCATTGAATTTTCCCATTAGGATAGCACTTACTTTGGTTGCATATTTTGACATTAAATTAATCCTTTTAGTAGGGAACAAGTGGTAGGTGCCAATTTTGCAATACATCTTGTCTTTTGAGGTCAACTCACTGTAATCTTTATCATCTTTGCCATATGCCCATTCAAGCCATAGTTTTCCTACATCAATATTGGATCTAGTGGAGATCTTTCTCATGTTTTTCCCTTCATTTGGCACATTAAGGGCCTTGGTGATTACTTTCATCGAATAGGATATTGAGACTCCTTCAATCTTGACTATTACATCAACCTACTTGTTGTGCCAAAACTAGTATGGCTTTCTAAAATATTATTCTTCACTACTTGTAGCTATGGGCCAAAATGGTGACACTTGAAGTTGTATCTTCACTATTTTTAGAGAAAATTTTCATGAATTGATCAAAATTTAACTCCACTACAACTGTGGACATGATCAATTTCTTCTGGATGGCCTGGAGGTAATTTGGTGATAGCATGAGGTGTTATCCTTGTCTTGGTACTTGTGGATCTTCTGCCTCTACCTGGGTAGAGGGCTCTATGGTAATGGTTTTCTAATGGATACTAAAAGATTAAGCCTCCTACTCTACTTATGAGGTTTGTTCCCCCATTCGACCTCTTCCACAACCTCTTAGTCTTTTGTTCCGTGGTTGTGAAGGTCCTCCTTCTAATCCTCTCTTTGAAGCCATCTACAGTCAACAAGAGTTTGAGGTTATTGGAGTATTCACATGAATTCTTAACATTTCATTACCTTACTCATACCCTTGTTTAGATCAAGTTCTTATTCTATTATGATTGCAAAGTTAGAAAAAATCTTTTAAAAGAAACCCCTTAGAGTATCATATCCTTACACTTTGGTTAAAGCCCTTCATTGTCATCATTTTTTATGCTTATCTTATGGCTTAAAGTAATTGGCATGGTACACTAGGGGAATTATTCAAGTGTTTCTGGCCTTTTTTTGCTTAATTAATTATAAAATTCTTATTATCCTTTGAACTTATCCTTTATGATACCTTCCAAGCATTAGAAATTGTTGGCTTAAATTTCAACAATATTTCACTAAGTGCTATCCCCCCACCCCAACAACTAAGTTGAGAGCTTTGGGATCAACAAGGTTTAAGAATTTTGGAAATCAGAGCTACAAGGATGAAGTTATTGCCTTTGGAAGTTAGCGTGTTAGAGATCTGAAAGAAAATTTTCAAAAACTCATCTTTGGGAAAATTGAGGAATGAAAAAAAATTTCCAACTCTCATGCATATATATACTATTTTTATGAGGGTGATATCATAGATCATATATCTTAGATACAACATTGTAGGGCCTTTGATATCATAGCCATGATATCACCATTAAAAATTTCAAAATTTTCTTGTAGATTTTAGGGGAAATGAGTCAAATAAAATGTCTGGAAGATATGAAGCATGTCTAGAGGATCCTACGCTAGTAATGATGTCCAATTTTTGAGAATTTGATGTTTAAAGTTCATGGAAAAGGAATCTTAGGCAACAAAAGTTTATTGGATGGATAGGAAATAGGTAATGAATTTCCAATGTATGCACATTATTAGGTGTTATGGGAAGTCTTTATTGAGTATTGGTTGTGCTAGAAGGTATGAGATGATGTGGAACTGCTTGCCAAGTATGAGATACACCAATTATACAAGCGGATCCTCCCCAAAGTAAGCTCCAGCCCTTAGTGCCCTTGTATAACCATGCCTAAAACTGCTCTTAGGCACTCAAGGAGTGGAATGTAAGGCATACCTATTAAGTGATGAGATGCAATATCGCATGCACCGCGATATCGCGTACGCGATATTGCGGTCATCCCGATATCGCATCCCATGCAATATCACGTCGTCCCCTACGATATCGCGTACGCGATATCATGGTCCACCGCCAAATCTATAAATAAGAGGCATCACTCCTCTTATTTCCCATCCTAGGTTTAAAGTAGGGAAACTTTGGCAATTTGATCACTCTAGAGATAGAATATTTTCCATGTGCCCGTAGTAGGAGTCCCTAAGTGAATGGATCTTTATTCAAGGAGCTTTGTACCTGAATGCAAGTTGTGTATGGCAATAAAGACAAGCTTTGTGGGTAAACCTTGTAGTGCATGGAATAGGTTTATTACATGTTATTTCTTACCTGTTATTTATTACCTACATTAGCATGGCATGAGTACAACTTGATTACGAGCATTGACGAATGTGTACGGCTAATCAAGGAATCGGCTGCTCATCGCGATTAGTCTCTCTCACCCTCAACTCCTAGAATGCGGGATGAGTATGACTTGATTATGAGCATCTATAGATGTGTATGACTAGTCAAGGAATCAGCTACTCATCACGTTTAGGCTAGTTAAGTGCCTCAGTATGACCACTTCGAGCACGTGCATTACGTGTGGTGATCCTAGTAACGATTAGCATTTGGTAGCCACAGTTGCATAGTTTAGGGTGTGTACGGTAAGTGGGAATGGATGCTGATGCTAGTCAATTTAGACTTAGTCCTTAGTTAGAGTTAGTTAGCTCTCTCAACCCTTCACCTTGATAGCATAGGAGAAAAACCATAAAAGACCATAAAAATCATATACCTCAGACTTAACCATACACCGTGATAACAACAAGTAAGTCTGGGAAGACAATGAATGATTAACCCCAAGTGTTCCATGGAGCGTTTAGGCATTTAGTCTGCAGAGTTTGATTGGATTGTGCGTGCTATGCTCATTTCATATGGTTGAGTGTAGGGGTACCTCGCCACTCATCATTAAGCAAAAAACACATATTAGTATCATCAAATTAGAAAAATAACACTATATTACATAAAACCACAAGTTATGATTAATCATATAGTGAGATGAGATGGACTATAGAAAGGATTGCTGAAATTGGGATGTGAGGTGGGTCACCATAGGCATAATGAATTCTTGTATGTCATTAGTGATTAAAGTAATCACTAGCCTTTATGTCTAAGATTCAAACCAAGTCCAAACCACTTTCAGTGACATTGCATTATTTCATCTCTTAGGTTTACAACCATAAGACTACCACTGCTCCAAAGAGTATTATCACTTGGCGTATTGTCCAAGGAAGGAGTTTATTCATTGAAATTCTAATTTTTTATAATTCTAAGAAGCTACCTACCTTCAAGCATGGGTAACATGTCTTTCCAGTAGGACCCCCACAACTTTATTCTATGCATGGATTTTATTACCAGAGGACTACCTTCAGGCATGGGTAACATGTCTTTTCAGTGACATGGGAAAGCAGTAGTTATTGTACTCTTACTTCTATTTTTTGTTAGATCTACAAGGATATAATAAATCTTTAGCAATAAGATAGAACTCATAGGAGTAATCCAAGAAAATCCACAAATCCCCTTGATATCACACCCTTTGCATTTCCTCTTGGTTCTTCACTCTACAATCTAGGCATAATGATCACAAGTTTATTTTTAGTTTTATTATGAGAAGAATGTAATTATGGCCATGGTAAGAACCTTTTATTGTTTGAATGGATGGATGAATGTTGTGGTCTCACTGTATAACTAACTACTCCTTTATGATTGATAATTTCAAGAAATCTTTACCGTATTGGGACTACATCTTGCCTTATTTGTGGTGTTTTATTAACAATTAACAAAAATATGTATGAGTAAAATGAAGAGAAATTATAAAAAATTGGAAAAGATATTAAGAATGAAAGAGATGAGAAAAATTAGAAATATAAAAAGAATGACAAATCATCAAAGAATTGAAAAATGTCAAAGAATTAAGAAATTATCAAGAAATTGAAAAGTATAAAAGAATAGGAAAAATGTATCAAGAAAATAAAAAAGTAAGAAGAAGATGAAAAATTAATAAGGTACCTACATGTCTAGATGGACATCCCCACAACTATGGTTCAAGTTAGTCAATCAACAAAGTGAGCATATGAAAGACATTTGGGCAAGTTGGTTGGAATCCTTAGTGGAACTAGGATAATGGTGATATGGTTTGGCCTACTAGATATTTACCAATATAAGCTTATGTGGGTTGGATGGGTGGTGAATATGCATGGAAGTTGAAAAGTAGGTTTCCTAAATGATATAGGGTCCCTCCCAAAGTGTTTGAAACTTGGCCTTTTGTTGGACATGATTGGGGTTATAATAGAGGACCTTATCACCTAGTTGTATCACTACTTGTCCTATAAAAGCATCGTGCCTATGCTTGGAGTAAGTCTTATGGATCTAATTACTCATTAGTGCTAATAGCCCATTCTCATCTAACAAATTTAGATTCATTAGGTGCTCTCTTTGGGCAAAGCTTAAGTTTAGGTCAATTTGACTGGCAATAGCTAGGGTTTGGAGCTCTACCTAGATTGGAAGTATAAGAAACTTTCCATAGACTAGCTCATAGGGAAAATAGCCAATGGTTAATTTCCATGTTATTCTATAAGCCCATAGAGCATCAGTTAGTTTTGTGCTCCAATCCTTCCTAAATCTAATAACCATCCTAGTCAATATCTAGTGATCTCATGATCAATTACTTCTGCTTGACCATTGGCTTGGGGATGGTATGGTATGGTCAACTTATGGTTTATCCCAAGTTTTTGCATGAGCTTTTAAAAGTAGCACTAGTAATCCATTATCAGAAATAAGCATTCACAGCACTCCAAACCAGTTCACTAAAAGTTGTTGAAAAAACTTGGCAGTTGTCTTAGTTATACAATCTTTGACTGTTGCTTCCTTTTCCCACTTAGTGCAAGAATCCATAGTCACAATCATATAAGCTTTTCAATTTGACATCGGTGTGATGGGATCCATAAAATCAATTTCATATATGTTGAATGGTTCCAATGGTTGTATCCATTACTACAACCCTTTATTTCAAGTCAACATTCCTCCATCTTTTTGGCACCTCTCACAAGGCTATGTAAATGTATGGACATCATAGAATAAGATAGGCTAGAAATATTTTTTCATCATTAGTTTTAATGTTGTATGATGTCCTATGTAGTGGCCACCACATGGACCCTCATTTGCATCCTATAGGATCCACAGTTGATCACATTCCAATACACACCATTGGACTAACCCATCTACATAAATCTTATAAAATTTTCCATTTATTTCCATGTATCTTTTCATCTTATGGAGGAATTTCTCTCTCTATTTCTTGCTCCATTCAACATAATGTTCCTATGTTGTTAGATAAGTCAGATAATTGGTTATTTGTGACTCTCTTATTGAATCTACAACCATCATAGCCTTGGTGAACAAGATTGAGGATCATTGAACTTAGAAATGGGGGAATGAATAAGTTCTCATAATTAAAAATTAATTAGACAAGGAACACACCAAACTTAACATGTTTTCCCAAATTGGATAGTCCACACTTGAAGGGTAGTTTGCTAGCACACCTTCAAATTTTATTGCTCTTAAAATGTGATTTGAAGGATACGACACCTTGTACAAACTCTAAGCTCCACTCTAGAGTGATTTAACACCATGAATCCACTCAACCCTACAAGGTCCCAACAAAGTTAGAATGTGATTTCCAAAATCCCACAACTTTTACAACTTGAACTTCGTTGTAGAATGTTGTGGTATTACACCAACGCTCAATCCTGCAGGATCCTGACAAGCTCAAGGATGATGCCTTCCCACAATAAGCACATCAAACCCATAGGGCAACAAAAGAAAAATAAAAATTACAAGGAAAGGATGCAACTAATTTTGTTGATCCCTGTACTTTGAGGTACATCACACTTTGACCACTTACAATAGTACAAAAGATAGTACAATGAGGTATAAGAATAATAGAATGATGTATATAATGATTGCTTAATGTTGACACTTGATAGTTCACAATTCTTGCACATTTTCTAAGAGAATGAAGTCTTCTTATAACCTAGATGTTTTTGAAATGACCTCAGAATTTTTGCAACAGCTATCTAACAATCACTAGAGATGTCTTCTGTGAGATTGAGATGTCTTTTTGCATTAGACTTCCATTCAAGAGAGATGTCTTCTTCACAAGCAAGGAAACGTCTTCATGAAGATATCTTCTTCATAAGGAATATGTCTACTATTTTTGAGAGATTTCTTCTTCTAATCAACCTTTAACTTGGCCAAGATTTCTTCATCATCATGAAGACATCTTTTCTTAATAGTAGACATCTTCTGTTTCTTCAAGATTTCTTCACTAATCCTTTTGTTCTTCAGCGAAGATGTCTACTATTTTTGAGAGACTTCTTTTGATGGTAGATGGTTGTTGTTTATTGGAGATGTCTTTCTTTAATAAGTTCTTTAATACTAAGGCTTTCCTTTAATTCCCTTTGATCAATGGAGTTGAGTTTTAAGATCTTCATTCTATCCACGCACTTTGAACTCTCGCATGCTTCCTTGAGACATTGTAGATGTCCTTCTATGAGCTTTCCTTTTGTCCAAATCCAAGTTCTTGCCCTACAACTATAACAACCACAGAAGCATCCTTGTTCTCCATGTTTCTTAAGGTTTTGACATACCAAAATGTCAAAAAATTAGTATGACAAAGGCTCTGCATGATTCTAGGAATCCCATCTAAGTCTCCACAAGTAATCAGCTACAACATTTTTTGTATCCTTCTTGTCGATCATTATTATGTCAGACTATTGCAAGATAACGAGTCATTTAATCACTCAGGGACTGACCATTGGTTTTTTCATAAGAAAATAGATAACACTGTGATTAGTGTGGATGTATATTGGATACCCAAGCACATAATGTATGAACTTCTCAAGTGCAAACACCACTACTATTAGCTCCTTTTCTATTGTAATGTAGTTAAGTGTTTTCTTGGTGATGCTTTTGCTGATGCAATGAATATAATACGATCTCTTTTGATCATCTAATTATGCCAGTACTATGCCTAATGCATAGTTTGAAGCATCAATCACGATGTGAAAAGTCTTCGACCAATCCAGAGCTCTTAGGATTAGTGTCTCAATCAGTTTCTATTTCATATCTTCAAAGGCCTTTTCACATGACTTAGTCCACTAAAGGAATGCAACATGCTTAGTCAATTCCACTAGAGGTTTTTCCATCTTTGAAAAATTTTCAATGAACCTCCTATAATACCCTATTGGTTTGGGACCTCTAAGTGATATTTTGTATGACTTGAACTTTATCAGAATCTACCTCTATTTCTTTTTGTAAAATTCTATGCCCTAAGATGATCCCATCTTGGATCATACAATGGCTTTTCTACTAATTGTGCTTTAGATTAGTCTCTACACATTTCTTTAACAACTACTTAAGACAATCTAGTGCTTATTTAAAATCTAGCCCCTATGTCGAAAAGTCATCCATGAATACCTCAACATCATTTCCTATTTGTTTCTGGAAGATGCTAAGTACAAGTCTCTAGAAGGTGGTTACGCATTGCAAAGTTTGAAAGACATCTACTTATAGGAAAAAATTCCTCATGGATTATTGAACATCATCTTCTCTTAGTCCTCAGGCATGAGGAAAATTTGGTTATATCTACTATACCCATCCAAAAAAATATAGTACACATGTCCTATAATAGTATTTAGAACTTGATCAATAAATGGTAGAGAAAAATGATCCTTGAATATGGTAGAATTTAATAATTGAAAGTTGTTGCACACTTGCCACTTACCTCCCTTCTTTGGAAGTATCACCAAAGGACTGATCCTTTTACTATTCGCAATGGGATATATGAATCTAGCCTTTAGTAATTTCTCTAGCTTCTACTTGAGCACCTCTTTAAGTTTTTGGTTTAGCCTTCTTTGTGATTGGCATTTTGGTTTTACTGCTAGATCAATATATATCCAATGTTGACAAATTATTGTATCAATTCTTGTGACCTCATCATAAGACCACGCAAATGCTATTGGCCACTTGTTGACTCCTTCTAGAAACTTCTTTTTTTTTCTTTGTCTAGGTTGGTATTGATTATAACCAGCTTTTTATTACTGTGCTATTGGTAAGGCCTTTAGTTCCAATGATTCTAGCTCAATGTGATCTAGGATTTCTAAATGTCCACATTCTATTTCTTCTTTTTGTCCTTCATGTTGGTAGGGATGTCTTCTTCTTAGTTGTTCTATCTTATCATTTTCCTTGATTTAGGCACTTATCATTTGGTTTTCTAGTTCCATGTATATATTTGATTTAATTTCCTTGTTTGTAATCAACCATTAGGTGCGTTATTGTTGGGTGGATACCACATACGAGCACTTTTGCATACACATTTCTTCGACACATTTGTTGCATGTTGTATTCTCTTCTTATCTGATTGCCCATATCCTCTACAAACAACTACATCCATTATCATTGTATGTAATACATGGAACTCTACATCTCTGAATGATTCCTACTTCATCTTCCTTGGAAATTTACAAGGATAAATCTCAAATACAAAGCTCAGCATTAGTCATGCTAAGCCAAGATCTTTCCATTATGATTGGAAATTCTCCCTTATTTTTACCTACATGAATAACCAAAAAATTTTCTAGGTAGGACTAGCTACTAATGGTGGTGATCATATCATCCACTTGTCTTAGTGGAACTATGATCAACTAGTCTACAAGCTCTAACTTGATGTTAGTTTTCTTCAATGGTGGTAGATTCCAAGCTTGATACATATCTTATAATATCAAGTTCACTCCTAACCTAGAATCAAATAGAGCCTTGCATGATTTTTTCCCTACTACTTGAAGGTACACCAAGGGACTTCCTAGATCTATTCATTTTTTAGGAAGTGCTTCTACCTTAATCCAATGGGTGATTATTTATGGAAGCATTATATTTTTTACATTTGTACTCGATGATGATGGAAGCTTGTCATTCCTAGGAGAATTGGATGTGAATGGGGTGTAAGTAAATTTGTTCCCCATCCATCAAATCTTCTATGGACTCATTTAGAAGAATAGTCATTTTCTAGATTGTGGTTCATGCATGATCACCTCCTCCTACATGTTAAATATCCTAGTTGCATTTTCTACTAGGGTTGTGATGGCAATTCCCCCTACATTACAAGTGGTGGTAGGGGTGGTTAAGGATTAAGATCTTGACTTAGTGAACTAGTTGGTTGCAGATGCATATATTAATTAGAGTCTATCCTTGGTAGTGTAGGTCTATGATATTTGACTGGTTGGTATTGTGAAGAATGAATTGTTGCATTACTTGGAAAAATTGGTCATTGAACGTAGTATCCATATGGGTCTGGTTGCCTATATGGGTACTACTGTTATGGTGGTGTCATTGTCATGATTGGGGTTACTACCACTATTTGTGGTATTGCTCCTGTTGCTACGAATAGGCTCCATTGGGATTGTATGTTAATTGGAAGGCTTAGTGGTAGTTACCTTGAGGGTAAGGTAACTATCTAGGCATTTTCTTCTTGATGAACTTGAGATTAGGTGTGTATGCCCATGTTTCTTGTAAATGTGCCATCACATGAAAACATCCCTTAGGATGTTCATATTAGCATACTCACATCCTTCCTCATTATTGGAGCTCATTTCTGAACATTCAACCACTAAAGCTACTTTCCCTTTGCATCCAAAGTCTCTCTTCTTCTGTTGTCCTTGACCTTGTTGAAGGCTTACTCAATTTGTTCCTCCACAATCTTTAAGGCTATTGCAAACTTCTCATCTATCAAATTCCACATCTTCTCTACCTTGGCTACTATGTCAATGATAGATTTCTGAATAAGTAGAGTCTTCTTTTAGATCACTTGGTCCAAGGTTTCTTCTTATTCTAGATCACATATTCTTACATCCTTTTTTTCAAATGGATTGATCTCTATTATACTCTTCTCTTGATTCTCTCTTATTTAATTCACCTTCTTCCTTTTCCACTTGATCAATAAGTCTTTTAATCTGATGGTTAGATATCTTTGATAGTCTACATTGGGTATAAACCCCAAGGGTCTCTCTAATCTTATTTCTAAGCCCATCAGCAATGTGCCTAAGTTGTTTATGTTGGAAAAATCCATGGCCTAGGCACCTATGAAGAAGTGCATAGTATCAACCCATTACTACATCAAGGGATTCATGGATCTATTTTTTCCATCATTGGATTTGTTTTTATAGATTTAACACTTGGGAATAAGTTTGGTATTTATCATTAAAAATTTCTAGCATGGTACTCCATCTCCTAATTGATTCCATTTTGAGTGATCTATACTACCTTTCAACCTCTTTCACAAGTGTCCTTGGGAAAAACCTTAATTTCTACTAGTCACTCTCAATCTTTTGTAGAGTGCAGGCATCATGGAATGCTTGAAGATGGTGTTGCAGATTTGTGTTGTAGCCACCCTCAAATTTGATCATGTTATTCATGTCTAGCTTCTTAATACGATTGTCCCTTATGTGCCTAGTTGAAATGTAAATAGCTTCCTATATGTTGATCATACTTTGAGTTGCTAATTGAGGTTCTTCACATTCATAGGGTTCATTTTCTCTATCATAGTTATGTCCCTTTTAGTACTAATATCTATCTCTATCTCCTCTTCTATCTTTGTTTCTTCTCAGCTTGTGTTTCTCATCTTCCTCATTAAAGTATCTTAGTTGATGATCATATCGATCATGAGTCCTTCATTCTTGACTATCATGGTTTATGTTCCTTTGTCTCCTTCAATTAGAGTTCACTGATGATCATGAGGATGAAGATGAAGTAGTAGGAGAATGATGTTAACTAGTCCTCCTTCTATGACTTCAATATTCTTCCTATTAGAATCCAGTAGAAACTCTTGACCTTGAGTTCTACTTGTACTTAGAGTCTATTGCTTCTTTCCTAGGTGTCCCTACTAAGGTTGAATGTAAGTGCACTTTAACAGGTTCTTCCAATAAAAAGATTAGCATTTGAGAGTGAACTTCATGTTCCTTATAGAGTCTCTCAGCTACAAATGCATCTCCATCAAGTTATTTTAAAACAACTGGAGAGTTGATCTACTCTTTTCTATTGTGGGCATTTTTAATTTCTATCGCAGGATCTCTCCACATCCACTCTTCTATGGGTTCATAGGGCCTTGTAATGTGTTTGGTCACATGGTATCCCTCTTTTACATTACTTAGATTCATTTCCCTAAGAGCTGTTTGAAGCATGATGGGCACTGAACACTCTAGAGGCAAAATAATATTACCTTGTAGGCCTCTCCATTTTAGCTGCCCATCTTGGTGAAAGATGAAGGTAAAATCAAGATAGTAAGGATCAATATGAACATATGAGATTCTTTCTTACATTAGCATACTTCATTCTTCATCATTATCTGTTCTATCATTACCCCTTTTTACCTCTTTAGCAAGTGATGGTTGATCTTTAGTTGATGCCATGTTATAAGTATGATGCTTATTTAAGTGTGTGTTTGTTAAAATTATTTAAAAATTAGAAAGATTAGCTTTTTGGTTCTTTCTATAGGGAACTTTGTGAAATCAATTACTCAACTCACATTGACATCTCTATAACGTCTGAAAACATCAATGGTTGGAGCACCAAGAGGTTACCAAGCGTACGGCCTAACCCTGGATCTGTGTGAGGGCTGTGCTGGAGAAAATGAAAACCGGATGCCCTAAACGGTTTGGTTGATTAGACAGAAACTTACATGGTGTACAATAATATTTTGTGAAAAATGGCTTTAGAATGTTATGCATGGGGATCGAAATGAAGAAAACCGTAGCACACAGAATAGTAAAAGTGTAGAAGAATATGTAACTGAGCAATAAATGTAAATCGATACACAATGATGCAAAATGTATGCTATAGTGAAATAAAATGAGCTTAAGTGAGAGAATGAACCATCCCAAAATCAGGGGATTTGATATTTGTTTAGCTAAAGAATGTGTACAACTGATGTGCAGTGTTGGATAGGCATACCTTACAACGGAACGGTATGGTTATAGCTCTTGGACTGCTGCCAATGGCCTACTAACAGGGACTAATGAGCGAGTGCTTGCTCAGCTAAGAGAGATCTAGGAAGTGCTAATGTGGGGATCTACTATTCACCAACCTTCTACTTTCCAACCTCCTTGCCAAAGCTAATCTCCAGAAAGACAAATGCCAAAATGCCAATCTCCAATCACCAGAAAGCCAAGTTAAGAAGCCAACCTTCCAAAAAGCCAACCTTTGAACATTGTTCGTTGGGGTATTTATAGATCCAAGAGTAGGAGATAGACATGGTTTGGATGCCACATGTCCTGGCTCTCACATGGCATGAATTGTGAATGTACCATACTGATGTGTAGTGCTACGCTGATGTGCTACGCTGTAGTGTTATGTTGGTGTGCTATGCCGAGTGGAACGAGGCTGGAGGTGAAACCTACTAAGCTGTGACCATACCATTCAAACTGCATGTGCCAAAATCGAAGGCACTACCATGTTTTTTATAGAAAATGTTGACAACAAATGCAAAGTGGAGCCTACACTCTAGGACTACATCTTCCCTACTCCTGCGAATAGGGTCAAGTGTAGGGACAACTTTGGGAATCAACAAGGGGGTGCAAAACAAAGCAAACTGCTGATCTTTTCTATCGAGGAGGTGCTGGAGTAAAAATGAACACTGTCAATGAGCTTTGGAGCTATAGGGAATGTCCTGAGGTTCCCACACAATTGTTATGCTACGTATGCTACCCAGCGTAGTGGCATAGCATGAACACTTTGCTTGCTATGTTGTGCTATGATGGGTAGCATAGCATAGTGTAGCACTTCTTTTTTGCATGAATTTTGTCTAGATAACTACAAACATCATTCTGACACCTGGTCAGGAAAGCAACTTCAGCAATTGGCAACCCTTCTTTTCATGTTGAAATGCCCTAGGACCTACTGATTTCATTGTTGGGACACATTTGGGCTTGGTGTTCCTACTACACCGTGCTATGTTGTGCAACGTAGCACAGCATAGTAGCCAGTGTGATATGAATCCTTACTTAATCTACAATTCTTTGTCAAGAAACTTTGCTTAGGACCCGAGGATGAAGTGGGATAGGCGATCTTGGAGGTCAGAGCATGGCCAAGTACAATTATTTTGCTAGAATCACTTAATAGAGGACCTTCATGCATTTTGACCCTACTACGTTATGTAGCATAGCACAGCGTAGCACCTAGTTTAGCTTGAATTTTGACACACTTTGTAAACATTCTGTCATGCAATGTTATTCATGTCCTAGGGTGGTAGTAGGACAAGAATTTTTGATGGTTAAGGCATGGTCGATTATGTTTAATTTGTCAAAGAAATCTAAGTGGAAGTATTGTCACACCAAAACCCTACTACGTTGTGCTATGTTGTGTAGCGTAGCACAGCGTAGCACTCAAATGGAGATGATTTCTGATGAAATTTACCACATTCTCGTGTGTCATGTTGATCATGCTTCAAGGATGAAGTAGGGCAAGTATCCTGGAAAGATGAATTATTTTCAACTGCATCTTTGGTGCTTGATTAGTCTCCAGATGGCCTAATATGCTATGCAACATAGTGTAGTGTAGCAAGTCTCATAGTTAGAAAATTTTTCGAACTATTTAGCAACTCCTAGCATGGTCCCTGGGTAGACCGTCAACCAGGTCATGTGTTAAGCTGGGCTAGCTAAAGAGTGTAGCAAGCTTATTAGCCCAAGAGATAGAAAATTTGTTGGACTATACAATCTACCCCTAGTACTTCTTTCATGCAAGCTGGCCTCATGGCTAGGTTCTATGTTGACTGTGCTACAGAGGGTGGCAAGCAGGCTCGGAAGCAGCTTCACAAGCATTAGGACTTTCAAGGTGCCATGTTGTCTACATGGTTCAATGTGTCACCACGCTTGTAGAGATCCTTTCCCAAATTTTGGAACTATGCTGAATCGTGAGAGTCTCGAAATTGATGGTGTCTCAATGGCCCCTCTTTGTTGATGTCTAGAGGATCTACCCGAGAGAGATTGAAAAAGAACACAAAACACCATGCTGAACGTAACATCCACACCATTTGTCAGTGCCCACTCAGATAATGCTTTGCTATGCTTGGGAGTGCTAGGAAAGCTAAATATGATAGAGGAAGGGGAAAATTTTGAGGCAATAGGTTTAGGAAATGTGTAGGATACATTATCATGATAATCATTACCATAGTATGATCCCTCATCGGAATGCTTGTCAGGGAATCAGCACGCATGGGTGTATTTCTCTTTGGATCTCAACCTCTCACTAGAGTGCTCAAAGATGGTCAATCCATAGCTAAAATGATTGCAAAGTAGCTATCATGCCATTTTTTAGGCACTTGTCTCTTTTTTTTGTGTTTTTTATGCTTTTTCTTGCACACCCATATTCATTTGAAGGAAACCTTGTCATCGCTGTAGGACAAGTGTTTCCTCCCTAGGATGAGTTCGTGTTACATCTATATGGGGCTTTGACCTACCTATAGAGGCTTCCCATGGGATGAGTTGCGTTAAATCCATCATGGGCTTTGTGTTTGGGCATGGGAGAGGGATTTATGTGCATTGGGAAAGCTTGCAAAAAAGATATCGGAGACTGTAAGTATAGGAAATGGGGATTACATTGGCTAAAGGAAGAATGGGGCATGCACTCTCAAGTAGTTAGGCTAATCAAAGTGGGTGCTTCAGAACAATGTAGTGTCTCACTCTCATGGTGCAATGCATTTTTGAATTATGCCATCTTGGCTTTTATCCTACGAATGCAACAGAGAGAAAACCAGAAAAAAACAACCATCAAGTGAAGTGAGGGCAAAGTCCTATTTTCTTGGGACATTGCCAAGGTGGCAAGTATCATGTCTGACATGTGCAATTTCCAAATCAGGAAAGCCAATGCAAGCTTCAGTAGCAGTAGGCTAAAAATTTTCAATGGCCAGTCAAAAATGAGCAATAAAGAGGTTAGGAGAAATGATGATGCAGGTGCTCAGGAATCCCCACCAAAGGCAAGCATCATGAAATCCAATTGTAAGGTGACAAGCCTAATAGCTAAATGCTTCTTCAAAATTTGATAGTGGCAAGGGCTAGAGGATGGTAGCATTGTGGCTGGGCCACAATAGTGCTGGGACTCCAACAATAGGTTCTGACAGTGAGAGCTATGACCAAGATGATTGGAAACAATAGCGGTAGCTCCGAAAGGTCAGCAAGATGTCAAACAACATCTCTGGAGGATCAGCAAGATGCTAGGGGTGATGATGCTGCATGTGTCCTAGAGGATTTTTCCTTGATGACATGAACTCCATTCTAGAATTACAATGTCCCACCCCATATTGTCTAAGAAACTCAAATATGTGCATGCTCGTTTGTTCACAAGTTCACATGTGTGAGCTGGGAGGCATTACATTACGAACCCAATTTAAGATCTTGGTAGACCATTGAATGTGCTAATTTAAGGTCCCAGTAGATTGTGACGTGCCATTTTAAGATCCTAGCAAACCGATGTGCTAGTTTAAGGTCGTAGCAAATCGATGTGCTATTTTAAGGTCCTAGTAGACTGCTGTGCTAGTTTAACATTGTAGCGAATGAGGGATGGGCAGTTTAAGGTCATAGCAAACTATGCTATGGGTGCCAGTTTTATGTCATGGCTCAAGGATAATCTATGCTAGTTTTACGTCATAGTGGATGAGTTGTGCTAGTTTATAGTCATAGTGGACTATCTATGCTAGTTTTACATCATAGTAGATGATCTACTTACCTTGCTCCACATTCGGTGTAATCTTGCATGTTAAGTGTAGTATGGCTTCAGGTACAAATGGTTGACAAGGTTTGCGAACTCATTGCCATCTACGTTAGCTAGCTTGAATGCCCCATTCTCATATGCTTTTGTGACTACAAAGGGGCCTTCCCAATTGGGTGAGAATTTTCTCATGGGTTCACGAACAAACTTGAGGACTAAGTTCCTCTTTTGGATTGGTCGTTGGTGCAAATTGCAGTGATGTTTCCACCATTGCTTGTCTTGGTGCCATTTGATGCAGCTAAATGTTTGGGTGCACTCCTCCTCTACGAAGTTAAGATCAATGATCCTCGACTTGTTGTTTTGAGCCTCGTCCATGATGTTTGAAAGGATCATTCGAAGTGATGGAACCTGCAATTCAAGCGGTAACACTGCTTTAGATCTGTATACAAGACTATATGGAGTCTTATCTATAGCTATTTTGCATGTCATGCTGTAAGCCCAAAGCACGTAAAGAATTTTCTCATGCCATCACCTCTTGCTGATGATAAGCATCCTTTTCAAGAGGTTGATGATGACTTTGTTGGTAGCCTCTACTTGACTATTTTCCTGGGGGTAATATGGCGATGTGAAAGAATGTTTGATACCAAGGATTTTACAAAAAGCTTTGGTCTTTGCGCTACTAAATTTTGGCCCGTTGTCAGTCACAAGAGTCATGGGAAGGCCAAATTGTGTCACTATGTTGTTCAAAATGAAGTTGCAAACCCGTTGGGATGTGGTCTTTCTAAGGGGAATAGCCTCTACCCATTTTGTAAAGTGTTCAGTTGCGGAAATAATGAAACGATGCCTTGTAGAAGACTTAGGTGTAATGGGTCCTATGATGTCTAGTCCCAAACGTTGGAAAGGCCATGTGATTTGTGTGGTATGTAATTCAGTAGGCAATATGTGTATAAGGTTCCCATGGCATTGACATAGGTCACATGTCCTTACTTTAGCAATGCAATCACATTTCATGCAAGGCCAGTAGTAGCCTAAACGTCTGATTTTTACTGCCATAGCCCTGGGAGCTATGTGTGCCCCACACAATCCCTCATGGACTTGATCCACAATTTTTTGTGCTTCGTCCCCACTAACACAAGCTAGGAATATCCTATCATAAGAGTGTTTGCATAAAGTGTTGTCTCCTAAGAGGACATATTGCCATGCTCATTTTCGTAGTGCATCCCTTTGGGCAGGTGTCAAGTTGTGTGGGGGTTCACCATGTTGGAGGTATGCTTTAATGTTGTCATACCATTCTTGAGTATGTGTTGTACTTATAGATGCGATGTGTACTGTGTGAATGATGGGATCGATGCATTCCACTATTGAAGTGGGTAAGGTAGAAAAAATACGTGATGGCATGCTTAGTGCTAATGTGGCTAATGCATCTACTATAGTGTTTTCACTGCAAGGCACATGTTGGACATCTAGGGTTGTGAACTACTTTAGCAAGTGCTTGGCCAAATCACAATAAGGTTGTAGATGTTGTGCTTTGCAAGCGTATACCTCTACTACTTGGTTAACAACTAGTTGTGAGTCACCTTGAATTACTAGGCTTTGGATCCCCAACTCTTGGAATGCTAGAATGCCCCTAAGGAGACCCTCGTATTCCACCACATTGTTTGTGCAAAGGAATGTAAAGTGATATGCACAAGGTTTGATCTCCCCAGAGGGAAGTGTGAGAACCACAGCAGCACTACTACCTTGTGTAGTTGAAGCCCTGTCAAAGTGGAGAATGGCTTCGAAGTATATTGGTACTGGGCTTATGCTATTAAGATGTTCATCTGGGAACTCAGGTTCTATCACTGCCTAGTCATTGATAGGCGAGGTTGTAAGTTGCATAGCTATAGCTTGACCTTTTACAGATGGTTGTGCTACATAGTGTAGGTCAAATTCCACAGTTATGACCTTCCATTGGGCTATCCTACTACTTTCATATATGTTGGTTGTAATAGCCTGAAGTATGTTATTCTTGCAAATAATGTTTACTTAACTACGAAACAAGTAATGCCTCCATTTCTTAAGCACAAATACTAAAGCAAGATATTTTTTTTCTACTTCGTTGTATTTGGCTTCATAAGCTATCAAGGCATGACTCACATAATAGATAGGGATTTTGGAACCGTCATTCCTCATTTGGCAAAGCAAGGTTGTGATAGATGTGTCTGAGGTGGCAAGGTAAATGAATAATGGCTTGTCTCTCTATGGAGGGTAAATAGTGGAAAGATGGACCAGCCCTTTCTTTAAG
Source organism: Gnetum montanum (assembly GCA_015680685.1). Lineage (NCBI taxonomy): Eukaryota > Viridiplantae > Streptophyta > Gnetopsida > Gnetales > Gnetaceae > Gnetum > Gnetum montanum. Next base: position 23,082 of record MNCI01003588.1, on the reverse strand, counting down.
CTATCAAAAGTTTCTTAACATTGGTTTTTCCATTCAAAGTTGACCTTGTTTTTTAGCAGGTGTTGCATTGGATGCAACTTGTCTATTAACCTTGTAATGAACCTTCTTATGAATTGTATCCTACCCTATAGCATGCACAATTCCCTAAGGTTTTTCGGTGGTACCAAGTTAATAATATCTTTAACTTTATCAGGGTCTACACGTATCCCCATTTCCGACACTACAAAGCCTAACATGCATCTAGTTTTGACGCTGAAAATACATTTTTTGGGGTTGAGGTGAAGTTCATACCTGCGAAAATGTTGAAGGACCAAGTTTAGGTTGTTTGCATGGTCAGTAGCCTTTTCAAACTTAACGGCTATATCATTCACATAATCATTTAGCTTCTCTAAAAGGTAATTACTAAAGATGTAGGTCATCGCCCACTGGTATTTCACTCCTGCATTCTTTAGCCCAAAGGACATCATTGTGTAGTAGAAGGTTCCCCAAGGGGTCATGAAGGTAGTTGGTAACTGATGCTCTGGGTTTATGCAGACTTGGTTGTAGCCTAAGAATCCATCCATAAAGGACAATAAGGCATGACTGGCCGTAGTATAGATAAGTTGGTGGATGCTAGGCAATGGGAAATTGTCCTTAATCGGTGCCTTGTTCAAATCCCAGAAGTCTATACAAATTCATATACCTCCTATTTTCTTAGAAATGACAACAATGTTTGACACCCATTCCAAATAATCAACCGCCCGAATGAACCCAACCTGGTAAAGTTTAGTTAAGGTCTTGGTGGACCGTAACCATACAAAATCATAAGTCAAGGTCACCAGTTTAAGGTCGTAGTAGACCATCACTAGGTTTAAAAATGTAAAGGGAATGCTAAAATTGCCATTTTAAGGTTGTAGCGGACCGTAACCATGTAATGTTGTAAATTAGAATTTCCAGGTTAAGGTCGTAGCAGACCATAGTTAAGCCAAATTGTAAAAATGAGGTGAAAACTTTAGTTCATTTACGTGCTACACTACAGTAGACCCATGCTATGCTGCAGGGGATAGGGATGTCCTGTGTTACGCATGGGGTGTGGGACATGAAACACTCCGAAAAGTGACAGGTATTTTAACCATGTAGGCTATAAATAGGGGATTACCCCATGGTAATCTTGTTACTTTCACTATTAGAGTTAACACCTAGAGCGTAGCGCGGTTGAGCTAAGAGATAGTGTAGCAATAGTAGCATAGCAATCGATACACCTAATTTTTTCAATAGTACAATGGTGCGTAACAGTGAATGTAGGCATCAGGGGCTTGCTAATGTAGACGAAGGGGAGCGTACCCTGAGATATCTCCCTAAGGCACGCATTGAGGAGTGGTAGGAGGCCCCACCCACCCAGTAATTCACTACACTACCCTTGCCTACATTGTGTAATTTATTCAGTGGCATTGTCACTATGGTCACCACATCTTAGTTACTATGGTCATCATTATTGCTACACTGTGACTATTGTTATTACCTTGGCTATCGCTTTAGCTGCTATGCTATGGCTATCACTGGTTTGGCTGTAGTGGCTGAAGTAATTGCTATGCCACGATTGGCACGTGGTGCTACCCTAACCACCATTGTTGGAAATGGGCGATGCACCATTGCAAGGGTTTGGGAGGTTCTAGGCGGCGTAGCACATGTTCAATGTAGCATAGCACCCATGGAGGAAATTCTAGTTTGCAAATTTTTTAGGTAGCATAGCACATGTACAACATAGCGTAGCACATGTAAGAAGAGTTTTCCATTTTTTTTGTATTTTATTTTGCTACATTTCATGCAATGGAATAGGGCCGGGGCAACAAGAACACTGTATGTTCTTTTTTATGCTGTGTCATTTTTGTTAGCGTGAATGATGGGTTGTGTTACGTTTTTGGTGCCTGTTACGCTACGCTGCTATACTACCATTCTTACTATGCTGTTACACCTATCATACTTGCTATGCTACTATGTTGGCAAATCCACTACACTGCTACGCTTGTTACAGTGTTGTACCTACTTCGTTGTTATGCTTGTTACATTGTTACACCTGTCATACTTGCTACATTGCTATGCTGCACAACGTGTGGTCATCATGCCATGCTACATGTAACGTAGTTGCTACTCTTGTGCAAAGTGTAGCTATTACGCTATGCTGCACAGGGTGTACCTACTACACTATGTTTTGTAGGGCGTAGCTGCTACGCTGTGCAGGGTGTACCCGCTATGCTACACTACGCGTAACACCCTGCCACTATGCTATGTAGGGTACCTGCTACACTACATGTAATGTTTGGCTTTATTTCATCATGCCAAGGACATATTGTTTCATACTTAGAGGAAAATTTGTACACCAAGGGCTACACTACACTATTCATTAGCCATCACTTGAACATTGTACTAACGCTTTATGTTATGTCATGCAAGGTCATGTTGAAACCCATCCTAATTGTGCTTGAGCTAATAAGAGTCTTGTGTTGCCTGAGTGCACTCGTGGCCAATGTCCCCCCTCCCCATCTGTGGGTAGGGGATGAAGTAGTGTGTTTCCGAGAAGGTGCATGAGAATTAATAGAGTTCTTCCTTCGTCACTTCAATTTGATAGTGTGGTCACACTTGTTGACCAAGATAGCTGTTGTGCTTGTTGAAACACTTTTGCCTAGGGCAAACTGAGGCATCTTGAAGTTCATGGCTAATGGGTTGATTGCAGGCGAAGGGGTAGAAGGCTTAAATCAACACCCAAGAGGCTTAAGACGCTTGTGTTGGATTTGGGCCATGCCTGAATTTAAGTGTTATCATAAATACAACACATTGTTCATTTCCCGTCACATGGACACTTTCTTCAAAAACCCACCTAGGACAGTCTATTGTGCCAGTGGGTGAGTCCTATGAAGATGTTTTAGACATGTTGTATCATTTTTCTTGCATAGTAAAAATGCTTATTATACTCTAAATGTTACCAGGTTTGTAATTTACAAGGATGGTCTTCACGATCATAAGGAGACATTGGCGTTGGCCCAAACGGCTTTGCAAGAGTTCTCTTCTATCGGGAACATATGCACCAGCATCATAAAACATCTTGGGGCTGATTTCAGAACCTGTCCAACCAAGTATGCCAATTTCTATGTGAAATGTGAAGAACTTGGATGGTTGGATGGTGAATGGGCATCTCACCGAGTGCTTACCATAGAAGACGTTTTAGTGGAAATCCCACCATTTCCCACGCCATTCACACCCGGTGTGTTAGATTATGCATTTTTTTCATGTGTTCAAGTAATTGATTTTGTTTTTACATTTTGTTCATTTTTTCATTGATTATTGTAGTAGCAGGCGAATCCCAAGAGGTTACAGTAATCACCTCTAGACGTGATGAAACTAACCTCTTATTTAAATACGAGGAGGTGGAAGAGACTCAACGTTGGCTATGCAATGGGGCCCCAATCACCCTTGTTCATAATGTTTATAAGGCTAGGTTGATGGACCTATTTTTAGCAATGAATCCTAGCATTCCAGCTATGGAAATGCTCTCCCTCATTGATTCTTTTTCAGAAAAGGCTTATCGCTTCTGCACACAAGTTCACAGTGTGTGGGTGGTGTTTAAGATTAATGACAACCATTTTGCTGATCTTTTCAGTGTTCCCTCCTATGGTCTACCAATAGGAGATAAGACTAGCAAGGATGTAAACCATCAAGAGGATATAGAAGAATGGCTAGGGATGAGCAAAGACTGAAAAGGGATTTACATGCATAAGGTCAAGCCAGGGGTAGCCCAAAAGCTTTACCCTGTCTTCCGGGATTGTGCATTCCCCAAGTTACTCTCCTAAGGAAAAATTCTTGGAGTAGAGCAGGCTTGGATTATGAGGGATGTCATGGAAGAAGGGACTTGCTATAATTGGGCCAGGTACCTTTCCAAAGGTTTGCGGGCTGAAATGGTTAAGCTTTGTGAGAAACTTGATGTGTGTTTCAATGTACACTTCACCTTCTTCATAGCCTACCTATGACGATTCACTAAATTCTTTGTGGTCTAAGAGAATGGTGTCTAGGTGCTACAAGATTACACCCAGATATCCAAATCATGGATCTGCCAAGTATTCCACACCACCCGATCCCAAGATCCCCCAGAAGCTATTGGGAAACCTCTTTTGATAATAATGAAGGATCTGGTGGGACATTCCTTTCGTGCACCAGAAAGCATTAGAGAGGCACCTCCCACTAACACAGGAAATGTGCTAAGGGAGGTACATCTCATTACTAAAACAGTGAAATCCAAGTTGTAATGCAAAAAGTCTCATCCCTTGGAAGAACCTCCCCACACTAATGAAGAAAGAAGCAAAAGGTTATGGATCAAGGTTCGTAAGGTGCATCTTGCATCTGTTGGTAAGTACATTTAATTGTCTTGTTAGTTACCCCTCTTCCTTTTTTGTTAGACTAGCCTACTTACTTTAGACGTGTTTAATAGAAGAAGAAGAAGAAGTTTTGGCTCTTAAGGTAGGGGCCCCTACTGTACAAGAAGAAGAGGCCCCGACTGCAGAGGAGGAGGCCCCTGCTGTAGAGGAAGAGGCCCCTGCTATCGATGATCATTTTGTGGGAGTGCCCCAGCACCTAAGGGGCATATGATGATCGAAGATGCCGCTACACTATTGAGTCAGCTAGAGGGGAAAGGGCTACATTTTGATGCCAGTGAGTTTGACCATTTTCTTGATAGTATACTGATGGGAGATCCCCCTGCTCTCACCCCTAAGGGTTTGCTTGGTAGGAGTTTTGTATTATCATTTTTGTTACTTTTCAATTTTTTTATCCTCCTCTTCACCATTATTAACATGTTTTGTTACGTAGCAGACACTACTGCTAAGGTTCCTAATTCTTCTTCTTCAATATGCCTCCAACCATGGATCGAGACCCCAAACAAATTTGCCTTTATGGAGGGGGTGGTTGATGACATGATTGACCGCCTAAGGTAGATTAATCCTAAGATAGGTGTGTTCAAATTACAACGTTGAACTCTCTAAGTTATTGTATTTTTCTAGCATTGCATGACTAATGCTTTCTCATGTGTGATTGACAGCCTCTCATCTTAAGTGGGACCCTAGACAGGCAATCAAGGTTGACGTTGTGCCTGACCTCCCACCAAAGGTGATTGAGGTGCCTCATGATGTATACAAGGAAATGAGAAAATGTGCACTATACTCAGCATGATCATTGTGGGAGTGTAGGAGTGTCAATGAGGACCTCTGGAAGAGGGTGCAAAAACTTGAAAAGTAGAAGGCTAGCCAAGTAGTTGAGTTGGAGGATTTACGGTCATGAAATGAATTTTTGATGGCTCATGACACCTTTGATGGCAACTGGCATACAACTATAATTAATTATGCAAGATATTGATCAGTCGTATGGGGTAAGAACGAGGCCACTCGTGAGATCATTGAGCAACGCTTGCAAATGGACCTACTAACCCATAAAAACCAAGACTGGAAGGACTACAATGCCAAAGTGTACGAATGGGGGCAAGCATAGAAGAACCATAAGCACATGTACAAAGTGGAACGTGCTACCTACCATTAGAAATATCAGGATGCTTTCGTTGAGTTGCATACCCATAAGCTATTTCTCTATGTGATCGGTGTTGCTAAGGCCTATGAAAAATTTATGCAACAGGTAGTGGTTAGTGAATCTCCCAAAAGAGAGATGACCTTACCTTCCAAGGAGACCACTACTACCACCTTTTCTCTAGGGCCACCTAGATAGATGGCTATGGAGAAGGAAAAAGTTGTGACAAGCATTGATCTGGGGAAAGAAGATTGGACCAACCTAACCAAGGAGGAGATTCTACGGTGTCTACCAACTGGCATGGATAAGATACCCCTCGAGATGGATGTGGGCCCGTCTCAGGTTAGCCACTCTTTATTGTATCACAATCTATTTCATGAGAGCCTTGTTGTAATTCAACTCATTATTTTATTTTTGTTTTATGTGGGATCCAAATGGAGGTGCAGGACCTAGTGGAGCAAGAGATTAAGATACTGGAAAAGACTTGTAGCGTGGCAGTGAAAGATTTTATTTTTATTTTTGGTGTTTTATTTCTTGTAAGAATTATTGTATGGACTTCAAATTTAATGAAGAGTAAAAAGTGAAACAATTATTTCATTTTGTTTTGGTTAATCTTTTATTATTGTGCTTAGGACCCTTGTGGGCCACTAGTTCTAGTTTAAGGTTATTTCGGGCCATTGCGATAGTTTAAGGCCATTTCGGGCCATGCAATAGTTTAAGGCCATTTCAGGCCATTGCAATGTAACTTCCAAGGGTCGATTGCTAGTTTTAGGCCTTAGTGGGTCGTGACGATAGTTTAAGGCCATTCTGGGCCCTGCAATAGATAAATAATGCAAACAACGGTCATGATGCAAACTGTGGACATAATGCAAACAATGAACATAATACCAATAGTGAACATAATGCAAAATCAAGACTAGAGAAACAAGAGTATTAAAGCCAAGGATTTATGGAAATGAATTAGAGGTAGTCTTTAATTACGAAATTGTTTCCTAACCCATTGTGTGCTAGGCAAAGCATATGGCTAGGAAGCTTTGCGGTGATATTCTTCTATGTTGTCATCTGCTGTTTAAAACGGCAATTCGGCCCAAGTAGTTTCCTAGTCTAAGTTGGCAGTTTTGGACACCTCATCTGTTGAACATGGCGGTTCATTGTGGATGGGTGATGGGTTTTCAGAGATTTCTATCTCTGACCCTTATTCTATGTCTACATTATTTATAGCCCGGGGGGCTATTTCATCACCAAAGATCACCACTTCTCTACCCACATAAGGTAGGTGGATTTCTTGGTGTAAGGGTGAGGAGACTACTCTTAATTGGGCTAACCATGGTCTCCCCAAGATTAGGTTGAACCCAGGGATCTCCTCCACCACAATGAATTTTGCACTGGTGGGAAACTGGTCCCTTGCCACAAAGTTGATGTTAATAGTGCCTTTGACTACCAAACGTGCTCCGTTAAATCATTTTAGGTAGGAAGTTATAGTCGGCTTGATTTGATCGACCAAGACCAACTTGTCAACAATGGGAAATGGGATCACATTAGTAGCAACCTCATCATAAACGTGTACTCTACGAATTTTGTATTGACCCACTTGAATCATGATAAACATGGGGGTGGTAGTCACTTGACCCTTTTCAGGGTCATCTTTGATGGCCTTGTCTTGAAATGTTAATTGGGTTGGCCTTGGTTCTTCAGCCATAGGAGGAAGCATAACAGCATGTATAGCATTCTCCTTAGCTGGCATGTTTTCGTTAACAGGAATAGATGCTAACATGTGAACTAAGGCCTCACGATGTGTCGTAGAGGTCATTACTAGGTCATACAAGCTTAATGTTGTATTCTTTTGCTTCAAAGCTTGTTTAACTTGTGAAAGTGCATCCAGGAAATCTTAGCCACTATCTAGTTGTTTGCTCATCTTTACTTCTTCTATGCATCCTAGAAGGTGAATCTCCTTAGGAGGAGTGGGTTTAGACTAAATGAGAAGCTTTGTTGGCTCAAAGGGTAATGACTGCGTGTTACTCGTAGCCTTTGATGATGAAGTCATGGGCATGGCTAACAGGGGGATGGGCTTAGGGGGGCCCAATATAGTGTGCTCTCTAGCCAACCTATTCACTAGGCACTCTTCACATTTCCTTGGATGGAACGTTGTGATGTAGTTCCTATCATTGGACCTTGGGTTGCAGGGGGAGCCATATGTTTGGGCACTTTGATAACAAAAGGTGTCTAAGTTGTTGTGGTAGTAGGAAATGTAGTCTTAAGCACAAAAGGTGTGAAAAATATTTGAGGAGGAACCTTAAAGACAAATGGGGCTTGTGAATTGGTTTTTGTTGATGCTTGAGGGTTGCAGGGAGGTACACGAACCACAAATGGCTCACATTATGACTCTGTGTTATCATCAATGCCAATGGCATTGATAGTGTAACCTACGTTGTTAGCGCTTAAAGGGTCTTTGTAAATGTGTATCAATTGGTTTTTGGGTCAAACAAGATTACTCTCATCCAACACCAACTTACCCTGATCGATCATTCTTTGGATATCATCTTTTAGTGCTAAGCAATAGTCTGTGTCATGCCCACATACCTGATGATAACCACAGAAGCATTCTAATCTAAAGTTCTTAGGTACTCATGGGTCATTAGGCGTAACCATAGAGGGGTCACAAAGGACTTCATAGTACCTCTGATGCCATTTAATGACCTCCTCTAACATTTATTTATGTTGAATGTGCCTAGCTCCTAGTAATTGTTTCAGAAGCTCAAATGGCTTGATTGGTAGCAGAGTGTATTTTGAACGATCCTTGCACTCAAAATTTGGCCTTGCCAAAGTTTGGGCAGTAGTTGCTAAGGTCGAAGGTTGGCTAGTGCTACTAGGGCCGAGCACTATGTTGGTTGTGGTATGGGTTATAGATTCTTTATTTGTCTATTTACCCTTGTTGGTTTCATGGGATATAGTGGCCACTGTGCTTGTCGTGGCTTTGCCTCTCTCCTTGTTCTTCTTTGTGTGTGTGTTTTTATATGTTACATAGTTTGGATCCCTACTAGCTTCAGCTACATCTTGGATACTCTTGATTTGAGTGAACACCTGGCTAGGGGAACATGGAGCCAAGTACTATAGCTTGGATTTAATGAAATTTTTTACCGCACCTTTGAAAATGGCTAGTAGATGGGCCTCGACGATCGATTCATGAATTTCATTTAGGGTAGCACTCCATCGTTGTATGAACTTTTGCATAGATTCTAATGGCTCTTGTTTGATGCTCATAAGTTAATCCAAAGTGACTTCCAGCTTCAAGTTATACTTAAAGTGAGTCACAAACTAGCTTAAAAATTCTTCTAATGTTGATATTGAGGCATGAGGAAGCACGTGATACTAGTCTCAGGCTTTACCCTTCAAGGACATGGAAAATACGCAAATAATGGCATGAGGCTATGGCTATAGTCACAGGGATTTAGACCTAAATGTAACTAGGTGGGCATTCGGGTCACCCTCTTCGTTGTATTTTGTGAACTGGGGTAATTGTACCCCAGGGGGCAACATTAGTGCAGGAATAGTTGGACTAATTGGGTCATCCTGATAGCAGTCCATGACCTAGACTATTTTTGAGCTAGCAACTTTAAGCCATTTGATTTCATCAATAAGGGTTTGGATGAGTTGGAAAGCTTGGTCCAAACCTAAGGGTGTCGTAGAGGGTTGTGGAGCTGCCGGAGCAACCATCATCAGTGGCACTATTGGTATGACCACCAATCCCATGGGGGGCACCATTGGAATAGCTCTTGCAAGTGGTGTCGCCTAGGCGGTCCACCACCCAATGGGTGGTGCTACTAGGGTAGCTACTGTTGGTGGCACCATAGGGTTAGTTACTTGCCTAGTTGGTGGGGTGGCCCATAACCTTGCGTTTGGCTACACTACATGTGGAACTTGATACACTTAGGGCTGCACATAGTGTGACATTTAAGATAGTTGATGGTAGGGAAAGCAATCATTGCCTGTCCACCACGTGGTTGAGGTTGGGCCTATTACTGGTGGTGGGACATGTGTAGATGAGGGGATAGAAGCAGAACCCATGCGTAGTTGTGATGTAGGCACAGTGTACACATATGGTAGTGTAGACATCAGAGATGTTGAGTGCGGTACGTGGACAGACTAGGAAGGAAGGATAACTGGTAATGAAGTTGAAGGGCCTACATGCTGATACGTTAAAAACATTGCATGACTACCCATCACCAAAGAGAGTTTGGGCTGTGGTAGGGTCATGGTGATGATGAAGGGGGCAAAAGATAGGAGCTAGTGTGATCAAAAGATAGAAGTGGAAGGGATAGCCGTGGTGTAGATTGAACCACCACCTTCAGAGTGGGAGTCCAACTCCTCTTGCCCATCCTAAAATGCTTCATCATAGTGGGATGATGTGTCCCTTTCTCTTGACCTACTTACACCAATTGGTTTAACACCCATTGATACATTTTGGTCAGTGGGATGGTGGCATTAGGAGCAGGAATAAACTCCCTCCCATTCCTGTGCATGAACTCGAAGTTAGATTTTTCTTCAAATTCCTAATGGTCTAATAGTAGATTTTCTTGGGCTTTCACACATAGGAAATTATATCGCTCTACGTATTGTGCCAAATGTTTAGGGGGATGCTATCATAGTTCAAGGGATTACCTCAATACCCGCAGTGGGCTAGGCAATCACTCGAAATCTGTCATGGGTGGAACAAAGTGAGATGCCTCCAAGTTTGAGGTGGGAACTGTAGTGATCACAAGATTCATTTTTGGATATGCTTGGAAGTGTTGGAAGCTAGTTTTCTTCACTGTTACACCTACTACGCTGAGTAGGACTACTACACTGACAAGGTTGCTACATCGCACAGGATGCAGGAAACATAACACAATGGACAACATATCACAGTGGACAACGTAATGTAGTGGACAGCATAACGCAGTAGATAGTGTAATGCAATAAGTAGTGTAACATTGTAGATAGTACAATAAATTAGGCAACATAACACTATAGATATTTTTGGGGCTTTCATCCCACAGGGTTCCAAAGGAACCACTGACTAGGATCGATTTGTACCAACCAGTGTGCAGACAACCACAGGGATGTCACGTCTACACTAGTTGGGCACTAGTAGCAGGGTACAGAATGCATGTAGGACTACCTATGAAGCAAAGAAAGAACATAATGGTTCAGGCCCTCCTTCTAGCACCAAAAACTATAACGTTCAAAAACGTCAGTGGCTTGAACACCGAGAGGTTACCAAGCATATAGCCTAACCCCGGATCCATGTGAGGGCTATGTTGGAGAAAACGGAAACGGGGTGCCCTAAATGATCTAGTTGATCAGACAGGGACTTACATGGTGTACAATAACTTTTTATGAACAATGGTTTTAGAATGTTACATGTGGGGATCAAAATGAAGAAAACCGTAGCACACAGAATACTAAAAGTGTAGCAAAATATGTAACTAAGCAATAAATGTAAATCGATACACAATGATGCAAAATGTATGCTATAGTAAAATAAAATGAGCTTAAGTGAGAGAATGCACTACCTAAAATTAGGGGATTTGATCTTTGTTTAGCTGAAGAAGGTGTGCAACTGATGTGTAGTGTTGGATAGGCACAACTTACAATGGAACGGTATGGTTACAGCTCTTGGACTTCTGCCAATGGCTTACTAACAGGGACTAATGAGCTAGTGCTTGCAATGCTAAGAGATATCTAGGAAGTGCTACTGCAAGGATTTACTATTCACCAACCTTCTACTTGCCAACCTCCTTGCCAAAGCTAATCGCCAGAAAGCCAAATGCCAAAATGCCAATCTCCAATCGCCAAAAAGCCAATTCAAGAAGCCAACCTTCCAAAAAGCCAACCCTTTGAATGTTGTTCGCTATGGTATTTATAGAGCCAAGTGCAGGAGGCAAACATGGTTTGGATGCCATGTGTCCCAGGTCCAACATGGCACGAATTGTGAATGTGCCATATTGACGTGTAGTGCTACGCTGCAGTGTTATGCTAATGTGCTACATTGTAGTGTTACGCTGGTGTGCTATGTCAAGTGGAATGAAGTTGGACATGAAACTTGCTAAGTTATGACCATACCGTTCAAACTACATGTGCCAGAATCTAGGGGAAAACCATGTTTTTTATAGAAAATGTTGATAACAAATGCAAAGTGGAGCCTACACTCCAGGACTACATCTTCCCTGCTCCTGCGAATAGGGTCAAGTGTAGGGAAAAATTTGGGAATCAACAAGGGGATGCAAAATAAAGAAAATTGCTAATCTTGTCTATCGAGGAGGTGCTGGAGTAGAAATGAACACTGTCAATGAGCTCTGGAGCTACAGGGGATGTCCTGAGGTTCCCACACGAGTGTTATGCTACCTATGCTACCCAGCGTAGTGGCGTAGCATGAACACTTTGCTTGCTACGTTGTGCTATGCTAGGTAGCGTAGCGCTCCTATTTTGCATGAATTTTGTCCAGATAACTACAAACATCATTCTGACACCTGGTCAGGCAAGTAACTTCAGCAATTGGCAACCCTTCTTTTCATGTTGAAAGGCCTTAGGACCTGCTGATTTCATCTTTGGGATACCTTTGGGCTCAATGTTCCCACTACGCTATGCTACACTGTGCAGCGTAGCACAACGTAGCAACCAATGTGACATAATTCCTTACTTGATCTACAATTCTATGTCAAGAAACTTTGTTTGGGACCCGAGGGCAAAGTGGGATAGGTGGTCTTAGAGGTCGGAGCATGGCCAAGTGCAATTCTTTTGCTAGAACCACTTGACAAAGGACCTTCGTGCATTCTAAACCTGCTACACTGTGCTATGTTGTGTAGCATAGCACAGTGTAGCACCTAGTTTAGCTTGAATTTGGACATACTTTGCAAACGTTCTGTCATGCGATGTCAGTCATGTCCTGGGATGGTAGCAAGACAAGCATTTTTTATGGTTAAGGCATGGGCGATTATGTTTACTTTGTCAAGGAAATCTAAGTGGAAGCATCATCACACCATAACCCTGCTACGCTGTGTAGCGTAGCACAGTGTAGCACTCAAATGGAGATGATTTTTGATGAAATTTACCACATTCTCTTGTGTCATGCTAATCATGATTCAAGGATGAAGCGGGGCAAGTATCATGTAGGGTTGAATTATTGTCAACTACATCTTTGGTGCTTGATCAGTCTCCAGATGGCTTGCTACACTATGTAGTGTAGCGTAGCATAGCAGGTCTCGTAATTAGAAAACTTGCCAAACTATTTAGTCCATCCTGAACACTTTTGGCAATTCCTAGCATGGTCCCTGGGTAGACTGTCAACCGGGTCATGTGTCAAGTTGGGCTAGCTAGAGAGTGTAGCAAGCTTGTTAGCCCAAGAGATAGAAAATTTGTAAGACTATATGATCTATCCCTAGTGCCTCTTTTGTGCAAGCTAGGCTTATGGCTGGGTGCTACGTTGACTATGCTACAGAGGGTGTAGGAAATCTTGAAAGCGACTTCGTAGGCATTAGGACTTCTGGGGTGCCATGTTGTCTGCATGGTTTAACGTGTCACCGCACTTGTAGAGATCCTTGCCCAAGTTTCAGGACTGTTTTGAATCATGAGAGTTCTGAAATTGATGGTGTTTCAATCCCTAGCAATAAAGCCAATGATGAGTGATGGAGCAATCCAACACCCAACCATGCAAGTCACAAGTGTCCATGCATGACTCAACCATAATCCATAGATGAACAATGCTGATATGCTAGTAATTGAGTTGAGTTCTTGGTCATTGTCTTTTCACTCCAAGCAAGTGAAGTCTAAGTATATGGTTTAACTTGTAGTGAGGTATATGATAGGTGATGTTGTTAGAATGGCTACACTTTTAAGTGTAAGCATGAAGAAAAGGAAAATTAAACACTAAATCTAACTAATGATAGAAATGTAAGTCTATGCTAGCCTAGTATGATGGATAACTATTCTTGATTTTCTAGACACTTCTTGGGCTTATGTGATTGTCACTAGGATTACCAGGTATCATACTACTAGGCAAACCAAGCGATGATACTACTAGGATTACTAAACAATCATACTTAACACTCAAAATCAATCATATCCATTCCTTTTACTATTAGCAAGTAAAAGTAAAGTACTTTGGAAAAGTAAAGTATTATGCTATTAAAATAGTAAACGTTATGCTAAGTAAAATAGTAAACTAAGAGAATGTTGCAATGATGGAAAATTATTTTGATCTTTATTTTTATCACAACTTGTGCCCAAGTACAAAATGCTCGAACAAAGACACCATTCAACTATAACACAGCATACTACAGGCATTCACTCTTCTAATCACTAAGTCTAAGTGCAAGAAATAAAGCTGCAAGAGTTATATTACTATGAAAATGAAAAGTTAACAAATTGTGTGTCCAAGTGTTGTATTTATAAGGCTGCACACATCTTGAGACATCATATCAATGATGATGTGGCATGTGCCATGACATCATTAATACAATATCATTGTTATGATGTTGCATTGACCAAAATTTTGACTGTATCATTATATTATTGGATGGTTAGCCAAGAGAATAAATTAGGTTCATTAGCTTCTATCTAATTAATTGATTAAAATATTCTTATTTGTTCTCTATTCTTACNTCACTGGTAAAGAATTTGATGTTGAAGCCTTCTAGGTACAAGATGAAAGTGCCAGATTATTCATTTATTAAAGATCAGAGGATAGTACTATAGCAAGGAAGGAAGTATGTTATTTACGTGGAAGGCAAAGTTGCAGATCCTGGTTGTTAAACTCGATCGTATCCTTAAGATAACATTTGAAACTCCTTGCAAATCAGAAATTAAACAAAAATCAGCAACGCCTCGGTTGTTTTGAAAGATTATGTAGCAATCAGTGAAAGGAAGACCATGGTGTTCCTGGGAAATACACAGCCACCGCAAGGTCACGGCCAAGCCAACAAACACCGCTGTAGCCGTTGCTCTACACCGCCACCATTGACGTTGCTTGAAATGCTGATTCAAAACAAGCACAAAAAGTTGGAGGTGATCCCAAGGTGCACCGAAACCCTACATAAACTACCATGCAACATTCATCCTGGTGTAGACAGACATCTTTGTCATAAACGCAGGGATATTATTCATGAAAAAAAATCAAAACCCTCATCTACAAAATACACGGAGAAAGGAGTCACGCCTTGTTGAAACCCCGATTTTGATGTTAAGTTTTGCAGGCCATAGTGGTTTCTATTGTGCAGGTTGCAATGGCTCAGAAGGTTCCTACGGTTTCACCGGACGCAGATCCACAATACATTAGCCCCTGGTCCTACAATCAATGGCAATGGCGGTGACGATTCAGAAAAAAATTTTACAAACGCAGGAAGCCCTAAGCCAATTTGGGGGCAAAACAAAAATCTCTGGCAACCGAAATCATCTATTTAAAACAGTATGTTCAGCACATCATTCTTCAAGAAAAACCCTTCTTCTTCAGCAATTGAACATCACATCACGCGACAACGAAGCCAGATGCAGTTGCAGAACCTTCTCCCGCGGTGGCAGTTGGTTACGATTTTGCAGGGCCTTATTGTGCGGTGGCAGTTCAAACATACTGTTTTGGTTGATACAGTACTTCAGATCTTGGGTAGAACATGTGTCAGTTCTTATAGGTTTCGTGCAGAGGAAGGAGAAAACGAACCAGCCGATTACGCCTGCTGTTTTGGAACTGTTGTCGATTATCCACGCGATTTACTAGGGAAGACAAAGAAGAATTATTTTAACCCATTCATTAACTCTGCCACTTTCACCAAGATATATGTAAAATTACTTCATTACTACCACTTGTATATAACTTTACAAAAGCATCGGGTGATTAAAATATCTAAAAAATTAATCTACATATATATATAATAACCATTAATGAAGTACATATAGTGTGAAGCCCTATTTTAGAAAACTTGCCTTTAATTATCCCNATGGGTAGCAACTTATATATAATAATGTTTTAAAATAATATTTTATGATGGGATAATTAAAGGCAAGTTTTCTAAAATAGGGCTTCACACTATATGTACTTCATTAATGGTTATTATATATCTATGTAGATTAATTTGTTAGATATTTTAATCACCCGATGCTTTTGTAAAGTTATATACGAGTGGTAGTAATGAAATAATTTTACATATATCTTGGTGAAAGTGGCAGAGTTAATGAATGGGTTAAAATAATTCTTCTTTGTCTTCCCTGGTAAATCGCGTGGATAATCGACAACAGTTCCAAAACAGCAGGCGTAATCGGCTGGTTCGTTTTCTCCTTCCTCTGCACAAAACCTGTAAGAACTGACACATGTTCTACCCAAGATCCGAAGTGCTGTATCAACCAAAATTGTATGTTTAAACTGCCACCGCACAATAAGGCCCTGCAAAATTGTAACCAACTGCCACCGCGGGAGAAGGTTCTACAACTGCATCTGGCTCCGTTGTCACGTGGTGTGATGTTCAATTGCTAAAGGAGAAGGTTCTTGAAGAACGATGTGCTGAACATACTGTTTTAAATAGAGGGTTTCGGTTGCCAGAGATTTTCTTTTTGCTTCCAAATTATCTTAGGGCTTCCTACATTTGTAAAATTTTTTCTGAATCGTCACCGCCATTGCCATTGATTGTAGGACCAAGGACTAATGTATTGTGGATCTGCGTCCGGCGAAACTGAAGGAACCTTCTGAACCGTTGCAGCCTGCACAATAGAAACCACTATGGCTTGCAAAACTTAACATCAAAATCAGGGTTTCAACAAGGCGTGACTTATTTCTCCGTGTATTTCGTAGATGAGGGTTTTGATTTTTTTTTCACGAATAATATCCCTGCGTTTACGGCAAAGATGTCTATCTGCACTAGGATGAATTTCACGCGGCGGTTTATGTAGGGTTTTGGTGCACCTTGGGATCACCTCCAACTTTTTGCGCTTGTTCTAAATCAGCATTTCAAGCAACGTCAATGGTGGTGGTGTAGAGCAACAGCTGCAGCAGTGTTTGTTGGCTTGGCTGTGACCTTGCGGTGGCTGTGTATTTCCCAGGAACACCGCAGTCTTCCCTTCACTGATTGCTTCATAATCTTTCAAAATAACCGAGGCGTTGCTGATTTTAACAACCGGGATCTGGAACTTTGCCTTCCACGTAAATAACATACTTCCTTCCTTGCTATAGTACTATCCTATGATCTTTAATAAATGAATAATTTGGCACTTTCATCTTGTACCTAGAAGGCTTCAACATCAAATTCTTTACCAGTGAATCAATCTTCTAAAAACACCCATCAACCCTCAACACTAAAGCTGTAATTTACTTGTAAATTTACAACCATAGACTCCTCCAATTTTGAATAAAATATTTCAACTATTCCATGGAATGGCCAAATGTGCCAACATTTCTACCCCCTTAAAATCTTAAAGAAACTTGTGTAATTCTACTTCAAAACTAAAACATCCTGAAATTTTCATTGCATTTTTACATTCAAGAAGTAATATTTTTTGAGGAAAATTCCC
>MNCI01003579.1:32665-54156 GCA_015680685.1 Gnetum montanum | reverse complement strand
GATTCAATTCTTACCTACCTCCTTTTTGGTTAGTGAGTCACATCTACTTTTCTGGTCCCTTTGCTATGTAGGTAGGATTTTGCTACAAACTGTAAGTTATCTTGTAAAAAAGGATGAACATCTAGATTATTTTACTTTTCTCTATCTCCTCAAACTTGACTCTTTGATATAGAACAAAGTATAATCAATGTGACCACAAAAATAAATGCTAATGTTTGATGGAAATAATAATAATATCTATGAAATCATGTTGATTTTGCAACAAACCATAGTGAAACACAATATAAGCAACAATAAAAAAACCCATAACTAAATCCATAACCCAACATGGCATCTCAAGAAGCTATCCATAGTTATTCATCCCTCATCATCATGCCATGACAGAAAATGTGAAATCCATTCTAATGTACAAGAAACTAAGAGTCCATGTTCTCCTATATAACACTGCACTACCAGGTACCACAAACAACAATCATTATAATGAATACCAAATCATACATGCATGAAATCAACTGACACAACCAGAAAGTCCAAATTAAATTCAAATAAACCAATGAGGCATGAAATAATATCATCATAACAATTTGTAGATTCTATCATTTATTTTCTCCAAATAGATGCTGTGGTATTTTTTTCTTATTTAATAAAGCATATAATATTACATTATTTGTTTTTACTATTTTTATTCATGGTTTGTTAATTTGGACTATCTTTATTTATCATTTATCATGAAAATGTAGATTCAATAGGTTCTATGAATCTTTAGTAGTAATAAAGCTTCAGAGATTCAACATTAATTAAATTTTCATTTTTCTCATACCAAGGTATAAGTGATTAGCATTCATGAAAGGTTTGGTAGCTATGACCTTTGTAATGGGATCCTTTTCATTAGTGGGTTACGTCTGCCATCCTGTATAGGTGAGGGTTGTACTACTAGCCCATATTTTTTCTAAATTTAAAAAAAAAAATGAGATAGACAATAGCATCATAAGAAGAGGTCCAGAGCATAGGGGAAGGTAGAGGTGGAGGTTTGGCTTTAATCATTTGAGGCAATCGTGGACTTTGAGATGGTAATAGTAGCAATGTTGTTATTAGTGTTGCTGAAGCACTTTTACACTTAGGCTATAGTAGAGGACTTAATTCAACTATCTGCAATGTCACTATAGGTGATGGTGGAGGGATTTTAGTTACAGGTTACAATTGAGGGCTTGATTTAGCTATTAGTGAAGGCAAAGATTAACTTGTCATTAGATACTTTGGTGGTGATGGTGGAGGTCAATTAGTTGTAGATGCTAGTGGAGGACTCAAATCAGCTATATTGGTGATGTCACTATCGGTGATGGTGGAGGGGTTTTAGTTAGCAATGATGATGAGGACTTGATTAAACTATTCATGAAGGCAAAGACGAACTTGTTGATGGTTGCTTTGGTGAAAATAGTGGTAGTGATGTTAGAGGGCCTTTCATTGAAGGTAATCCTTAAAGACTTGATTCAGTTGTTGGTGTAGACAGCCTCATTGATGGCAAGTTGATTTGATGAAACCAAAACCACACTTGCAAATTTTAATTAACACATCACAAATAGTTTTCTATTTTAAAAATTATAAGATATTAATCAAATCAATATTTGTATCTTGCACATAATATTTGTAACCTATATGTATACGGCTTTGTTGTTTCCTAAATGTGAGGGAGGGTAAATTAGGGATTTATTAAAAAATAAAGTTAAATAGAGACTGTTAGATTGACTAGTAAAAGGCACTGAAGTAACTAAATGAAGAAAATAGAGCACCTATGAAAAAAATAGTAAATAGATATTGAGCTTTTAATGTGGTTCAACTACTAGACATCCACCATAAAACTTTCTTTAAATCATATGAGGTAGAATAATTATATTAATAAAGAAATATATAGATATCCTTCTATAGTTCTAGATTGAGCACAAACACAAAGCTCATAGTCATAAAAATCCACTTGAAAGCATAGAGGAAGAGGTAAATTCTATGTTTTGTCTTAACATAGAGACTCAAGAGTTACCAAGCTTCCTTAGATAAAGAAAAAAAGGGCTTTAATAGAAAAGAGAATAGTGAGAGATTGAGAAGAAAAAATTCTAGTTTAAGCACAAGGCGAAAACCAAAATCACCAAAGCTAAACCAGATAGGTTTAATTTATAGCCTTCATTATTTCTAGCCATTTTCAAGGCTATTCTTCTAGTTGTTTGTTAATATGCTGAAGAAGTGAAACAAGCAATGAGCTATAATAGTTACTAATTTGTTGGAAGAGTAGTTGAAGATGAAGCTCTATTTGTTATAGCTTAGCTTCCAATAATACATTTGGTATGAGCTTTAGGTGAGTATTGAAAGCTTAATAGAGGAGGAAGAAATTTGTCATTTTATTTTGATGCCAATAGTTCCTTCTTGTGACAATAGCAAGCTTTGCTAATTTTTGAGATAATAGCTCTTTAAGCTTCAACAAACAACCTATGTTTTCATTAATGGGATTTAACTCACTTTTATAGTAGTACAAAATCTAGGTTTTTCATATAATAGATCTTTAGAATATAATCTTAGAATTCCCCTTTTTATTTTTGCACATGTGTCATGAACTTTTCTTTGGTATATCTCATATAGATCCAAACCCAGTTCTAAAAAGTTACTTCTAGCTTTCCTTTTACTTGGGCTAACATGGTAATGAACTCTTTAAACAAAATTGGAAGCTTTTTATTCTCAAATATTTCCTTTTCTAATTGTTAATAAGCTTTCTTGTGCATTTAGAAAAGATGCTTACATGGTAGAGCTATTTCAAGAGATATTTGTAGAATCAAAGCTAGTTCCAAAAATCAATTCTATGAGTTCATGTGACAGGGCACATTGTAAAACGAAGAAAATATGGTTCTGACACTTTTTTGAGAAGAAATGAGTATTTAAATAAATATGTTTAGTCAAATATTGCATGTGTAAATAAAATGCTAATGTGGTATAGCTATTTGAATAAGCCCTGTGTAATATAAAAAACTATCATAACTATAGATATTCATAATAGCTTTTAAATGATTCAAGAGGTTTTTAGAGACATTGGAAAAGAGTTGATAATAAAAGAGGTGAAGAGAGCTCAATCATTCATGAAAATTCAATTTTTGGCAAGGAAGTGGAAAGGATTATGATGCAAAAATAGTATGAATGCGTGAAGCATGAGAGATAAAGGCTTGTGGCATCTAGACCACCTAAAAAAAGGAGACGCTATATAGAGAAAGAAATTGATACTTTGTACTTCATCCATGACCTTTTGGAGCTGCTACATTCTCTAAGCTTAGAGCCAAAAGCATGGTCATCCTATACCCATGATCCCTATGAGGAAATTCATGAATCCATAGCATATGGCTCTTACAATTCAACAAACTTAGCATGAATATGTAGTTCTTCTATTACACCTTGAATGTATCCTACCTCCCTACAATATAAGCTTACCTACTCTTGCTAAAATAAATTTTTTTAGCTTATAATAAATCCCAAAGTTACTACTAAGGTTTTAGAAGCTTATGTATGTCTAGGTAAAGTAGTTATATCTAGAAATGTTCTTAGATATAGAAATATTTCTTTATTTAAAGCCTTTGTAAAAATGTCTACCCTCTGTTCCTTGAAAGAAATATATGATAATTTTACTATTTTCAATTCTACATGATCTCTAAGACAATGATATTTAATCTCAATATGTTTATTTTTATCATGAAAAACAAGATTTGTAGAGATAGAAATAGGAGCATTATTCTTATTAGATCATAAAATGCTATAGAGAAGAGCTTTAATACTTCTCTCATACAAAGAATTTGTGTGTAGTAGTGTGAGGCTACAACATATTTGGCTTTAGCTAATGATAATGTTATAGAGTTCTACTTTTTACTCAACAATTATATCAGTCTATTTCCAACAAAATGACAATTCCCACTAGTAGATTTTTAATCATATTTATTTCTTGTCTAATTTGCATCTATAAATGCTTGTAATTTGAAACTCCTACTTTTTGGATATCATAGCCCATGACTAGTAGTGCCTTTTAGATATCATAAAATTCTTTTAGCTACAAGAAATTATGATTTTTTTGATTATGACTAATATCTAGAAACTAAACCTATCGCAAATGCTATGTTAGGCTTGCCAACTATAGCATAAAGTAAGCTTCCCATAATGGATATACATAGTGTTGCATCAATGTTTTTTCCATCTTCTTCCTTGCAAAGGTGTACATTTTTGCTAAGAGAAGTTTCACAAGTTTTAGCTTCTATCATTTCAAAATGCTTGAGCATTACTGAATATATTTTATTTGTGACATGAAGGTTCCATTCCTAAGTTGTTGAATATGTAGGCCTGGAAAATGAGATAAATCTCCTATCATAGATATTTTATGTTTAATTTCATAGATTCAACAAATTATTTGTGCAAATTTCATCTTGTTCCTCCAAACATTATGTGATGAACATAAATCTAAGAAACTATAAACCCTATATTATTCTTTTTAATATAAAGGGTACTATCCATAGGGCCTTTCAAATATTCATTTTTAGTTAAATATGAATCAAGCTTAGCGTAACACATCCTAGGAGATTATTTTAAATCATATAAAGCTTTGCAAAGCTGATACATGTGATTTGGTTTCTTAGATTTAATGAATCCTTCTAGTTATTCTATATATACTCTCTCTTTTATTTCTCCATTTAGGAATATAGATTTCACATCCATTTGGTAGAGCTTAAACTCTCGATAAGTTGCAAAAGCTAATAGCATTTTGTAATTAAAGAAAATGTATCTTGATAATCAAGCCCTTCTATTAGTGGAAATCTGTTTGCTAGTATTCTTACCTTATTTTAGGCTACTTCACCATGCTCATTCAACTTATTTACAAATACCAACTTAGCTTCAATGAAATTAGGTTCTTTAGGCCATGGAACAAGCTTCTAAGTATTGTTATTTATATTTTGATTCATCTCTTCATCCATGGCATTCTTCTAGTCCTTACTCCCAAGAGCTTTCCTAACTATTAGAGGAATGGAAAATGCAAGCCAACATACTAATAAGTCATGATCCATTACTTTAGATCTATCCCTCCTTGTTCTTTACCTAAGAGATGTCCTAAAAATATCTACCATGGATCTGAACCTCTATATTCTTTTCCTTATACCATCATTAGGTGTAGCCTCTTGTTCTTTTTCTACTTCATCCATTAAGACTGAATATTCTTCAACAATCTCATCAACTTGTTCAAATGCCAAAATGTCATCATCATTTTCTTCTTCATCTATATTCATATCTTTATCAACCATATTGTTAGTATCTTCTGATAATTTTAATAATCCTTAATGTTTTTAATTTTAGGCAACGATAAGCTTTTGAATAACTAGAATAACCAATAAACAAACCATCTTTACAATGGCTATCAAGATTATGAACATTATCTTGATTCTTAATATAGCACTTGCTACCAAAAAGTTTGAAATTTTGAATATTATAAATTTTATCATACCACATTTGGTAAGAAGTATTACCATTATCAGCTCTTACTAAACATTCCTTAATGTTCTAGATAGTTATTCTAGCTAGCTCATTCCATAGGTACTTTGGTACATTTTTGCCATTCATAATTAATCAAATCATCTTGAGTATAATTCTATTATTTTGCTTAGATATTCTAGCTAATAAGAATTTTCTTTTGATAGATGAATATCTATATAGCTTGTAAAATTCATTTGAGGTGAACTGATTTCCATTGTTAGTCCTAATAACTTTGATTTTAATCCATGTTTCAATTTCAATCATATTTTTAAATACCTTAAAATGTTTAAATATATCATAATTTTTCTCAATAAAAGTTACATATGACATTCTAGTATAATCATCAATAATAAGAAAGAAATATTTACTACCATCAAAACTAGCTATATCAAAAGACCCACAAACATCCATATGTAGCAATTCAAGTTTATCTTTACAATGGAAATTTGTTATTTTAAAGGTAACTCTAGTTTTCTTACAATGTTGGCATGTAGAACATACCTCTTCTAGATGACTTACTTAAGGAAACCCTTTAATGCTTTGAGCCTTGATTAGAGCTTGTATGATTCTTGAGCTTAATTGTCTTAAACTTTTATGCCATACCCTACTACTACTTATCTCAGAAATAAGAGTTAGACATCAAGGTTGCTCATTTATAGAATATAAATTACTTCCTACTTGAGTTACATAAAATTTAAAATATTTTTCTTTATATTCTAATATACATTTCTCATTCATGAAATAGATATTATAACATTCTCTTGAAAACTCTCTAAAGCTTAACAAATTATAATGTAAATCATTAACAAAATAAATATTACAAAATTTAGGAAAATTATTATGAATTTTAACTAAGTCAAAACCTCTTGCCACAACTTCACCTTTATCACTAGATCTTTCTTTCCCTCCATTAAAGTATTTTAGTGTGATGAATTTTGATCTATCATTGGTCATCTATTGATAACCTCCACTATCAAGAAACCATGTCTCTCGATTGCAAGAGCTCTTTAAGACTAAATATATGAGGAGAGTTCTTCTATTGATTGGTCTCAAAACTTACTATCCTATTTTATTATTTCTTGAAAGGTGTTTAGTACCATGGGACTAACACATAGATTCATAACTAGAAAAGTTAGTAATTCTACAATTTCTTGCTTTTTGACATAGCTTTCCATAATTAAAATAACAAGATAAGAAGAAATTAGTTGTCATTCTTGCGTCATACCCAATGATTAGAATTCTTTGAGTTGGAAGAAATCCCTTACCTATTTGTAAGCTGATAGTATGTGATTGTCAAGGTCGTGTTTGGACATTTATCTTTTGGGCTAATACTTTTATTGAAGACGAGCTTTTTGAGAATTTAGACTGATAGACAAGATCCTTATTTGCTTCTATTTATTGGAAATACTAATTCCTCATTTTCTAATTTTAAATGCAAAAAGAATACAATAGAGCTCAAACATTATCAATATAAAAAGATCTTTTGCCACTTATATGGATGAAACCTTTGCTTTGAATCTACTTGGTAAGAGAGATAAGATTTTCTACTAGATTATATCATCAAATTATGCTTAATCAAGCATAGTCTTCTCACTAACATTCTCATCGACTTGGCAAAAGGAATTACTAATATTTTCATTCTCTTCCATCATCAAAGCATTAAAGTCAATAGCTTAGACTTCCTCGCTTTATCATTTCCTTCATAAATAGCTTGAAGATGCTTCCACATCTCTTTGGTTGATTGAAGGTGCATAATATTCATACATACTACACTATATAAGCCTTAGGCTCAAGCATTCATAGCTTAGGCATCATGTACAACATTGCTAGTTCCTTTCCTAATTGCCTTTTAGACATCATCATCATGAGTTAGAAGATATGTCTTCATCTTGAACTTCCATAGAGGATAATATAAGCTATCGAACATTGGATCTTTGTTAGATGAGAATCCTTAATTTATTGCCATGTCTGGGATGAGAAAAATACAACACTGATTATTAAGTTGAGAGGTGTTGACCATGCTCTAATACCATTTGTTATTTCATGGATGCAACTAAAGGCACTAAAAGAGGGATATGAATCAAGACCTTATAAAAAATTAAGTTAAATAGAGATTGGCAAAAAAACTAGTAAAAGGCCTTAAAGTAAATAAATGGAAAAAATAGAGCACCTATGCAGAGAATAGTAAATAGATATTGAGATTTTAAGGTGATTCAGCTACTAGATTTGTTCGTCTAAATCCATCATAAAATTTTCTCTAGATTTTAGAAGGTATAGTAATTCTATTAATTATAAGAAATTTACAAATCTCTCTTTATAATCTTGGATTAAGGATAAACACCAAGCTCAAGGTCACCAAAATTCACTTTCAGAACATAGAGGAAAAGGTAAATACTTTGGCTTGTCTTATTATAGAGACTCAAGAGTTACCAAGCTTCCTTAGGTAAAGAAAATAGAGCTTTTACCAAAAAAAAAAAAAGGAATAGAGAGAGATTAAGAAGAAAAGGGTATACATAGAAGAAGAAATTATAGTTCAAGAAAGGCCAAAACCAGAATCACCAAGGTTAAGCCAAATAGCTTTAATTTATAGCCTTCATTATTTCTAGCTATTTTTAGAGTCATTCTTCTAGTAGTTTCTTAATATATTAAAGAAGCAAAATAAGTAATGAGTTGTAATAGTTACTAATTTATTGGAAGAGTAGTTGAATAAGAAGTTGTATCCATTACAACTTCTCTTACATTACTGCATTTAGTATGAGCTTTAGGTGAGCATTGAAAGGTTACCAGAGAATGAAGAGATTTATCATTTCATTTTAGTGCTAATACATCTTTCTTATAGAAATGGCAAGCACTACTTATTTTGGAGATAACAACTCTTTAAGCTTCAACAAAAAACCCCTGTTTTCATTAATAAGCTTAAACTCATTTTTATAACAATAGAAACTCTACCTTTCTCATATAATAGCTCTTTTCAATATAAGCTTAGAATGTTCCTTTTTATTTATGTAGATGTGGCATAGGATTTTTTGGTGTAGCCTGTATAGATCTAAGCCTTGTTATAACTTTCTCTTACTTGTGCTCACAAAGAAATGTGCTCTTTAAAGAAAATTAGAAGCTTTTGATTCTCACAACTTTTCTTTTCAAGTATTGATATGCTTTCTTGTGCATTCAAAAAAGATTTTGAGATAGCAGAGCTATTTTAGAGATCTTTGTTGAACCAAAACTAGTTCTAGAAATTGGTTCTATGAGCTGATGTGGTAAGGTGCATTTTCAAACATAGAAAAAATGATTCCAAAGCTTTTGTTAGAAGAGATGAGTATTTAAATCAAACATTTTTGTCAAAGCTTTCATGTGTAAAGGAAATGCTAATGTGGTAGAGCTATTCAAACAAGCCCTTTGTAGAATAAAAAAAATGGCTTTACAAGTTCTTTACTAATGTAGTAGAGCTAATCGAATGAGCCCTTCATAAAATAAAAAAAATGGATCTATAAGCTAGTTCTATTTAATGCTTTCTTCCTTAGTTGACATGGTAGAGCTAGTTGAACAAGCTCTTCATAGAATAAGAAAGTGGTTCTAAACATTGAGCTAAATTAAAAACTCTTTCACACACATGCTCTTGAATCTATTTAAGCTCAAAAACACTAAGTTAGATTTATAATAANCACTAAGTTAGATTGATAATAAAAACTTATGTGGTAGAGCTATTCCTTGTTTCTTTTATGGAACCAAAAATGTTTCTACATGTTGGCTCTTCATGGTAAGATAGATTAAAAAAACTTCTTCCATGCATGTGCTTTAAAATAGATTTATCTTGTCCCCACAAAATTGACATAGTAAAATCAATTTGAGCTAACTCCTTAAAGCTAAAAATAAGAGCCAATTTGGAAGTGTCATTTTGTATTAGCTATGTAGAGCCAAAAATGGTTCTACACAGTGACTTCTATGTGTTGATGTGGCAAATATATGCTTCCCTATAAGAGATAGGACAAACCTCAAATCCACACAAAAATAAAAGCTCTATTGAAAAGAAAAACCTACAACTTGTAACACAACTAAGCTCAAAACACACAAAAAGCTCCACACACATGAAGGTTAGAAACCTACAAAGAAAAGATATACAATGCTGAATGTCAAGTTGTTGACAATAGGCTTTATGGTATAATTTGTTTTATGACATGTTATGATTCATAGAAATATAAAGCTAATTTTGATAAATTCAAAGTGAATATTATGCTTTTAAAGAAAGATGATCTCTTTGAAGTTAAAGCTAATTTTTGGTTTATATCTTGCACTCATAATCTTTGTAAATTTTTATTGAATAAGTAGTTCAAGAAGCTAAACTTTCATTAATAGGAGTTCTATCATTTCATAAATAGAATATTCAATGGCCAATTTTTTATCATGATTCTAAGGAGGTTTTTAAATTAGTAAAACCAAAGTTATTTAAAAACTTTGGAAAACACAGAAGTAAATAAAATTTTTTATTTGAATAGTGAAATAGGAGGCCTTAATTCAAAGGCAAACTATTATCTACTATTCCTAGCCATTTACAATGCACAATGACCAGAGTATCAATGGTAGCTTATTATTTTAAAGTTTGAAACATGTAGATGAGTCAAAATTCTTTGTTGAAAACTAATATTCCTATAGGTGAAACAAAATGAGCAATACATTTTCCTACACTTTTGTACGTACATTAAACATAAACAGGACATTCCTGTTACAAATTTGATTGATTTATTCCAACTTTGCAGATGAACACTCCCTAATTTTATTAATGATGTTTTGGGTGAACAAGAACGCAATAAAATATCAGTTTCACATTCATTGTTAATTCTGTCAACATGGTCAGATTCTATTTATTTCCAGGTAATAAGAAATTCTGCCAACAAAATCAATCAAACTAATTTTTGTTTTTCTTTTCTATGTTTTTTTGGATGGAATTTAAACCCAAGGTCTCTCCTGAAATCAGTCAAATAAATGCTAAGGTATGGTTTAGTGTGAGAACAAACTAGTTGTTTCAGTACAAGCCATACATATACAGACAGGGCGTTACAGTACTGTGAATAACAGAGAGAACGATGAGATGAGATGATTAACGACCCTAGGTGATTTCAGTATGGTTGTTGCAATGATTGAAGCGGAGGTTGGTGACTTGGGTTTTGTTGTATTTACAGAGACAGTTGAGATTAGTGTTGCAGAGATTAGCGATGGCACAGCAACACGATGCCACAGATGAGGAGACTGTGGCCTTGTATCTGCATCCACAGCGAGAAAAAACCAGCACATTAGATCTAAATACTGGTGTCCTTGTATTGGTATTTACTATTTAGCACGGTGGCATATGTTCTACCCTAGATCGTATTTTCAGGCTGGCAAAACGTTAAATTTATAACTGGTACTTTCCTAGTTCATAGTTCATAGGTTCAAGCATTTAGAATGAGTTTCCATCATTACAATTATGGTTCTAAGTAACACCCAAAACTGATGCTAGGTTCATTGAACAGAAAAGAGCACGGGAAAAGTTTTCCGTGAACATAAAATACCGTTGTTGCCCGAGAATACATATATGCAATTTTAATAAGAAACATTCAATATATATATTTTTACCAATTAAATTTATGGTATTTCAACTAATTTGACCATATTTAAACGCATGCAACTAAAAATCTTCAAAGAACAATTCCACTTAAAACCGAAATCAATTTCTTATGTATGAAAAATGATTTTTCTACTTCAAAGATTTCAGTCTTGATTAAAAAGCAAATTGAAATTTATGCAAATCAATTTCTCATGTTAATTGATTTTATCAAACTCAAATAATTATTTTTGTTTAGTTTCGAAATAATCATAAAAAACGAAAATAAACAATAGAAGAAATTAGAATATAGAATATCACAACAGGATGGGAAACATGGAAGAAAATTGTTGAGAGAATAACAGGAAAATGATTATTTCTTTTGCTGAGTTGAAGAGCCAAAAATTGATTCACCCAAATGTGAATTCGATCTTCACATAAACAAATTTTTTTTGCTTAGTTAAAATTATTTAATTTTTAGAAGAAGCTGATGTGCATTTTGTGTAATATTTTTTCACTATACAACGAAATTGTTAAACATTTTATTGGAATTCATAATATGAATTAAAGGACAATTTTAAAATATAAACTCAATCAAGAAAATGCAGCCACTGGGGTCATACGGGTAGGAAAATGCCAACTATCAACTCTGCAAGCTTGAATGGTATATGAAACAGCCATTGAAACGTACACCTAATTTGAAAATGTGACCGGAGAAGCCATCCAGACATGGCGTACGTATGCATCAATAGATTTATTTTTGGTATAAACCTGAATCTTGATATTTTAAATATACCATTAGAAATATACCTGAACTTAACATCCGAAAAACAGTCAAAAAATCAATTCAGAAATTTGAAAAATTTAGGGCCTTGGCCCAGTATAATGATAAAATATTAAAACGTCATACTGGCTTTCTTTGCGTCTTGAAACATGTTTCCTAACAAAAATTAGGAGTCTGATCTAAAACATAGTTGTTTTGGGTATGCCATATTAAATATAATATATATATCAAACAATTTAATGATCTAATTACAACGGTGCAATCCAAAATATTTGACAATTTCATTATAGGTAATTAAACGTAAATACAACATGCCTCGAAATATAATTAGAAGTTGCAACTTCTTGCTTACAATGCTTCGACAATCAACTAACTACTTCATCCATCTTTAATATGTTGCATGTTTTGAGCTTGGTTGCTTCTTAGTAGTGTTTTTTGTTTCATGGGTTTGAGCTCTTGAATAGCATTAAGGCATCTATGTAAAAGGATTTTAATCCAAGTCAACACTTTAATTTAGCTCTACCACATTAACTTGAAAAAGTGAATAATAGAGTGCCTCAACTCTGCTATATCATGTTATCTAAGAAAGGAAGTGCAAAGTGAAACCGGCTTGCAGAGCCATAAAGGGCATGCTCAAATTACTCTACCATGTTAGTGTTTCCCTTTTAACATGCTAGCTTGGATAGAAAAACTTGATTTAATGTTTGTTCATTTATAAAAAAAGCTTCTAAACCAATTTTCGATCTTTCTAAGTGCTTTGCCACATTAACATTTAGAATTAATATTTAAAACCTATTTTTGGTTCTAAACAACTTTAGAATGTTAGCATTACCACATCAGCACTACCACATCAGTAAACAAATGAAGCTCAGTTTTTCATCTACATCATCAAATAGATGAAGCTCTTTTCTTCATCTAGATTAATTTTGCTTCATCTTCCACATCAACACCTTGAATACATGCACAAGATAGTCTATTAAAAAAAGAAAAAAAAACCATGAGAATGAAAAACATCCAAGTATTACCATGTTAGACCAAGCAGAAGGAAAACTAAAACCAATGTTTAAAACCAAGTTTTAAACATGTGCGAGCTACAGAAGAAGGGGGTTCATGCTAGGTCTACAAAGATAAATAGGAGCAATATAAGCTTATACAAAAAATCTATTATATGAAAAAGCAAGAGTTAGTACTATTATAAAAGCAAGCTAAACCCATTAATGAATATAGGGGATTTTGCTAAAGCCTAAAAGGATTATTATAAGCAGAGCTAGTGATTTACATAGGAAGTAGACATTAACGCTAACATGAAATGATAGATTTCTTCCTCCTCTACATAGCTTTTAGGGATCACCTAAAGCTCAAGCTAGAAGTAGTAATGGAAGATCAGATACGATGGGCATGGTGCTTTCTTCTCCAATTACTCTTTTACAATTGATTGGTGATGACTATCACATATTTCCTCATACACTACTTTAGCATATTAATAATGAATGAATGAATGGCTAGAAGAAATAAAGGCTATCAATTGAAGTTATCTAGCATAGGTTATGTAATTCTAGTTTTTGGTCTTAAGCTTAAAATGGAAGTTCTTCTTCTACTATTATCCTCTTCTTCTCTCTCTATTTTCTTTTATGTGAAAGCTCTATTTTTTTCTTAGGGAGGTGGAAAACTCTTTAGTCTTTGTGATTAGGATAAGGCATAGTATTTCTTCTTCTATTATGATGTGAGAGTTATTTTCTATGACTTTAAGCTTGGGCTTGTTGTTAGTCTAGGACTATAAAATAAGTCTTATAAATTTCTTTTGATTAATAAAATTACTTTGCCTCCTAAGATTTGGGAAGAGTATTATAGTGCATATAGGCTAGCAAATCTAGTAGTTGAATTACCTTAAAAGCTTAGTATCTACTTATTGTTTTTGCATAGGTGCTCTATTTTATTACTTTGAAGCTCTTTAATAGTCATCCTATCAATGTCTAAGGAACTTGAATTCTTTATTTAAAAAATTGATTTAGTGCCCCCTCCCCTCTTAGTACATTTCTAGTTATGTTGAGGAAACAATAATTGGTATTAAAGCTTAGTCAACACCTCTTAACTTCACAGTCTATCTTGAACTTTTCTTGTTTTGGACATGGCATAGAATCAAGGATTCTGCTCTATCAAAGTTACATGGTTCAATTGCTCAAATTATCCTTTGTGAAAGTTAAAGATGAAGACATACCTTTTAGTTTATAGTGATGATCTCTGGAAGGCAATTAGGAGAGGAATTAATAATGTTATACATGATCCTCAAGCTATGAAAGCCTTGTTTTGTGGCTTAGATAGAAGAGTGTGTATGCAGATTTTGCATCTTCAATCAACCAAAGAAATGTGGGATCATCTTCAAGCTATTTATGAAGGTGATGAGAAAGTGAAGAAGTCTAAACTGTTGAATTTAAAAGAACAATTTAATGCTTTAAAGATGAAAAAGAATGAAAATATTTGCAATTTAATCAGCCAAGTAGATGATATTGTTAGCAAGATGACTATGCTTTTTGAAGAATAATTTGATGATATAATTTTTCAAAAGATTTTATCTATCCTACCTAGTAGATTTGAAGCAAAGGTTTCATCTCTCTCTAGATTGATAGTAGCTACGATATATAGTATTCCTTCAAACATCGAAATTAGAAAAGGAGGAACTAGTTGTTCTAACAAAAAGGATTAAACTGACTTTATAGCTAAAGCTAAAAATGATAAGCATAAGGAGGAACCATCAACATCAAATTCAGATTTTGATAAGAAGATTAATAATCTTGCTAGAAAGCTTAGAAGGCTCAAAAGGATGAAAGTTGGTAAGAAGCTAATAAAGTCATTTTCTTATTAGTATTGTAATGAGACAAGTCATATGATTGTTGAATGTCTAAAGAAGAAGAAAGATGAAAAAAATTAGAAAAATCAAATGACTAGATTTAAGTCAAAGCCCACTTAGAAGAAGTTCGATAAATTAAAATCCTAATTAGTTGAAATAAAAAATCAATTAGAGAACTTAGAAATTAGTACAAAATATTGTTTTGCTCATTTTTGTAATACTAATATAATAACTAATGATGTTATTACACAAGAGTTAGTTTCTTTTCTAGCCATGATTGAAGATTTTGATGTAGATGCTAATTTTCAAAACTTTATGTATACTAATCCAAATGAGCAAGAAACTTCTAGTACTATTGAGATTGTTGTTTTAAGTGAAGATGAAGATGGACCAAACTCATTAGACACAACTAAAATGGAGTATGAAAATCATTAACAAGTCTATGATATCTATCTCATAAATGAGACTAATATATATTAGAGAATAAAGAAAAAAATTTTAATGCCTATGTTACGCAAGTAGGAAATAATTTATATTCTAGTAATGAGTAGCCCCAATCTTCAACTCTTATTTTTTAGCTAAGTAGTAGCAAGTTATGGCACAAAAGACTAGGACACTTAAACTCAAGAAACATACAAGCGCTTATCAAGGCTAAAATCATTCAAGGTATTCCTTATGTAAGTTATTTAGAAGAGGTGTGTTCTACATGCTAATATTGTAAGGAATCTAGAGATACCTTTAAGCTAGTAAACGTTCATTATAAAAATAAACTTGAATTACTACATATGGATGCCTATGGTCCTTTCAATGTACCTGGTTTTAATCATAGTAAATATTTATTTCTTATTATTGATGATTATACAAGGATGTCATGGCTAACATGTAATAAGAAAAAATTTGATGTATTTAAGCATTTTAAGGTATTTAAACATATCATTAAAATTAATATAGGACTTAAAATCAAGGCTAGTAGGACTAAAATTGGAGATGAGTTCATCTTAAATGAAATTTATGAGCTATGTAGATATTTAGGTATTAAGAGACAGTTTGTATTAGCTAGAACACTTCACCAAAATGGTGTTGAAGAATGGACAAATAGAACTATACTCAAGATGATTCGATCAACGATGAACAAGAAGAATGTACCAAAATACCTCTCGAATGAGGTAGCTAGAACAACTATGTATATCATCAATAGATGTTTGGTAAGAACAAATAATGGTAAGACTCATTATCAAATGTGGTATGATAAAATGAGTAATGTTTAATACTTTAGAATTTGTAGTAGTAAATGTTATATTAATAATCAAGTTAATGTTCACAAGATTAATAACCATTGTGAAGATGGCTTTTTTATTGAATATTCCAATCATTTTAAAGATTAGCATTGCCTAAATTTAAAAACATTAAAGATTGTTGAAACACCTCATGTTAAGATTGATGTATTATTAGAAGATACTAACAATGTGGCCAAAAATGACATGAATGCAGATGAAGATGAAAATGATAATGGTGTTTTGGCATCTAAATAAGCTAATGAGATTAATAAAGAATAGCTAGTCTTAATGGATGAGGTAGAAACAAAACAAGAGGCTACACCTAATGATGGCCTGAAGAGAAGACTACAAAGGTTTAGATCTATGCTAGATATCCTTATGACACCTCTTAGAAAAAATACATGAGGGAATAGAGCTGAAACATTGGATCATGACTTATTATTATGTTATCTTGCTTTCTCCATTCCTTTAACAATTAGGGAAGATTTTGGGGTGAGGAATGAAAAAATACCGTGGATGAAGAAATGAAGTAGATTATAAAGAACAAGACTTGGGAGCCTGTTTCATAGCCTAAAGAAGCTAATGTCAATGGAACAAAGTGGATCTTTGCAAACAAGCTAAATGAGGATGAAAAACTAACTCAAGAAAAAGGCTTTGCACCAATAGAAGGGCTTGATAATCAAAATACACTGCTCTTCTTGTAAGATTGGAATTTATTAGAATGCTATTAGGTTTTGCAACTTCTCAAGGATTTGAGCACTACAAAATGGATGTGAAATTTGCATTCCTAAATGGATAAATAAAAGAGAGAATATATATAGAATAGCTTGAAGGATTCATTAGTACAGAAAATCCAAATCATATGTATCAACTACACAAAGATTTATATAGTTTCAAACAAGCCCCTAGGATGTGGTATTCTACCTTGATTCATATGTAGGTAAAAATGGATATTTGAGAGTCCCTCTAGATAGTACACTTTATATCAAAAGATATAATATAGGGTTTTTAGTTACTCAGATTTATGATGGTGATGTAATGTTTGGAGGAAAAATATTATGTTTGGGCAAAGAATTTGTTGAAATTACGAAATAAAACTTGGAAATATCTATGATAGGAGAGTTATCTCATTTCTAGAACAATATATTCAACAACCTAGGGATGGAACCTTCATTTTACAAAAAAAGTATGTTTCGCATATGTTGAAGAACTTTGGCATGATAGATGCTAAAACATGTTTAACTCCTTTTAGCATAAATGTACATCTTTTGCAAGGATAAAAATGTGAAAAACATTGATGATACAATATATAGATCCATTGTGGAAAGCTTGCATTATGCTACAACCAGAAAACCTAATATTACTTTTCCAATAGGCTTTATTTCTAGATATTACTTGGGTGTAGCTAAAAGAACTTTATGATATTTGAAAGACATAGCCAATTATTGGCTATGATGTCCAAAAATCAAATGTTTTGAATTATAAGTATTTACAAATGTAGATTAGCTAGGAAATAAAGATGACAAAAATTCTACCAATGAGAAGTATCATTTCTTAGTAATAGCCTAGTATCATGGCTGACAAAAAAGCAAAACTCTATAGATTTATCATCATTAGAATAAGAATATATTATAGCCTCACACTACTACACATAGCTTCTTTGGATGAGGAAGTATTAAAACTCTTTGAGATAGCATGCACTAACCTAATAATTATGCATTGTTATAATAATGTTCCTCTTTCTATCACTAAAAACCCTATTTTCATGCTAAACTAAACATATTAAGATTAAACATCATTCTCGTAGAGATCAGGTAGAATTACAAATAGTAAAACTATCATACATTTCTTCAAAGTAATAGAGAACAAACATTTTTACAAAAGCTTTAAATAAAGAAACATTTCTATATCTAAGAATATTACTAGGTGTAACTACTTTACCTAGACATACATAAGCTCTTAAACCTTATGGAAGGATACTTTCAAGACACAATAGAAGAACTAGGTGCCTAGGTTGAGTCTACTTAATCCTTAGATCCATACCATATTTGGTCTTGCAATCCCTCATATGGATCATGACCTTATTTTTGGCTTTAAGCTTGGAGACTATAATAACTCCAAAAGGTCATCGATGAGCTACAAATTCTTAATGTCTTGTTTTGTATAGCCTCTTCTTTCTTTAGGCAATTTGAATGTCAAAAACCTATATCTCTAATGCTCCAAGCATTCTTTTTTTTTTCACATCATAATACTTTTCACTTCCTTACTGAATCTTTCTTGGGCCTTCCACTCTTCTTTGTTTCTTTCAAAATTTATCCTAGCATGAATGATTATTAATGCTTGATCCCTCTTAACCTCTAGTCTTCTCAACTCTACCCAAAGATCTTTAAGATCCTCTTGATTCATCCAAAATGTCTTATGAATATACATAGCTATGATGCTTCTAAGTGGCTACTTGGTTCTTTGATCTATTCTATACCTTTTATATTTTTATCTATGCTTGGTGTGACTAGCTATTTTCTTGTTATTACATTTCTAACTTGATCTTCACTACTCAAAAAGATCAAGATGTTTTTTATTTAAGCTCTCATATGCCTCTTTCATCTTTTTCTTATTCCCTATGTTTATTTGTGTGTCTTGAGATTAATTTTCTTAATAATAAGGAGAGATCCTTTTCATATTTTTCTGAGGAAAAGGAAGAGAAAATGTATGATGAGCTATTTCATTAGAAAGTGATATGAATATGAATGTGTTGTTGTGTCAAGAAAAAGTATGAAGTGATTGTGTATGAGCTATTTTCTATATTTTGTTTCTGTTATGTGTTTTAATCTCTTTAATGGTTGTTGTGAGTAAGCCAAAATGAATAAGCTGAGTGTGCTATCTAATTGATTATTTGTTTTAAGCTTGAATGGTATGAGCTACATTCTAATGATTAATTACTCACCTTTAATTGATTGGGTGATTTTCTTATTTTGCTTGATGTTTATTTTTTAGAGCTTTCTAAGTTCTTTAGTTATAATCTATATGTTAAGCTAAGTTGATCTGCTTAAACTTAGCATAATAATTCTAAGCTTAATTTTTAGGTTTTTTTTTGTATGCATAGCTGTGTATGATTATTCCTTATTCTTCCTTATTCTAGATTATTTTGAAAGCTCACCCAAACTCAAAAGGGGGGAGATTGCTACATGTTTTGAGCTTGGTTGTGGTTTTTTCTTCTTAGTAAAGCTTTTCATTTCATGGGTTTGAGCTTTTGATGCTTGCAGGAAGAGCATTTTTTTAAAGTTATGTTAGCATCTACATGAAGCTAAAATTTTCATCTAGATGGAAATTTTGTCTCTAGATCAGCTTCACATGCATAAGCACTAGTGGATCCAGTGATAGCTCAAATGAGAAGTAAAGTTGGATGCTTTTTCATCTAGATGGAATATTATCATAAGAGCCAAGTTATAATTTCTAGCTACATAAGCTTGTTGGTCATGAAGCTTTCCATCTAGATATGTTCAAAAAAATCACATGTCTAAAAGTTATTTTAAAAGGTGGATCCAACATTCCAATTTCAACCATTTTAACTGGATGCACCACATCAACATTTAGAACCAAGGTTTAAAATCTTATTTTTTATTCTACTTAACTCAATTTGGTCTACCAACTCAACATCATGCAAAATTGGGTGCTCTTGATCCATCTTAGGCCTTCTTAGCTGTATGAAGTTAGCTTATATTATTTTTAGCCTTAAGATGGAAGATCGTATTAAATTTATTATAATAGCTTTATTTAGTGGGGCCAAGATTAAATAGAACACATGCACAAGAGTATTTTAATCCAGCTTACCAAGAAGAGACAATTTGAAGAGCTATTTTTGGTAACAAAAAGAGCTTTAATGTGTTAGCCCACAATGAAAAAAAAGTGCTAAGTAGAATTAGCTCATAGAACTATTTTTTGACTCTATATAGACTCTTTAATTTAGCTCTTCCACATAAAATTTATCTTGAGAACATAGTGGGGCCTACTTTAAATAGTGTTACGACATGTGCATACAAGGATATTAATCTAGATTAGCACTTCAATTTACCTTTACCACGTCAGCTTAAAAGAGCAAAGAATACAGTGCTTCAATTGTACTCTATCATGTCATCGAAGAGAGGAAGCACAAAGTCAAACTATCATGTAGAGCCATAAAGGATGTACTCAAATTTATCTACCACATTAGTGTTTCCCTTTTAACATGCTAGCTTGGATAGAAAAGCCTGATTTGATGTTTGTTTTTTTATAAACATTCTTCTAAACCAATTTTCAATCTTGCTAAATGCTCTACTACATTAGCATCTAGAATCAATATTTAAAACATGTTTTTGGTTCTACCATGCCAAGGGTTTGCTTTTTGATCCAAAGAGTTGAAATGTTCTACATTAATAAGAGTAGTTGGGTTTTTGGATTTTCGCATCGGCTGGTTGGCTTCTTGATTGGCTTCTTGGTAATAGAGTTGGCTTCTTGCTGCAGTTGGCTTCTAGAAGGCATAGTTGGCATTTCCCTTGTGCATTCTATCTACCCTTGATTTTCATGTGTGTCTTCAGTGTTGCATGACCTATTATACACTTTTTGAACAAAACAAGGAATCAAATCTGTGACTTTGGGATAGTGCATTTTCTCAACCGAGTCTGTTTTGCTACCTTCTCATTAAAACCATTGTTTTGCATTATCTTCATTATTTTTTATTTATTAATCATCAATTTATCTCGCATGTTTCATTATCAAAACATATGTTTACATAAGGTTAAGATACATCAATTAAGTCCCTGTCTGATCAACCAGACCATTCAGGGTGTCCCACTTCTATTTTTTCTCCAGCATGGCCCTCGGATGGATTTGGGGTTAAACTATTCACCCGATAACCTCTCAGTGTTCTAGCCACTAATGTTTTTAATCACTATAGTTGACAAGTTGCAATGAATGACTGATGTTGATAACTCTAATGATCAATAAGTAAGCCTACATGACAAATCTCTCTCTCTCTCTCTCTCTCTCTCTTTCTCCCTCTCTCTCTCTTTCTCTATCTATCTATCTATCTCTTTGTTTAACATAACAAATGAACTGCAAGCTTTGTAAACTCTATGATGCAAAAACACTAATCTCTCAATATTGTACTGATACTAGCCTATGGTGGTCTATAGTTTTTTGGTTATCTCATGTGGTCCTATGTAATGTTTTGTAATAACACGTTTCTTTATCTTATTTTCTTGTTCTCTTGGAGTTGTGCTTGTAGGATGAAGCCCAGAAGTCATTGCAAGAGTAAGTTATCATGTGATATTGATGCACAGGATTTGGTGAGCTTGTTTTACCATGCCAAGAACACTTGTATTATATCATTTCGATTATCCCTCTTGAGCCACAATTCCATAGCCTAATCATAACCTTCCTTATCCTAAACAACAATGATGACCTATATTAGATCCTTATGCA
>MNCI01003579.1:4467-16787 GCA_015680685.1 Gnetum montanum | reverse complement strand
TAGTGCCTTCATCTTCTCCTTCTTACTCTAGTGATTGTACATAGTCCATGTGGCATTACCAATGTTAGCTAGTATAGGAACATCCCATGGATAGGGCATGGTTGTGAACAACTTATTGACATTTATGAACTAGGTAGCGAACTGTTTACATTTGATGTCAATTGACCTAAAAATATTTTTTATCTTCTAGTAATCATTCATTCTTTTAGCCAAGTTCTTCACTACTAACCATTGATTCATGAAGTAGATTCAAAGAACTTCAAGATAAAAATTAGATATTTCTAGCTTTTACTTCATGTATTTGTGATGCTTGAACTTTCACTCATATAGGAAGTGTGATCTAATCACTTTTTTCTCTAGTTCTGACAACAACTTTCTAGCAGTCAACATGGCAAATTTTGCATATCAAAGGTTTTCTAACTCCATGTATTCAGTCATCTATTCAATCTACAACTCCTTTATGCATATTTTACCTTTGTTATAGGCAATTAACCAACCAAATATGGGTTGCCAAACATCACCTCTTTGTTGGTGTTGTTGAAGATCCTCATTCATCTTTGCCTTTTCCAATTGGATTCCTTTCTTATTAAGTTCCTTGAGAATTTCAACTTGGTCCCTATTGTGATTTTTTACTCATTCAAATTTTAGGGCCTCATCCTTCTAGGAGGCTCTCCCAATGATTAGTTTTTGGCAAAGTGCATGAACTTCTTCCATTAAGAGATTTCAATTCTTAATAGCTAGCCTCCTCAAATTTAGGTTCACCTTGGCAAGCTTCTCCTACTACTATCATAAAAACTTCATCACTTCATCTTCTTTTGCCTCAATATTTCATAGGTGGTGATTATCTTTGATCAAAACTAGATTCACCTTATAGACTTGTAATAAGGTTTTCTCAGTGTTGTAGGTCAAGGCCTCCAATAGGGATGGATCAAAGACCATTATCTACTTTGCATTCTTAGCCTTTTTTTAATTTTTTTTTAATCTATAAGAAAGGTTCATCCCTTATTACTATTTAGCTAAGAATGCTAGGATTAGCTAATTAGGCTCTCAATTCCACAACCTCAGAAGTCAATCATCTATTTTTGGATGTGGCTACCTTAAGTTGGGGATTGGTGATGATGAGCTTACCCTTAGGTTTCAACAACTTTGACTAGGTAGTGATGATGTTTTTTAGAAGATCAAAGATCTCTAGAAGTAGTTGTTTGGTCCTCACCAGTCAGTTTAGCACCTCCTCATTCTAGGCTTCACTTAGCCTCCCACTTCCTCCTATGGACATCTACATGTCTCTAAGTGTGGCAATGTCTATCATGATAGCTACAGGAGCATTTAGCACCTTTGCCACATGGTTAGCCACCACCTCTATTATTGTCTCCTATCCATGGTGTTGCATCACCAAGATAGTTACTTCCTCATCCTCCTTCAAGTGCACGATGACATTTGCAAAGATCTCTAGGAATTATTATTATCCTAGGAAGAACATAGTCATCTCCTAGGCACTTAGATATGATCTTGTGAGCACCTACCTACATCCTTTCTTTTAGAGAACAATGATGTAGTCTTGTCCAACTAGCTTATGATTCGAGTTACTTCATTTAGATGGCTTAAAGTTGGCAATTAGACTAAAGGTTTTTCATCACTTAGACATGCATACAACTATTATAGGAGATGCTCATGAAGCTTCTACATGAACTCAATCAAAGCACAAGCCTCCAACATTATTTCTTGAGTTGGTGGTGGTGGTGGTTGCTCCTCTTCTTCTAGCCTGATACATACTTTATCCTTCATCATCTCCTATCAAGATATAGTAGGAGCATGACAAAGTGTATCATTAACATAATAGACTATGCCTCCCATTTTACATAATTTTCTAATAAGTCATAGAAAGTGGATTTTCTTCCTTCCATGCTTATTTTCTTTGTACTTTCTTTCAATCTATATGATTATGAGCCGTGGAAGGTTGACTGAAAATTTATTGCTTAGAATAGCACATGTACAGGTAGAGACGATGATGATTTTGTTCAACCTCACCATTGG
Source organism: Gnetum montanum (assembly GCA_015680685.1). NCBI lineage: Eukaryota > Viridiplantae > Streptophyta > Gnetopsida > Gnetales > Gnetaceae > Gnetum > Gnetum montanum. Next base: position 14,753 of record MNCI01003579.1, on the reverse strand, counting down.
GTTGAGGTGATAAGCTAAAATTTTGAAATATGTCCTTTCTACCTTGGTGATTTCACCATACTCTTTATATTTCATTCTATGGCACCATTGGATCCACTTTTTCATGACATCTAGGTCTACCTAGATTAAAATCTTTGCCAAGGTTTTCCTAGTATTAGGTAATCCAAGGACCTGTAAAATGACCTTGACTAAATAGGATTACTAATGTTATTGATCTTGACAATGACATCTACTTACTTGTTGTTCTAGAAGAGGTACATCTCTTCCATATACCACTCCCCACTGGAAGTAAGGATAGGCCACATGTGAGAGATTTGCAATTGGGTTTTTACCTCTTGTACTGCCAACTCCAAGAAGGGATCAAAGCTAATTTCTTAAATAACTAAACTGTTGACCTCCTTAGTACCAATTTTTCTTAATCAAGCCTTGGTCAAGATGACCTCCAAATTTGGTCTAGGCCTAGGCACCTCATCTCACTACGATTGACTAGTTTTAGTTGTGGAAATCTGGCAAATAGATTCCATCTCGGGCTTCCCCCAAAGAGGTCATGTGGCATGAATTTTAGCTAATTCTTCTTGGGTTTGTTGTGACTACTAGCCTCTTCCCCCTCTTAGTCACTTATTCCTTGGTTGGGATAGTCCTTCCACTTATAGTGTTTTGGACCTCAGTACCATTTTTAACTACAACATAACCAAGGATTAGCTTTTAATGTCAAACTTAGATCACTTTGATACCTTGTCTCCTTGGCTAGTTACACTTTGACTAAGTTGTGATTATGGTGAATTTATTATTTTAATATAATTTCATTTGAATAACTACTAAAGTTTGTTGGTAAGGTTTAACTTACATGGGTTAGTGATCTTTAATATTATTTTATTAGTTAAACCTTCTAGAAGTTAGAAAAATTTCGAAAACCTTTTTGTCAAAAACATATGATTTGTCACCCCCATGAAGTAAAGCTCACCTATAGTAGTTGTAGGATTGAAGAAAAAAATGATTTGGACAAGCGTTGAGAAAGTTATGGACTTGGGAAGCATTTGGGCTCTAAAAACTACAAAAAATCCTTTGTCATTTGTGAGAAAATGTGAAAAAAATGGCTAAGTGTTGATGCATATATATAGTATTTTTGTGTTGCATTAATGGGAATGTGTTAATGCATTAGGCCCAAAATTTTCCATTGTAGAAAAGGAGAGTTTATATGAAATTGGAGTCCAAAAGAAGCCATAAAAGCCTAGAATAATGGAAAATTGTTGAAGAGAGCTTGAAATACTTTGGAAATGGAGATTTTTAAGAGATTTAATATGCCAAAAAGGGAAAAAACTATATCCATTGCAATGAAAAATGTAAAGTTTTAAGAGAAAAATGATGAAGGAATAAGGAGTTTAACCATTCCAACCAAGGAGTATTCAAGTGGATCCTCCACATAGAAGGCTCATTCCCTTAATGCCCTTGCATGCCCTCAAACCAAGGAGTCCATGGATGCCAAGGATGATGAATGATTGCGGATTGTTAAAGACCAAATCACCAAAGAAGTCATTAAATAATTTCAACTATTTAGTAAATGAACCTATCGAAACATTCATAAAAAGAGGTAGTGAGGTGGTTTATGAAAAGAATTTATGGATGAAAGAGAGTATGGAATGGAGTTCCCCATTGTGATCACATGAAGTACCTTGTGAACGATGTGATTGATTATGACCTAAGAACTTCCTTGATTAGTCTAAATCAAGACCATCCACTTCTAGTGACTTTTCATCAACAATTTAGACCATTCCATCCTCCAAGAGATATGAACATCGCCATAGACCACTCATAATTCCTAAAGAAGAAGAAAAGAGAAGCAAGAAGTGAAGAGGGCGTTTGTTAGAGGGGAATCTTTAGGCATGAGTAACATGTCTTTCTAGCCCCATAACTATGATTGTAGCCCATAATTATGTCTAAGTAATGTTCTTTAAATTCCCATTTTTTTCAACTGAAAACCACACCATGCAAAGGCATTGCTTCTTATTTATTAGTCTACAATGGAACTATAAGAAGTCCATGAAAATATTCATGTCAGTTAGATGATAGGCAGGTATAAAAGTGATAAATCCCTTTGAAGTCACTCTCATGTATATCCACTTAATTCATCCTAAGTTTGAAAAGTAAAAAGGTTATCGATTGGTTATAAGTTTTTATTAGAAAGGAACCTGACATTTTCAAAATGAGGAAACACCATAGGGTTGAGTGAAGTGATGGATGACATGGACTCGCTACCTATTAACATGAAAATAATGAATGCCCCATTAGTAAACATCAAAATTCTAAAATAAAATCCATTTATTTTTTAGTCAATTAATCATTAAATTTTTAAACCACCATTAATAAGTAGCTATAGCTTGGCAACAAGTCTTGATGGTAATAAATAAAAAGGAAAAAAATGTAAGAAGGAATTCAAATAAAGTAAATTAAAGAAAAATTGTAAAATACCCAAGAAAGTGAAAAACATACTAAAGACATTGTAAAACAAAAAAGTTAAAAACTTAGAAGCTACTTTGTTGAATCTTAGCATGGATGACCATCTTCCCATGACTAAGTTGGAAAGGGGAGATCTAAAAGATTAAGCATGCTTGGCCATCTATTGAAGCATTGTATCTACTAGTTACTTGTTTTTCATAGAAAGGATTTAATTGATGAGTGTTAACTAATAAATTTTTATTTAGGATGTTCATGTGGTAGATCAATGTGATCCCAAAACAAAATATTTCATTGATAATGTAATGTCCCTCCCATAGTGTTTGAAATTTTGTTCATTGAGGAACATGCATGGGATTCTAGTAGAGCATCTTAGCACCTAGTTGAAACATAAATTTTCTAATCCTAAGGTCATGTCTTTATTTATTTTATGCCTTGTGCACTTTTTTTTGATGACATGACTACTAATTGGTTCTCATCTAGCATGTTGAGGCTCATTGATCTTTCTTTTTCTACTAGGATTAGGTCCAAGTCTATGTCACATGTAGTTAAAAGTATATAGAAAAATTCTTGGATAGAAATTTTTGGGAGATTTTCATACACAAGCTCACAGGAAGAGTATCCTATAGGAAGTTTCCATGTTGAATGATAAGCCCAAATGGAATTATTAAGTTTAGAGTGCTAGTCCCTCCTATATTTACTAACTCTTCACAGTAGTATTTTGGTTATCTCCCTATTAGTAACCTTAACTTGACCATTTGCTTGGGGGTGGTATGTATTTGTTAATTTATGATCAATCCTAAGTGTTACATGAATTTGCAAAAACAAATGCCCATGAAATTTGTACCATTATTAGAAATAAGTGCCCTTCGAACATCAAACCTATTTAGAACATATGGTTGTACAAATCGGGCCATTGTAAATGATCTACAATGGATGACAGCTACAACTTCAATTCATTTCATATAATAGTCAATAGCTACAATTATATAGGCCTTTTTATTAGACATGGGTTTGATAGATCTCATAAATTAAATTCCTCATAGATTGAAAGGCTCCAATGGTTGGATCCATTGTTAGGACCCTTTCATACAAGTAGTCATCTCCCCATCACATTGGCGTCTATCATAAGAGTAGATAAAGTGATGCACATTCCTAAAGAGTGTAGGCCAATAGTACCCTACCATGAGGATCATAATGATTATTTGCCTCTCTACATAGTATCCCCCACAAGGGTCCTCACGTCCATCTTGGAGAACAGAAGTTGATCTACATCAAGGACATACCATTGTATCAAGTCATTTGTGTAAACCTTGTAAACGTTATCATTGATCTCCATAATGTTCTTAGATTAGTGAAGAAACTATTATTTCTTTTTGTGGTACCACCTCTATGGCATCTCTTGAGTGAGTAGATAGAATAGGATGTCCTTACACTAATTTTTTTCTTTAGGGTCTTCTTCAGTAACAACACTAGCAAAGAGGAGTTTGTTAGGGAACTAGTTTGATAGTGGGCTCTCTTCCTTCTTGTTTACCCATCATAAGCAATATAGGTTATTAGTCATCACGTTCTCAGTCTCCTTTCTATCCATCATCGTTAAATCAAACTCTTGTAATATCACTAGCTACCTTATGACATGGGGAATCACCATTTTTTTGTTCATAAGGAACCTAGTATCACTGTGGTAAATGTCTATAAACACTTTATATCCAAGAACATAGTGTCTGAATCTCTTTAGAACATACATCACTATTATGAATTATTTTTTCATGATTATTTAATTAATCTATGCACCCATAATGCTCTTACTTTTACAATGGATGTAATATGGATGTTTCTAATCATCCAACTATTTAAGCGTAGCCAATAAGGAATTGTTGGATGCATTTTTCATGATATGGAAAGGTTTAGAATAGTTAGGTGCTCATAGAATGGAAGTTTCTACAAGCTTCTGCTTAAGGTGCTGAAATGCATGCCTACATTTCTTTGTCCAGAAAAATAGTACATCTTTCTTTGTCATCTCCACCAATGCCTTAGAAATCTTTAAGAATTTCTTGATGAAGCACCTATAGTAACTAGTATCTCCAAGGAATGATCACACATCTTTTATAGTCTCTAGTTACTTGGTAATTCTTTAGATAACCTTTACTTTTTTTAGGTCTACCTCCATCCATTTTGTTCAAATACAATTTCCTAAGATAATTCCTTATCAGACCATCAGATGACTCTTTTTCCAATTGATCTTTAGGTTGGTCTCCACACATCTTTTGAGCACTTTCTCTAGAGAATCCAAGGCTTGCTCAAAAGTAGCCTTGTAAGTGGAGAAGTCATCCATCAAGACTTCCATACTACTAATTTACTATTGAAATATTCTAAGGACCAAACATTAGAAAGTAGGAGGAGCATTGCAAAAGCCAAAGGGAATCTTCCTATATGAAAAAATCCCCAAAGGACTTATGAATGTTGCTTTTTCCTAGTCCTCCATTGTAATATGGATTTGTTTATAATCCCTATAACTAGCCAAAAAGTTGTAATAGTAATGCCCCACTATTGTATCCAACACCTAGTCTACATAGTAATTATTGTATGTTACCATGTTTAATAGCATAAAATCAATATAGACCATCCAATTCCCTCCTTTCTTTGGCACTATAATAAGTGCACTAATCCACTCACTATCCACAATGGGATAAATGAACCCTACCTTGAGGATTTGTTCAATATCCTTCTTGACAATCTACTTGAGCTTAGGATTCAAGCATCTCTACAACTATCGTTTTAGTTTGATGCAAGAGTCTATGTAGATACTATGTTTTCATATCCTTGGATAAATTCTAATAAGCTCATGATATAACTAGGTAAAGGTTGTTAGACATTTGTTCGTAACATCCTATAGCTTCTTTTTTTTCTCATAAGCAAGTGTGGAATTGATGATGATCAACTTACCATTATTTAAGAAGACATACTCCATGCCTTCTGGTAAAGCCTTTAGTTGAAGTGGCTTCTACTTGAATGTCTCAAGGATCTCCAACTCTCCCCCATTGATTTCTCCAAGTTCATGATAGAGTTGATGATGGATCTACTCTAGTTGATCCATGCTCTCCATGTAGGAGCTCGTGATACTCTTGGTTGGTTCCATGCATATTGATGATTCAGCCTCTCTTTCTATTATTATCCATTGGGTCCCCTTCTATTTATTGGCTACTACATATAGACACCTTTGAATTTCAATGACATCAACACACTAACTGCATGCTTTAAGGGATTTTCTCTTTATAGTCCATATTCTTTGCACACACTAGCACCCTATGTTACTATATGTGATGCATGAAACATGATTTTTATCAATCTTTTGGAATTCATTCTCCTTGGAAAGTTTCAAGGAGATATCTCAAATCCCCAAATATGCATCAATTGTATTTAGCCATGATCTTCCCATGATAATAGGGAAGTTCCCCTTAGCAATATCCACATGAATCACTAGGAAATAAGTAGGATATGATCATCCATAAATGGTGGTCACATTGTCCTCAACAAATTTCAAAGAAACAATGATGGATTTGCCTACTAGTTCTAACCTTATATAGCTTTCTTTAAAGGAGGTGGGTTCTATGCTTTGTATATTTCTTGTGAGATGAAGTTAACAATAGAACATATGTCCAAAAAAGCTTTGGAAGGTTCATTTTTGATAATCTACTAGTAAATAAGGAGACTTCAGGGATTAGATCTCATCCTTGAAAGATGGTTGACCTTAATCCAATTAGTGACCACATGGGTTGGCATGATGATGTACAACTGGATAGTGTTTTGGTTTAAAGGAGGCTCGATAGGCATTGCAAAGGAGGTAGGAGTAGGATTCACAAACATAGGTGTTTGTGAGAGCTTTGTGGGGATATTGGTTCTATGAAACAATATTTTACAAGGATTAGCATTAGAACCACTTGATTGAGGTGTTGACTATAAGTTCATAGTCCTCATGGTGTTTCTTTGTTGTGCCTGTGCTAGGATCTCCCAGTGCATGGATGAATCTGGTGAAAGAGGGATTGTAGGTGGATATGTAGAAGTGGAAGAATAAGAAGGAGAAATGTAAGAAAATGAAAAATACCCTGTTGATGATGGTGCTTTGTAATATTCAAGAGGATAGTACAAGAATTAGAAGGAATCATGATTAGAAGAGTCACATGAAGAAATGGGTTACTGAACATAGTACCCATAAGGATCAGGTTATGGTAAGGGTATTACTGTCTTGAATGTGGCATCCCCCACAATTTTGGATGTTTCCAATGCTGATATTGCTCAAGAGGTGAAGACAACACTCCACAAGGATAATAAGTTTGATGATGGAACTATTGTCAGTAGTTGTCTTGTAGATAAGGAAACCTCCTAGGTGCTTGTTGTTTTGGCAATTTAGAATTTAAAGCATACACTCTAGATTCCTGTATGTGTGACACAATAGGGCAACATTCCTTAGGATTTTAATACTAGCATATTTCATACTTTTCATCATCTAACTCAAAATCTGTAGCCTCCTCAACTATTGAAACTTTGCCCTTAGCCTTATGATGGTCACATTTAGCCTCCTTTTCTTTATTTATTCATGAACATTACCTCCTTAATATCCACTCTCTTTTGTAATCTTTAGAGCCATTTATAATTTTTCATTTAATAACTCCCACATTTTATTAACTTTAGTCTATATTTCAAAGATAGACTTTTGTATTGGCAAGGTTTTCCTTTGCAAAACTTCATCAAGTGGTGTCTCCTCCTCATTTTCATAGAAAAGGACCATCCTTTTGTGAATAGAAAGGTTCTTATTGTATTCCACTACAATTTCTCATTTTTTCAGCTCACCCTCTTTCTTAGCTACCTACTTGATGAGCCTTTGGGTATGATGGGCCCTTAGCTCTAAAAGTCTCCCTTGGACATAGACCCCAAGAGTCCTCCTTGTTTTAGTTCAAAGCCCATCTATGATGTGGGACAAGTAATCCCTTTGAGAATATTCATGGCTTGGACATTTGTGCAACAAGGAGTAGTACCTATCCATGTTTGCATCCAAGGATTCATGAGTATCCTATTTCCATCCTTGGATTTACCTTCTAAATTCGGACACTCTGGAGTAATTCTAATATTTGTCATTGAGTAGCTTAAGCTTTGGACTCCACCTCCAAATGGATTCTAGTTCCAACAACTGATACAAACTTTTAGCCTCTTTGATGAGTTTCTATGGGAATAGTTTCAACTTTTTCCATTTATGTTCTATGTTTTTCAAGGCACAAGCATCACAAAATGCTTTCAAATGATTTTATGAATTCAAATTATGTCCCCCTTCAAACTTGGATTTATTATTCATATTCAACTATTTGATTCAACTATCCTTCACATGCCTAGTTAGTATCCTTATAGCCTCTGCAATGTTCATCATGTTTCTAGTTTACAGTAGGGGCTCATCATAGTCATAGCAATCTCAATGATCCCTATCATGGCCATGATGCCTATGACAATTCCTAATGTTCCTCTTTTCTCTATTTTGATAATCTCCTTGTTGCTCATGCCCATGGTCTTTATCATTATGGTGGGATCTATGATCATCACTATCCCACCATTTACCTCCATCATGGTTGTTATCACCTTTGCAACTTTGATTGGGATTGGAGAAGGAAGATTATGAGGATGAAGAAAGAGAAGAGGAAGAGGAGCTAGCACTATAGTAGTGTCTACTACTTCTTCCTCTTTAGTCCCTACCCCGTTAACCATGTTTTTTCTTTTCTTGGTGCTTGTCCTTATTCTTGCATTGGCTATCCCTTTTCAAGGCCCCTTAATCTTGGGATCTATTCTTCCCAAAACTAGGATTGTCCATAGTGGACTGTGGATGCCAATTAAGGTTCTCCTCATCAAAGAAAGAAGAAGAATCAATGTATTAAGATGTCCCCAAAAATAATTTTTTTCCTTCTTTGTGTGTTTGCAAGGAGAAGTGTGTAGGAAACCATTTTCCTTTTGAGGCCACATATTAGGTTTCCATTTCCAAATATTTCTTTTTATATGCTTCTATGGGATGATAATCTTGATAAGCATGATATTGTACCTTGTACTCTACATTTAGTCCTATAATGCCTAGTCTAATAAGATTGTTCAACAATAGTGTAGGAACATATTAGTTGAGAGGAAACATAATGATCCCTTACATGTCCCTACACCATAGCTACTCATCTTAGTGTAGGATGAAGGTGAAGTCTAGTGTGTAGGCATCTAGATTTGTATAGAGCACCATGAATTGTTAAGGCATAGGATTTTTGTGGCCTTTCTACCTTTCCTAATTGGATTCACCTATGAAAAATGGTGGAGAGTATTCCTTTCAAGAGGAAGCAATATTAGCGACTGAGAAAAAAGTGTGTTTTTATTATTTTCTTTATTTCTAATGATGTTAGTGTTAAGTTCCTTTTATAACATTTGTGAATAATTTTACTATCTCTTCTAGGTAGCAAAATTAGTTAACTAAAGTCCGCAGCAGTGGTGCCAATGATTAGAGACGAGTAGTTCCTACATCCAACAATAGAAATTAGAAGTGTCCACTAGTGATCTAGTCAAATTTCATGGACTTTAGTTCTGCAAATTCCAATAGTAAAGATAGTAATCTAGAGGTGTGGTCGTTGTCTTCCTAGCTACACTTGTGTAAGTGCAAGGGTATGGCTAAGTGGAGCCAAGGAACATGATTTTTATTAATTATATATTTTTATCTAATTATCCTAAGCATGGATCTAAGTAATTATTTAGTGTTCTAGCCTACTTCCTAACATAAGTATCCAATCCCACTTTCCGCACACATCCTGAATGCATTAAAACACTATTGGGTTACCAAGTAATAGTATTACTAGTATTACCAAGTGTTAATGCTATGCTCAAGGTGTTCATACTAATGTCTATTAATTAAGTGCAATAATTAATTAATAACATGGAAGTAACATACAAGGATAGTAAATTCCATAAGAGTAAACATTAATCTATTTGCAAATGTTGCAAGGTAGATCAAAAATCTTGTCTTTATTGTCATCACATTAATGTGTCTAGGTACATTGGTGCTTGAATAATGATCCATACTATCCTTGACTCCTACTACAGGCACTTAGAAATCATTTTAACTTTGGTGGGAAGTAACTACAAGAACTTAGCTAAGCTATTGACTAATCGATGGCATAAATGCAGTGTAAATGTGCATTTATATAGGCATAGGTAGATGCTACATCAACACATCAATGCATGCCCATCAACACAACCCACTTGCAATTCATCAGTAATCATAATTGAACTCATAAATTCTAACATATTAGAGAATGAGTTTGTAAATAAGCATAGAGCATACTATATACTATTTAGAAAGGAAAAGGAAAAGAAAAACAATTAGGGAGAGAAAAAATTAAATTAAGTAAGATCTTAAAATATCTCTAAATTTCTTAATTTATGTTAAAATAGGCTACCACACTAAGTAGGTAAAATAGTCTTGATCTTGATTAGCATTATTAGAATGATTTTTAATTTCAAATGTTTCTTTAACGTTTCTATCTATAAAGTTATCCATTATGTAAAAGAACTTCACTATTATCTATTAACCATTTATGATTTCTAAAGGAGTTATCATTTTCTATGTGTTCTAAAAAAGGTAATTTTGAAGATCTATTACATTGTATGTCTTTCAAGGGCTCTTTCAATCTAATAGAAAAAGGTCTATCAGCTTCACTAATATAATATTTACCACATATATAAGAGATTTTATAAACACCACTATTATTTAGAATATTTTTTATCTTTACAACTATGAAAAATTAGAGATCTTTTAT
>MNCI01003574.1:286116-302298 GCA_015680685.1 Gnetum montanum | reverse complement strand
TGTGCTGACCGAAATCGTCGGTGCGAGGCTGGAACATGACGAGCACCGAAGGGGATGTGGATGAGCACAGTTGACCCTGCCTCCGCTTGAGGGCGAGCTGGAAAGGACGAAGGCAGAGTGCCTCGAATGGTCCGCACGCGGATCAGACGAGGACTTCCCCGAGCGCCGCCGAAGCGTTATACGCTGGGTTATACGTAAACAGGGCGTAAGCAACGGATCGGGCGTACGTGGCGTAAACAGCGTAAACAGAAGTGACTGAAGCGGGCGTGTGAATGTGACAGCGTAAACTGAAATGTGCACAGCGTGAGCGTACAGGCGTGACGGCGTAAACAGTGAAAAGTACACAGCGTGAGCGTGCAGGCGTGACAGCGTAAACGGTGAATGGGTGCGGGGCGTAAAATGGCGTGAACAGTGGGCGAAATTAACATAAAACTGTAAGAAGAAATCGCTGTAAATGCAAACAATAAATCATGGAATTAAAGTCTTGTGCACCGGTCTAACGCAGTTGTGTTGGGAACACAAGACGGACGTAAAGCCCCGGTGAACAGAAGGATGTAGTCGGCGGACACGGTGGGCGAGGCGTGGACAGAGTTCAGCATGCAGCGTACAGCATGGAGCGTGTAGCGTGCGGCGTGCAGCGTGCAGCGTACAGCGTGCAGCGTGGGAGTAGAGGGTTTCAGCAGCGTGATTGCTCTGTGTCGGCTCTCTGGTGAATTTTTTTTTTCGCGCCCCCAGTAAATATGGAACGACGGGCTATTTATAGAGGTAGGGTTACCGGGAATATCGGACTGAACGACACGTGGCATATAGACCGGGCGTTACAATTTAGAAACTCAGGATACGCTAGGCGTATACATTACAAGCTGGCGTGTACGCTGGGCGTACACGCTGGGCGTAAACATTACGTGCTGGCGTGTACGTTGGGGCGTACATGCTGGGCGTAGACGCCGACAAATTGTCCACTTGCTTCAATCCTTGCTCTCTGGCGTAACCTTTATGTTGCCCTTGGAAACCCCGTCGTCGAGCGTCCCTGCCGTACGCTGGGCGTGTACGCTGGGCGTGAACGCTGGGCGTGCACGCTGGGCGTGTACGCTGGGCGTGCACGCTGGGCGTGTACGCTGGCCGTGTACGCTGGGCGTGAACGCTGGGCGTGCACGCTGGGCGTGCACGCTGGGCGTGAACGCTGGTACAACACTTAGAAGATTTTTGCGGTGTTTCACTCTCAATGAAAGCACTTTCAATGAGGGCACTCTAGGGAGAACGCTTTCATTGAAGGCATCCTCAGGGAGATCGCTCTCAAGAAGGGTGTTCTCAGGAAGGGCGATGTTAGGGATACCACTCTCAAGAAGTGTGTTCTCCAGGAAGACCGCTCTCGATGAGGATGTCCTCAGGGAGACAGCTCCCTAAAAGGGCGTTCTCAAGGAGGTCACTCTTAGGAAAGGTGCTCTCCGAAACAACACTCTCAAGGTGAAAACTCACATGCGTAATGCAAGGTGCTCACATAGAGAACGCTCTCAATGAGAATGCTCTAACAGAGAATGCTCTAATGGAGGATGCCCTCAGGGAGAATGCTCTCATTAAGAACATTCTCAAGGATGGCACTCTTCGACAAATCGCTCTCAATGAGGGCACTCCAGGGAGAACGCTCGCGATAAGGGCGATCTCAAGAAGAACGCTCTTTAGATGGCCCCTCAAATGAAGACCGCTCCTGAAGAGGGCGCTATTAATGAGGATGCTCTCAAGGAGGCCGATCTCACATAGCACGCTCTTATAGAGGATGCTCTCAAATAGGGTGTCCCCAACAACATCGATCTCAAAGAGGGTGTTTCAATGGAGATAGCTCTCCAAGAGAACAATCTCAACAATGGCACTCTCGAAGAGAACACTCTCACATTAATAACGAAAAGTGATCTCAAGGAGGTTGCTCCAGGGAGAACACTCCCAAAGAGGGTGCTCCAAGGAGACCGCTATCAATGAGGGACCTCCTGAAAGACCGCTCTCAATGAGGATGCTCAAGGAAGAACATCTTGATGAGGACATCCTCAGCGAGATCACTCTCAAGGAGGGCGTTCTCAATGATGGCACTCTCCGAAAGATCGCTCTAAAGGAGACCGCTCTCAATGAGAATGTTCTCAGGGACACCACTCTCAATGAAGGTGCTCTCAACGAGGGCACTCCAGGGAGAACACTCCTGATGAAGGCATCCTCAAGAACATAGCCCTTAAGGAGGGTGTTCTCAGGGAGGGTGCTCTTACGAAGACCGTTCTCAAGGAGACCACTCCCGATAAGGGGGATCTCAGAGAGACTACTCTTAAGAAGGGCGTTCTCCAAGGAGACTGCTCTCGATGAGGACGTTGTCAAGGAGATAGCTTCATAAAAGGGCATTCTCAGGGAGGTCACTCTTAGGTAGGTGCTCTCCAAAAAAATGCTCCCGAGGTGACAACTCTCATGTGCGTAACGCAAGGTGCTCACATGGAGAATGTCCTCTCTGGGAGAACGCTCTCAAGGAGGGCAATCTCAAGGAGAAAACTGTCACATGCATAGAGCAAAGCACTCTCAAGGAGGGCAATCTTTGACAAAACACTCTCTACCAGGGTGCCTTCCCAGAGGGAGCTCTCAAAGACAGCACTCTCAAGGAGAAAACTGTCACATGCATAGAGCAAAGCACTCTCGAGGAAGGCATTCTCAAGGAGAATGCTCCCTGGATAGCAGCTCCAACGAAGGAAGCTCTGATGGAGAACATGCCCGATACGCTACAAGCCTTCTATCTCAAATCGTAAATGAGGAAACCACATTCTCCGAGGTTATCCTTCTTTACAACAAGGCTCATGAGTCCCAGGAATGAACAACAAGGGCACAATATCATGGGTAGGGCAAGGCATCCCTGGGGGAGAAACCCACGTATCGCTCTATAACTACCACCGGTCGTCAACTTTACCTCCCCCTATATATGTTGATTGGGCCAGTTTCAGCCATACCATCCTACACCCTTATAAATTTGGTCACGAAGGATGAGCTCAATGAGAGCGATCTAGGGGAGAGCACTCTCACGTGCATAGCGCAAGGCGCTCTTGGGCAGGGTGTTCTGAAGGAGAATGCTCTCTAAAGACCAGCTCTAACCAAGGGCACTCTTACGGAGAATGTTCTTATGAAGGACCCTGTCAAGGAGGGCATTCTCCAAGGAGACTGCTCTCAACGAGGGCGCTCCAAGGAGAACGCTACCAATGAGGACGTCCTCAGGGAGACCGCTCTCAAGGAGGGTGTTCTCAGTGAGTGCACTCTTAGGAAGGGCGCTCTATGAAAGAATGCTCTAAAGGTGAAAAATCTCACATGCGTAACGTAAGGTACTCTCATGGAGAATGCTTTCATGGAGGCCACTCTAACAGAGGATGCACTCTGGGAGAACGCTCTCAAGGAGGGCACTCTTCAACAAAACACTCTCAAGGAGGGAGCTCCAAGGAGAATGCTTCCGATGAGGGTGCTATCAGAGAGACCACTCTCAAGGAGGGAATTCTCAGGGAGGGCACTCTTAAGAAGACAACTCTCAAGGATGGCGTTCTCTAGGGAGACCACTCTCAATGAGGGTGCTCTAGGGAGAACGCTCCCGATGAGGGCATCCTCAATGAGATTGCTCTCAAGGAGGGCACTCTTAGGAAGACTGCTCCCGATGAGGGTGCTCTCAACGAGGGCGCTCCAGGGAGAACACTCCCAATGAGGGCATCCTCAGTGAGATTGCTCTCAAGGAGGTTGTTCTCAGGGAGGGAACTCTTAGGAAGACCGCTCTCAAGGAGACCGCTCCTGATGAGGGTGCTCCAGGAAGAACATTCATGATGAGGATGTCCTCAGCGAGATCACTCTCAAGGAGGACGTTCTCAAGGAGGGCACTCTCCGAAAGACCACTCTGAAAGAGACAGCTCACACTGAGGACGTTCTCAGGGAGACCACTCTCAATGAAGGTGCTCTCAATGAGGGCACTCCAAGGAGAAGGCTCCCGATGAAGGCATCCAAAGGGAGACCACTCTCAAGGAGGGTGTTCTTAGGGAGGGTGCTTTTAGGAAGACTGCTCTCAAGGAGACTGCTCCAGATGAGGGCGCTCAAAGGAGAATGTTCATGATGAGGGTGTCATCAGCGAGATTGCTCTCAAAGATGGCATTCTCAAGGAGGGCACTCTCCGAAAGACCGCTCTCGATGAGGACGTTCTCAAGTAGACTGCTCTCAATGAAGGCGCTCTCAACGAGGACACTCCAGGGATAACACTCCCAATGAAGGCATCCTCAGGGAGACCGCTCTTGATGAGGATGTCCTCAGAGAGACAGCTCCCTAAAAGAGTGTTCTTAGGGAGGTCATTTTTAGGAAAGGTGCTCTCCAAAACAACTCTCTCAAGGTGACAACTCTCCTATGTGTAACGCAAGGTGCTCACATGGAGAACGCTCTTAATGAGAACGCTCTCATGGAGACTACCCTCAGGGAGAATGCTCTCGGCAAGAACGCTCTCAAGGATGGGCCTCTTCAATAGAATGCTCTCGACGAGGGTGCTCCAGGGAGAACGCTCTCGGCAAGAACGCTCTCAAGGATGGGCCTCTTCAACAGAATGCTCTCGATGAGGGCACTCCAGGGAGAACGCTCGCGAGAAGGGCGATCTCAAGAAGAACGCTCTTCAGATAGCCGCTCAGACGAAGATAGCTCGCGATGAGGGCTCTCTCAATGAGGATGCTCTTAAGGTGGCTGATCTCACATGGAACGCTCTTAAGAAGGATGATCTCAGAGAGGGCGTCCCCAGTAACACTAATCTCAAGGAGGGTGTTCCAATGGAGGTAGCTCTCCAAGAGAATAATCTCAACAATGGCAAAAAAATGCTCTCAAGGAGGGTGCTCCAAGGAGAATGCTTCCGATGAGGGTGCTGTTAGAGAGACCACTCTCAAGGAGGACATTCTTAGGGAGGGCATTCTTAAGAAGATAGCTCTCAAGGATGGTGTTCTCTAGGGAGACCAGTCTCAACGAGGACGCTCCAGGGAGAACGCTCCCGATGAAGGTGTCCTCAACGAGATTGCTCTCAAGGAGGGCACTCTTAGGAAGAATGCTCCTGATGAGGGCACTCTCAATGAGGGCACTCTAGGGAGAACGCTCCCAATGAAGGCATCCTCACGGAGACTGCTCTTAAGGATGACGTTCTTAGGGAGGGAACTCTTAGGAAGACAGCTCCTGATGAGGGTGCTCTAGGGAGAATTTTTAAGATTAGGGCTTCCTCTATGAGATCGCTCTCAAGGAAGGCATTCTCATGGAGGGCACTCTCCGAAAGACCACTCTGAAGGAGACCACTCTCAATGAGGACGTTCTCAAGGAGACTGCTCTCAATGAAGGCACTCTAAACAAGGGCACTCCAGGGAGAATTCTTCTGATGAAGGCATCCTTAGGGAGACCACTCTCAAGGAGGGTGTTCTCAGGGAGGGTGCTTTTGGGAAGACCGCTCTCAAGGAGACCGTTGATGATGAGGGTGCTCCAAGGAGAACGTTCACGATGAGGATGTCCTCAGCGAGATCACTCTCAAGTAGGACGTTCTCAAGGAGGACACTCTCTGAAAGACCGCTCTAAAGGAGATCGCTCTTGATGAGGAAGTTCTCAGGGAGACCACTCTCAATGAAGGCACTCTCAATGAGGGAACTCTAGGGAGAACGCTCCCAATGAAGGCATCCTCAGGGAGACCGCTCTCAATGAGGACGTCCTCAGGGAGATAGCTTCCTAAAAGGGCGCTATCAGGGAGATAGCTCTCAAGGAGGGCGTTCTCTAGGGAGACCGCTCTCAAGGATGATGTTCTCCAGGGAGACCGCTCCCGATGAGGGCGTTCTTAAGGACGACACTCTTAGGAAGCCTGCTCTCAAGGAGACCGCTCCCCATGAGGGAACTCTCAACGAGGGTGCTCCAGAGAGAACACTCTCAATTAGAGCATCCTTAGGGAGACCGCTCTCAAGGAGGGCATTCTCAGGGAGGGCACTCTTAAGAAGACCGCTCCTGATGAGGGCGCTCCAGGGAGACCACTCTCAAAGAAGGTGTTCTCAAGGACAGCACTCTCCGAAAGAATGCTGTCAAGGTGAAAACTCTCACGTGCATAACGTAAGGTGCTCACGTGGATAATGCTCTCATGGAGAATGCTATCATGGAGACTGCTCTAACGAAGGTTGCTCTCTGGGAGAACACTCTCAAGGAGGGCAATCTTCGACAAAACGCTCTTTGGTAGGGTGCCTTCCCAGAGGGAGCTCTCAAAGATGGCGCTCTCAAGGAGAACACTGTCACATGCGTAGAGAAAGGCACTCTCGAGGAAGGCATTCTCAATGAGAACGCTCCTCAGATGGTTTCTCTAACGAAGGGCGCTCTGACGGAGAACATGCCCGCAATGCTACAAGCCTTCTATCTCAAATCGTAAATGAGGACACCACATTCTCTGAGATTATCCTTCTTCACAACAACGCTTGTGAGTCACATGCATGAACAATGAGAGCGCGATATCATGGGCAGGGTAAGGCATCCCTGGGGGAGAAACCCACGTATCGCTCTATCACCACCACCGGTCATCAACTTCACCTCCCCCTATATATGTTGATTGGGCCAGTTTCAGCCATACCATCTTGCACCCTTATAAATTTGGTCACGAAGGATGAGCTCAAGGAGAGTGCTCTCAGGGAGAGCGCTCTCACGTGCATAGCGCAAGGCGCTCTTGGGGAGGGCATTCTCAAGGAGAATGCTCTTCGAAGGCTAGCTCTAACCAAGGGTGCTCTTACGGAGAACGTTCTTAAGGAGGACCCTATCAAGGAGGGCATCCTCAAGGAGACCGCTCCCAAGGAGGGCGTTCCCAGGGAGGGCACTCTTAGGAAGACCGCTCTCAAGTAGACCGCTATCAAGAAGGGTGTTCTCCTGGGAGACCGCTCGTAACGAGGGTGATCCAGGGAGAATGCTCCTGATGAGGGCATCCTCAGGGAGACTGCTATCCAGGAAGGAATTCTCAGGGAGGGCACTCTTAGGAAGACCGCTATCAAGGACACCGCTCCCGATGAGGGTGCTCCAGGGGAACGCTCCCAACGCGGGCGTCCTCAGGGAGACCACTCTCAAGGAGGGCGTTCTCAGGGAGGGCACTCTTAGGAAGACCGCTCTCCAAAAGAATGCTCTCAAGGTGAAAACTCTCAATGATGGCACTCTAGGGAGAATGCTCCTGATGACGGTGTCCTCAAGGAGACCGCTCTCAAGGAGGGCATTCTCAGGGAGGGCACTCTTACGAAGACCACTCTCAAGGAGACCACTCCCCATGAGTGTGCTCTCAGGGAGACCGCTCTCAAGAAGGGTGTTCTCCACGGAGACTGCTCTCAACGAGGACGTTCCAAGGAGAACACTACCGATGAGGATGTCCTCAGGGAGACCACTCTCAAGGAGGGTGTTCTCAGTGAGTGCACTCTTAGGAAGGGCGCTCTATGAAAGAATGCTCTAAAGGTGAAAAATCTCACATGCGTAACGTAAGGTGCTCTCATGGAGAACGCTCTCATGGAGGTCGCTCTAACAGAGGATGCTCTCAGGGAGAACGCTTTCAAAGAGGGCACTCTTAGATAAAACGCTCTCAACAAGGGTGCTCCAAGGAGAACGCTTCCAATGAGGGCACTCCCCATGAGACCACTCTCAAGGAGGACCTTCTCAGGGAGGGCACTCTTAAGAAGACCGCTATCAAGGAGAGCATTCTCTAGGGAGACCACTCTCAACGAGGGTGCTCTAGGGAGAACACACCTGATGAGGGTGTCCTCAGTGAGATTACTCTCAGGGAGGGCGTTCTCAGGGAGGGCACTCTTAGGAAGACCCCTCCCAAGGAGACTGCTCCCGCTGAGGGCACTCTCAATAAGGGTGCTCCAGAAATAATGCTCCTGATGAGGGCATCCATAGTGAAATTGCTCTCAACGAGGATGTTCTCAGGGAGGGCACTCTTAGGAAGACCGCTCCCAAGGAGACTGCTCCCAATGGGGGCGCTCTCAACGAAGGCGCTCTAGGGAGAACACTCCCGATGAAGGCATCCTCAGGGAGACCGCTCTCAGGGAGGACGTTCTCAAGGAGGGCACTCTTACGAAGACCACTCTCAAGTAGACTGCTCCCCATGAGTGCGCTCTCAGGGAGACCGCTCTCAAGGAGGGCATTCTCCAGGGAGGCCACTCTCAACGAGGGTGCTCCAAGGAGAATGCTACTGATGAGGACATCCTCAAGGAGACTGCTCTCAAGGAGGGCATTCTTAGGGGCACACTACGAAAGAACGCTCTCAAGGTGAAAACTCTCACGTGTGTAATGGAAGGTGCTCTCATGGAGAACGCTCTCACGGAGGCCGCTCTAATGGAGGATGCTCTCAGGGAGAACGCTCTCAAGGAGGGAACTCTTTGACAAAATGCTCTCAACAAGGGTGCTCCAAGGAGAACACTTCTGATGAGGGCGCTATCAGAGAGATCACTCTCAAGGAGGGCATTCTCCAGGGAGACCGCTCTCAACGAGGGTGCTCCAAGGAGAACGCTCCTGATGAAGGCATCCTCAGTGAGATTGCTCTGAAGGAGGGCGTTCTCAGGGAGGGCACTCTTAGGAAGATCACTTCCAAGGAGACTGCTCTCGATGAGGGCGCTCTCAATGAGGGTGCTCTAGGGAGAATGCTCCCGATGAGGGCATCCTCAGTGAGATTGCTCTCAACGAGGGTGTTCTCAGGGAGGGCACACTTAGGAAGACCGCTCCTGATGAAGGTCCTCGAGGGAGAACGTTCACGATGAAGGTGTTCTCAACGAGATCGCTCTCAAGAAGGGCTTTCTCAAGGAGGGCACTCTTACGAAGACCACTCTCAAGGAGACTGCTCCCCATGAGCGCGCTCTCAGGGAGACTGCTCTCAAGGAGGGCATTTTCCAGGGAGATCGCTCTCAACGAGGGCGGTCCAGGGAGAATGCTACCAATGAGGACATCCTCAGGGAGACTGCTCTCATGGAGGGCGTTCTCAAGGAGGGTGCTCTTAGGAAGGATGCTCTACGAAAGAACTCTCTCAAGGTGAAAACTCTCACGTGCGTAGCGCAAGGTGCTCTCATGGAGAAAGCTCTCATGGAGGTTGCTCTAATGGAGGATGCTCTCCAAACAGAATGCTCTTGGGGAGGGCGCTCGTGAGGAGAACATTCACACCAGGGTGCAAGGCGCTCTTGCAGAGGCCACTCTGACTGAGGTAACTCTCAAGGAGAACGCTCTCAGGGAGGGAACTCTTTGACAAAATACTCTCAACCAGGGTGTTACAGGGAGAACGCTCCTAGCGAGGGCCCTCTCAAGGAGAAAGCTCTTCGGAAGGCCACTCTAATGGAGGGTGCTCTTAATGAGAATGCTCTTGGGGAGGGAGCCCCTAGTGAGACCGATCTCAAGAAGGGTGCTCTCCAAGAGAACGCTCTCAACAAGTACGCTCTTGAGGAGAGCACTCTCAGGTGCATAACGCAAGGTGCTCTCAAGGAGGTCAGTCTGAGGGAGAGTGCTCTCGAGGAGGGCACCCTTCGAAAAGGATCTCTCAATGAAGGTGCTTTCCAGGAGAACAATCTCATGTGCATAGCCCAAGGTACTCTCAAGGAGAATGCTCTTCGAAAGGCCACTCTCATGGAGAACATTCTTTAGGAGACACTCTCGACCAAGCGTTGGCCGAATGGACCTTCGTGACCAAATTTATAAGGGTGCGGGATAGTATGGCTAAAACTAGCCCAATCAACATATATAGGGAGAGATAGTGTTTTCCCCAGGAGTGCACTCTTAAGGAGGGTGCTCTCATGGAGGGTGCTCTCTAGGAGAGCGTTCTCATGGAGAGCGCTCCCATAGAGAGCATGCTCATGTTGAGCATGCTCAAGGAGGGCACTCTCATGGAGAACGCTCTCAAGGAGGGCATTCTTGGGGAGAACGCTTTCAGGGAGGCCACTCTCAGGAAGAGCGCTCTACAACAGAATGCTCTCAACGAGGGCTCTCTCATTGAGAATGCTCTCAAATGTGTAATGCAAGGCTCTCTGATGGAGGACACTCCTTGAGAGAACACCATCATGTGCACAGCAAGAAGCACTCCCACGTAGAGTGCTCTTGCAAGCGCTGCATGAGAGCGCGCTCTTGCCAGCGCAGCTATGCGAGGTGCTCTGGTGAGAGCACTCTCACGAGAGCATCATGCAATGCTCCCAAGAAGAACGCTACCTCTCCCTATATATGCTGATTGGGCCAGTTTTAGCCATACTGTCCTGCACCCTTATAAATTTGGTCACAAAGACCACGTTCTCAAAAAGAGCATTCTCAGAGAGAGAGCACCAAGTAAGGGCTCCCTCAAGAAAAATGCTCTTGTAGAGAGTGCTCTTAGTGAGAATGCTCTTGGGGAGGGCGCTCTCAGCGAGAACGCTCTAACAAAGGCTGCTCTCCATGAGAATGCTCTCAACGAGTATGCTCTCGAGGAGAACATTCTCACGTGCGTAGTGCAAGGCACTCTCAAAGAGGGTGCAGTCAATGAGAATGCTCTCAGGAACACCCCTCTAACGGAGGGTGCTCTTTGAGAGAATGATTTCAATGAGGGTGCTCTCAAGGAGAACACTCTCATGAGCATAGCAAAAGGCACTCTTAGGGAGGGTGATCTCAAGGATAACACTCTCAGGGAGGCTGCTCTAACAGAGGGTGCTCTCGCAGAGAATGATCTCACAAAGGGTAGTCTTAAGGAGGACGTTATTGGAGAGGGTGTCCTCTACGAGCCCATTCTTAGGGAGGGCACTCTCATGGAGGATGCGCTCCGAGAGAACGCTCTCAACGAGGGCGCTCTCCAAGAGACCACTCTCATGTGTGTAGCGCAAGGTGTACTCAGGGAGAACGCTCCCACTGAGGGAGCTCTTAAGGAGGGTGCTCTAACGGAGGATGCTCTCCAAGACAATGCTCTCGAGGAGAACACTCTCACGTGCGTAGTGTAAGGCATTCTTAGGGAGAATTCTTGGAGGGAGGCCACTCTCCAAGAGGGCACTCTCAACGAGAACACTCTCACATGCATTGCGCAAGGTGCTCTCATGAAGGGCACTCTCAAGGAGAATGCTTTCCAAAAAGCCACTCTAACGAAGGGTGCTCTCAAGGAGAATGCTCTCACAAAGCATGCTCGTAAGGAGGGCATCCTCAGGGAGACCCTTCTCTTAGAGGGCACTCTTAGGAAGGGCACGCTCTGAGAGAACGCTCTCAATGAAGGCGCTCTCAAGGAGAACACTCCAAGATGCGTAGCGCAAGGCACTATCAGGGAAAATGCTATGAGGGAGGCCGCTCTCAGGGAGCATGCCCTCTGAGATGGTGCTCTCAATGAGAACACTCTCACATGCGTAGCGGAAGGTGCTCTCGGGGAGGGTGCTCTCAAGGAGAATGTTCTCATGGAGCACGCTCTTTAGGAGGATGCTCTCAAGGAGGGCATCCTCAGGGAGACCGTTCTCAAGGAGGGCACTCTCCAAGAGAATGATCTCAATGAGGGCACTTTTGAGGAGAACACTCTCACGTGCGTAGCACAAGGTGCTCTTAGGGAGGGTGCTACAAAGGAGAACGCTCCCATGTGTGTAGTGTAAGGTACTCTCAGGGAGAACGTTGTTAGCAAGAATGCTCTCCATGGAGTGCACTCCCATAGAAAGTGTGCTCATGTTTAGCATGCTCAGAGAGGGTGCTCTCACGGAGAATGCTCTCAAGGAGGGAATTCTTGAGGAGAATGCTTTCAAGGAGGCCACTCCCAGGAAGAGCACTCTCCAACAGAATGCTCTCAATGAGGGCTCTTTCATTGAGAACACTCTCAAATGCGCAATGCAAGGCTCTCTCAGGGAGGACACTCCAAGAGAGAACACCATCATGTGCGCAGCAAGAGGCACTCCCATGGAGAGTGTTCTCGCAAGTGCTGCATGAGGCGCTCTCGTGAGAGTACATTCTTGCTAGCGCAACTATGCGAGGAGCTCTTGTGAGAGCACTCTCGCGAGAGCACCGTGCGATGCTCCTAGGAAGAATGCTACCTCTCCCCATATATGCTGATTGGGCCAGTTTTAGCCATACCATCTTGCATCCTTATAAATTTCATCACAAATACCACGTTCTCAAAAAGAGCGTCCTCAGAGAGAGAGAGCACCAAGTAAAGGCGTCCTCAAAGAAAACGCTCTCGTAGAGGGCACTCTCAGCGAGAACACTCTCAAGGAGGGTGTTCTCAGCCAGAATGCTCTCAAGGAGGGCACTCTCCATGAGAATGCTCTCAATGAGCATGCTCTCAAGGAGAACATTCTCACATGTGTAATGCAAGGCACTCTCAGAGAGGGTGCACTCAGCAAGAACACTCTTAAGAACACCGCTCTAATGGAGGGCACTCTTTGAGAGAACGCTCTCAATGAGGACGCTCTCGAGAAGAACACTCTCATGAGCGTAACACAAGGAAAACACTCCTAGGGAGGGTGATCTCAAGGAGAACGCTCTCAGGGAGGCTACTCTAATAGAGGGCGGTCTCATGGAGGGCAATCTTAAGAAGGACGCTATTGGAGAGGGCATCCTCAGTGAGCTCGTTCTCAAGGAGGGCACTCTCATGGAGGGCACGCTCCGAGAGAATGCTCTCAACAAGGGCGCTCTACAGGAGAATGCTCTCAATGCATATGCTCTCCAGGAGAATGCTCTCACGTGTGTAGCGCAAGGTGTACTCAGGGAGAATGCTTCCATGAAGGGTGCTCTCAACGAGAACACTCTCACGTGCGTACCGAAAGGCGCTTTCGGGGAGGGCACTTTCAAGGAGAATGCTCTCAGGGAGCACGCTCTTGAGGAGGACATCCTCACGTGTGTAATGCAAAGTGCTATCAGAGAGGGTGCACTCAGTGAGAACACTCTTAGGAATAGCGCTCTAATGGAGGGCATCCTCACGTGCGTAACGCAAGGTGCTCTCAGAGAGGGTGCACTCAGTGAGAACGCTCTCAACAAGGGTGCTCTCGAGAAGACCGTTCTCAAGGAGGGCACTCTCCAAGAGAACGCTCTCAATGAGGATTCTTTTGAGAAGAAAGCTCTCACGTGCATAGCATAAGGTGCTCTCAGGGAGGGTGCTCCCAAGGATAATGCTCTCACGTGCGTAGCGTAAGGTGCTCTCGGGGAGAACGTTGTCAATGAGAACACTCTCTAGGAGAGGGTTCTCATGGAGGGTGCGCCCACAGAGAGCATGCTCACATTGAGCATCCTTAGGGAGGGCACTCTCACAGAGAACACTCTCAAGGAGGGCATTCTCCAGAAGAACACTTTCAGGAAGGCCACTCCCAGGAAGAGCGCTCTCCAACAGAATGCTCTCAATGAGGCCTCTCTCATTGAGAATGCTCTCAAATGCACAACACAAGGCTCTCTTAGGGAGTACACTCTAAGAGAGAACACCATCATGTTGTGCAGCAAGAGGCACTCCCATGGAGAGTGCTCTCGCAAGTGCTGCATGAGACACTCTTGTGAGAGAGCTCTTGCCAGCGCAACTATGTGAGGTGCTCTTGTGAGAGCGCTCTCGCAAGAGCATCATGCGATGCTCCCAGGAAGAATGCTACCTCTCCCCATATATGCTAATTGGGCCAGTTTCAACCATACCATCTTGCACCCTTATAAATTTGGTCACGAAGCTCCGTTGGGCCAACCCTTGTTCTCAGGGAGGGCACTCCTAGGAAGGGCATGCTCCGAGAGAACGCTCTCACATGCGTAGCGTAAGGCACTATCAAGGAGAATGCTCTAAGGGAGGCCGCTCTTAGGGAGAGTGCTCTCCAGGAGGGTGCTCTCAAGGAGAACACTCTCACGTGTGTACCAGAAAGGCACTCTCAAGGAGAACGCTCTTAGGGAGCACACTCTCGAGGAGGTCGTCCATTTGTCCAGCACTTGGACTCGTGAGAGCGCTTGTGCCAGCGTAGCTAAGCAAGTTGCTCCCATGGAGAGCACTCTCACGAGAGCATTATGCAGTGCTCCTAGGGAAAATGCTACCTCTCCCCATATATGCTGATTGGGCCAGTTTTAGCCATACCATCCTGCGCCCTTATAAATTTGGTCACGAGGGACCGTTGGGCCAACACTTGGTCATGAGGGTCCGTTGGGGCAACCCTTGGTCATGAGGGACCGTTTGGAGAACACTTGGTCATCAGGGACCATTGGGCCAACCCTTGGTCACGAGGGACTATTTGGTGAACACTTGGTCACGAGGGACCCTTGGGCCAACCCTTGATCATGAGGAACCGTTTGGCCAACAATTGGTCACAAGGGACCGTTGGGCCAACAGTTGGTCACGAGGGACCATTTGACGAACACTTGGTCATGAGGGACCGTTGGGCCAACCCTTGGTCATGAGGGTCTGTTGGGCCAACACTTGGTCACGAGGGACCGTTGGTTCAACGCTTGGTCACAAGGGACCGTTTGGCCAACACTTGGTTACGAGGGTCCATTGGGCAATCACTTGGTCACATGAAAGTGCTCGTGCCAACGCAGCTATACGAGGTGCTCCCAAGAAGAATAATACCTCTCCCCATATATGCTGATTGGGCCAGTTTCAGCCATACCATACTGCACCCTTATAAATTTGGTCACGAGGGACCGTTGGGCCAACACTTGGTCATGAGGGACCATTGGGCCAACCCTTGGTCACGAGCGTCTGTTGCGCCAACACTTGGTCATGAGGGATCATTGCACCAATACTTGGTCACGAGGGACCGTTGGGCCAACCCTTGATCACGAGGGACTGTTTGGCCAACACTTGGTCACGAGGGACCGTTGGGCCAACACTTGGTCACGAGGGTCCGTTTGGCCAACACTTGGTCATGAGGGACCATTGCTCCAACACTTGGTCACGAGGGACTGTTGGTCCAACAGTTGGTCACAAGGGATAATTGGGTCAACCCTTGGTCACGAGGGTCCGTTTGGCCAACACTTGATCACGAGGGACCATTGCACCAACACATGGTCACGGGGGTCCGTTGGTCCAAAAGGTGGTCATCAGGGATAGTTGGGCCAAGGGTCACGAGGGACTGTTTGGCCAACAATTGGTCACGAGGGACCGTTGGGCCAACACTTGGTCAAGAGGGTCCGTTGGGCCAACACTTGGTCACGAGGGACCGTTGGGCCAACCCTTGGTCACGAGGGACCGTTGGGCCAACACTTGGACATGAGGGTCCGTTGGGCCAACCCTTGGTCATGAGGGTCCGTTTGGCCAATAGTTGGTAGCGTTCTCCCTGGGAGCACTGCACCGTGCTCTCGTAAGAGTGCTCTCCATGGGAGCACCTCGCATAGCTGTGTTGGCATGAGTGCTCTCACGAGACCAAGTGATGGCCCAACGGTTCCTCATGACCAAGTGTTGAACCAACGGTCCCTCGTGACCAAATTTATAAGGGTGCAAGATGGTATGGCTGAAACTAGTCCAATCATCATATATGGGGAGAGGTAGCGTTCTTCCTGGGAGCACCGCACGGTGCTCTCATGAGAGTTCTCTCCATGGGAGCACCTTGCATAGCTACGTTGGCACAAGCACTCTCATGAGGCCAAGTGATGGCCCAATGGACCCTCATGTCCAAGTGATGGCCCAACGGACCCTCGTGACCAAGGGTTGGCGAAACGTTCCCTCATGACCAAGTGTTGGTCAAATGGACCCTTGTGACTAAGGGTTGGCCCAACGGTCCCTCGTGTCCAAGTGTTGGCCCAATGGTCCCTCGTGACCAATTGTTGGTCAAACGGTCCCTCGTGACCAAGTGTTGGCCCAATGGTCCCTCGTGACGAACTGTTGGCACAACGGTCCCTCATGACCAAGTGTGGACCAAACTGTCCCTCATGACCAAGTATTGGCCAAACGGTCCCTCATGACCAAGAGGTGTCCCAACGGTCGCTCGTGACCAAGGGTTGGCCCAACGGTCCCTTGTGACCAAGTGTTGGTGCAACGCTCCCTCATGACCAAGTGTTGATGCAACGGACCCTCGTGACCAAGGGTTGGCCCAACGGTCCCTCGTGATCAAGTGTTGGTCCAAAGGTCCCTCATGACCAACTGTTGGCCAAATGATCCCTCGTGACCAAATTTATAAGGGTGCAGGATGGTATGGCTGAAACTGGCCCAATCAGCATATATGGGAAGAGGTAGAGTTCTACCTGGGACCACCGTACAGTGCTCTCGTGAGAGTGCTCTCCATGGGAGCA